>JAQFVV010012475.1:3181161-3781161 GCA_028023455.1 Epiperipatus broadwayi | reverse complement strand
TGCACTCAAAAGATATTCTCCAATAGATTTAGCAAAACCTGATTGTACAATTTAACATATATGTATTTATAACAACATGTTTATTATTAAAGACCTTCTTCATTCCTAAAACTGTGATATAAAAAAAACAATATCTAGCTCTTTTCCTCTTTTCCATGACTGCACTAGGAAGAAAGGAAAAAATCATCACCAACTCCCAAAAATTAATCAACAATCCTTTTAATCCCAACAACCTCCAATATTCACCATAATATTTAGACCTGATACCCAATTTATTACATGAATGGACAAGGTATTTATTTAAAATCCTGTTTACAAATCATCCAGAATATGTTACAAAACACTTTATACTTTTATAAACTACATAATTCTAACTCTTGCATGCATCAAAAGCACTTCCCTTTCCTTTACATAGTTCGGTTATCATTTTACTGTTTTCCATTTCACATAGTACACCTTCTTTGTAAATTTTTAAAAACTTTATACTGTACATAAAAAATAAAAAAATCTATAGACCAATTTTTATTTCAATTGGCCAAATTGGTGCACCTAAATAATGCTCATACTGTATCCAACATGTACAACACACACACACAGCAATCCACATATTTTTTTTGGCAATCCACACATTTTTTTATTTATTTAACTATGCAGTCTTGTAATGTAATGAGTATGAGCAACTATCAGAATTGTTTTAATTACATTATATATATATCAAAAGCTAAACTAATCAAAAAATAACTAAATTAAATTCAGCATTAAAAAACTAGCCAAAAACTAAAATTTCATAACCAATCACTTCCAAAATACACTTTTCAAACACAAAAGAACACAAACATAATACAAATATACGATAATTTTCAATTACATTATGCAATTTTTATTTTGTATATATTTATAGTGTATAGTCTATCTTGGACAATGAAACCAATTGTTTGTGAAATTTTATTTTTTTTATTTTTTGACTATTTTTATAATTTTGAATTTGTTTTAATATATATGTGTGCTTAAAAGTTGTTTTACATTTTATAGCAAAAACTAACCTGCTATCTAGATATTATGGAATAAATGAAATATAACTATCATTTATATTTTAATCAATACAATAAAGAAATTTTATATGTGTTTAATATCTTCTTATATAATATCATGAAATAACAATAAACAGTAAGCTTCTTTGTCTTAGCTAAATATTAATTCACTAACATTAATGGTGTACATCAAAAATCCAATCAAATAAAAATAAATCCAAACTTTTTTACACTTTGATGTCTTCTTATTTATCTCTGGTTACAGTAATTATACTACTGAATACTGGGAGACTAAAAGTGGCCTAGTGGTTAGCATACCCACCTTCCAAGCAGCTGGCCTGGGTTCGCTTTCCTGTCAACGAATTTGACATATGAAAAAAAAACGATTTTATCCACCAATAAAATACTTTATTGTTAATCATTTGTGATAATTTTCAAAGTTCACATCAAACTGGCGATTTTCATTATTTTTTTTTTTTTTTGGTTGTTTTGTATCAAAATAATAGTAATAATAAAAACAGCCACTCAAAAAAAAAAGCATGGTTATTCCATATCAAAAAAAAAAAAAGAAAAAAAAAAAAAGACAGGAGAGAGAAAAAATCTACCTATGTTGTCTATTTGTCTGTTGTTACTAATAAGTTGTTTGAATTTGAAAAGTTTAAATAAAGTTTAAAATTTTCTAGACATTCAACATTTGATGATAGATTATCATGGAAATATTCCAACATATTATCACACTCTAAAAATAAGCTTTGTGATGACTATACAAACCAAACTGTGAAACACAAATATGTCTGCATTTAGAACATACTGGTCAAATTTTCTGTTTACTTGTTATTTTATGGTGTTGTTTTTGCCCCTTAGTTGTAAACTTTCCTTTCTGAAATGCTTCACCATGTCTAATTGTAACTCTCCATTTTCTGCCATATCTTCCCAATGGATATTGCACTTCTATAGAACATGTTTGAGATAATTCTTATAATGTAGATGGGATTTACCTTTCCTACAAAACCCATATTCAAGTTCATCACAAAACACCCTTTTAGGATGTCTTTCATTATTAATTCATTTTACTTGTCAAATACAATGAAAATGTGATTTTATAATAATGGACTCAATACTACCACATCCTGCAAGTAGGAGAATGTGTTAATAAATTGCCATTAAATTTTAAAAAACTTTCAGTGTCCAATCTTAACACCCATACAATAAATTAGGTAAAATAACAGCTTTATATATAGTTAAATTAGTTACAGAAGTTATGTGCCTAAAATGAAATACTTTATCTTTTAACTTGTTAAAAGCAGCAGTAGTACATTGAAGACTGCATTGAATTTCAACATCTAAGTTCTTCCATTTACTTATAAAACTACCAACATATTTTAATTGGTTTACATTCTTAAGTTGATTACTATCCAAACTAAATATTGCTAAGAATTTTTATTCCATCACTGGCTGATAAAGAACTTGAGTTTTTAGAACAATATTTAATAAAGTGAAATTTTTATAAGTTGCATTTAAAACATTAAGAACATTCTGTAACTCATCTTTTGAACTGGGAAAAATAGCAAAATTATCAGCATACTGTAAATCCAGAATTCAAGATGGTGAAATTTTTGTTTTTGCTTTTAACCAATTCAAATTAAAAATTCTACCATCAAACTATTATATACTGATTTCTGTCTCATCAAGCTACCTATAAACAATTCCAAAGACTGTCATAAAATTTGAAAACAAAGTTGGAGTGAAGTACACATCTTTGTTCGACACATTTTTATATCAAATGCTTCAGATTTTCTACCTGTAATAATAACACTTTTTTTATTTCATCATATAGAAGCTGTAATATGAATAAATTTTAGTGGACAGATAACTAATTTCAAATAATGCCATAAACCTGTTCTATTAATTGAATCAAATGCCTTGATCAAATCAATAAAATACAATACATAAATCATTCCATTTGTTTTTGACACTGCCAGTCAACAAAAATCATATCTACAAAACTTCTTGATTCTCTAAAACTTTATTGAGCCTTTGGTAACCATTCATTCATAACTGGAAAAATTTACTTAACAAAATTCTTAAAAATACTTTTGTTATAATGATATTCCATGATAATTACCACAATCTTGCTTATTCCCTTTGTTTTTTTAAAAATTGGAACAATTAAAGTATCCTAAATTAAGATCAGATGACACAATTTCATGGATCAAGATATTTCTATAAAATTCCAATATTTTTGAAGGTAATATATAAGCATAATATTTTAAAAATTTCTTCAGGTAATTCATCAACACCTGCAGATCTTTCCATTTTGAAGATTACAAAGGACTGTTTTGACTTCATTAAGCTCAATATCTTTTTTTAAATATAATAAGTAGATAAAAGAGATATTTCATTAAAATTCATCATTATTATCATTATTCAAAAGATGATCAAAATACTCTTTTCACATGTTCAAAATATCATTATCAACACATCAGAGTGAGATATTGCTAGATTAAATAGGATTATGATACCTTATTTCAGGTCCATATTTACTTTCAATTCATTAAAAATGATTTAGAATGATGACAAACAGCAAATTCTTGCATTTTTTTCAGGTTTAACCCCCCAATCTCTGTTGTCAGATTTTTGTATTTACTATGAATTTTCACATTTGGTGTATTATTTTGCCTAGCAGAGAATACAATGTTTTTTTTTATTAAATCATTAATAATCATTGTCAGAAAACTGGTCATCTTGTTTTTAGTGAACCCAAAAATAGAATTGTTTGTATCCCCATAACACACTTTTTAAGAGAATTCCATGCATCAGAAATATGACAATTCTGAAAGTCCAAATTAGAAATTTTAGTGTTTAATAGCTGTTGAAATTTAGTATATATAGTAGATTTTTCAAAAGAAAAAACTTCAATTTTTTTGTGTGAATGTAATTGAAATAATAACTATTTTTTAATGTGATTATCATTTTAATCTGAGAGGGCATTAATCAATAATCAGTCTGAGATTCTTAGCTAGTGTAATGTGAATTCTTGTATTCTGAGTTCTAACAATGATATAATCTATTAAATGTCATTGTTTTCAGCATGGATGCATCTATGTTCCTTTGCAGCAATTTTTCTATCTAAACAAAGTATTGTGATAATCAATTTATTTGCTATGCATAAATTTAATAATAACCAATCAATAGAATTTACAGCCCCAATACCATTATTTACAATAACCTTTGGCCATAAATTCACTATTTATACAAATACTTGCACTAAAACATCCTAAATAGAAAAATTTGCTTTTAAAATAGTATTTCTGTAATAATGGTTGGAGCATAAGTACTGATAAAGTGAGCTCAAGTACTATTATGCAAGCTAAGTTTTAGGAATACTAATCTTTCATTGACACAATGAGGAATTTTAGTAATACAAGTTACTAAATTATATTTTACAGCAAATACAACAATGCCATTCTCCTTTCATTGACAGACTTGCCTTTCCAAACAAACTTATACATCCATCCATCTGTTTTAATAAACTTTTTTTCTCTGGGAGATGAGTGTCAGTAAGAGCAGCTATAGTATTGTTAGATATTGATAGTTCATTAATCACAAGTGCAGTCTTCATTCTAGTCTTGAAGAATTTAAATCAAGGTACACTATTCATGTACCTATATTTAGAAAAAAATTAGATTGTTCATGATAATTATCTTTAGCACTATCATTTACCACTACTACTGATATCATTTTTATTATTATTTCTATCACTGAAATGAGTAATCTGTCAGGTGTTACAACCTAGCTGCATTGTGTTAGACAGTCCATTTTTAGACAACATTTTCTAGGTCCTTTCACTTACACAGTAGACAGGGAGATCCCTAAATAGGGCTTCCTAAGCATACAATGCTTGCCAGCAAAAATTCCTGTCTCACTTAAATCTAGTTTGAAACCACCTCATTAATGATTTCACTGCCTCTGCCAGCCTACTAAGTCTGTTCCTGTCATTGCATTCTTAATTTTTAAGAGCTTGAACTAAAAAAGAGAAGGAAAAAGGAATATTGGAATTAGAAATACTATATGGGTACTTGGCACAGTTATTATATGGAGATGTCCCAAAGCATGAGAGGCTCATAATGATTGGGCCTTACAATAACTTAACTAATTGAAGAATTAAATAAGGGAGACAGAAAAATCTGTTTATATCAGAAACAATACCTAGCCTTATCTTTCATGGCAGCAGAAGGTTTTGGTGAACACTGTTTATTTGATATTGACTGTTGACTTTTATAACTAAAGGTCATTCCACTATCTGCCACCTGTGGATTCTATCATTATCCTGTGCACAGAACTTCATTATCAAAGAAATAATCAATTTACAATAGCTTATATATAATAATATTATGATTACCTTACTCCCCATATAAAAATTTTCTTGACATGGTCATACTTTATACCAAGTAATTAAAATATCAATTACTAATATAATTTTTTAAATAAAAATTTGCAATTTAATTTTAATTACTTATGTGATTATCTAATAATAGATTCTATCTAATATCACATTCTGTAAATTGAAAAACATAATGAGTGGTTTTATGATTTTGCTGTAATATTTATTGAATATTAATGAGAATATTTGAATAAAAATTTTCAAGTGCTTTTATGTTAATTGTTGATAGGGAGTCCAAACTTTATTTGCTTACTATAACTTGAATAAAATATCAGTTCTTTACACAACTTATTTATTATAAAATATAATAACACAGCAAAGGTACATCCACTTTTTCTTTTAAAATATATATGTTCTACAATAATATCAACAAATAAAAAATCCTTCTCCTTTTTTCTTTTCAAAAACTTTATTTTTTATCTCAATACTGAACATATATATACATTAATATACAAAACTCCAACGTTTCAACTGTTTTATCTCATACAGTCATTTTCAAGGATCTGCAACAATATTAAATACATATCAACAAATAAACTTCAATTACATAAAAACTTTCTCTTACATTAACATAATAACAAACATATTAAACATATAGAAATATATTTTACTTACAGCTTTCTCCCACTGCTATATTTTATTACTCTTTTTTTTTTTTTATTTACATTGTTTAATTACAAATATATCTTAAAATCATCCAAGAAACTTTCTATACAAATTTAAATACCAACTCTAATTTCCAAAAACCTCCCCCTTTCTTTAAATTTTATCTAAAACCCATCTTAAAACTACATTCCTAAACTATATATTTAAATGAATATAAAACAAATTTAAACATCCCCCCCCCTCTCTCTCTCTTTTATACAAAAAAACTTCTAACAATTTACCTAAACCCATTAAGCATTTATTTTAATTATACAGTAATTTATATTCCTTATCTACTCCATTAATTCTATTTAGAGTAGGATTATATTTTTTTATATAAAAAAATTCTTTAACCATCCTTTCCCTGTAATTTTTAACCCTTTCTAACATTTTAATACTAAATTCTTTATGACCTAAACCTTTACAATGAATGTAAATATTTGAATTTTTGTCATACAAATGTTGTCTAAGTCTAGTTTTTAATTTATTCTTAGTTGTACCAATATATGAAACCTTACCCCCCTCCCTCTTACAATTTAAACATTCAACTAAATATATTCCATTCATTTTGTCAGTTTCTATATTTTTTGTATCATTGATTAAATTTCCTAAATTCAATTTCTTTTTATATACTGGTTTAATAATTAACCTACTTTCCCCTTTGTATTTATTATTTATACTTTTTATAATCTTTTTAATCTTCATAAAAGTATCTCTAGAAACATTGTAACTATTATATATAAAATTATTTACATCTTTCCCATTGTTTCTCTTCTTTATTATTTTTTTAATATTTCTTTTATTACATAATTTATCAATAATTTTAACTGGATAATTATTTTTTATACCTTCCTCTTTTATATTACTAATTTCTTTTATAAACAATTTTTCTTCAGAACATAAATTAATTGCTCTGTTTATCCTATTATTAATAATATTAATTTTATGTTCATATTCAATGTCTGAATCCCAACTACTTAACAAACCATAAAAAGTTTCTTTTCTGAATACACTAGTTTCAATATCAACCTTACAATTTTTAATAACTTTTTTTATTATAACATCCATATAAGTAATTACATTATTTTTTTCTTTTTCCATAGTAAAACTAATGTCATCATCAATTGAATTAATATACCTTATAAAACATTCAGATTTTCTATAATTGCCATTGAACACTAAAAAATAATCATCAACATACCTAACCCAAAAAACAGGCTTATATTTTGTAACACAAAAATATTTATCTTCATAATCATCCATAAATATAGCAGCTAACAATCCACTCATACTATTCCCCATACTCAATCCTTTACATTGTCTATAATATACTTCATCATATTTAAATACCACATCTTTACAACAAATATTTAACATATCATTCAATTGATTACATTCCATTTTTATACTCTTATTAGTATCTTTAATATATCTATTCAATATTATATCAAATGCCTTATGTGGTACAATATTCGTGTACATACTACATATATCAAGTTTAGCAAAAAACACATTTTTATACTTAGTTTTACTATGGAAAAAGAAAAAAATAATGTAATTACTTATATGGATGTTATAATAAAAAAAGTTATTAAAAATTGTAAGGTTGATATTGAAACTAGTGTATTCAGAAAAGAAACTTTTTATGGTTTGTTAAGTAGTTGGGATTCAGACATTGAATATGAACATAAAATTAATATTATTAATAATAGGATAAACAGAGCAATTAATTTATGTTCTGAAGAAAAATTGTTTATAAAAGAAATTAGTAATATAAAAGAGGAAGGTATAAAAAATAATTATCCAGTTAAAATTATTGATAAATTATGTAATAAAAGAAATATTAAAAAAATAATAAAGAAGAGAAACAATGGGAAAGATGTAAATAATTTTATATATAATAGTTACAATGTTTCTAGAGATACTTTTATGAAGATTAAAAAGATTATAAAAAGTATAAATAATAAATACAAAGGGGAAAGTAGGTTAATTATTAAACCAGTATATAAAAAGAAATTGAATTTAGGAAATTTAATCAATGATACAAAAAATATAGAAACTGACAAAATGAATGGAATATATTTAGTTGAATGTTTAAATTGTAAGAGGGAGGGGGGTAAGGTTTCATATATTGGTACAACTAAGAATAAATTAAAAACTAGACTTAGACAACATTTGTATGACAAAAATTCAAATATTTACATTCATTGTAAAGGTTTAGGTCATAAAGAATTTAGTATTAAAATGTTAGAAAGGGTTAAAAATTACAGGGAAAGGATGGTTAAAGAATTTTTTTATATAAAAAAATATAATCCTACTCTAAATAGAATTAATGGAGTAGATAAGGAATATAAATTACTGTATAATTAAAATAAATGCTTAATGGGTTTAGGTAAATTGTTAGAAGTTTTTTTGTATAAAAGAGAGAGAGAGAGGGGGGGGGGGATGTTTAAATTTGTTTTATATTCATTTAAATATATAGTTTAGGAATGTAGTTTTAAGATGGGTTTTAGATAAAATTTAAAGAAAGGGGGAGGTTTTTGGAAATTAGAGTTGGTATTTAAATTTGTATAGAAAGTTTCTTGGATGATTTTAAGATATATTTGTAATTAAACAATGTAAATAAAAAAAAAAAAGAGTAATAAAATATAGCAGTGGGAGAAAGCTGTAAGTAAAATATATTTCTATATGTTTAATATGTTTGTTATTATGTTAATGTAAGAGAAAGTTTTTATGTAATTGAAGTTTATTTGTTGATATGTATTTAATATTGTTGCAGATCCTTGAAAATGACTGTATGAGATAAAACAGTTGAAACGTTGGAGTTTTGTATATTAATGTATATATATGTTCAGTATTGAGATAAAAAATAAAGTTTTTGAAAAGAAAAAAGGAGAAGGATAACTTATTTATTACTATGATATTTGTTTTTTTTAATTTGTTAAATACATATAGTTTGTGTAGCATCTTATTATTTAAGTTATTTTATAAAGTTCAAAAAATATATTTAAATTTACACACAATCTCAAAATGATAACTTATTCAAGCTAAATATTACTGAAAGATTTTATTTTACATCGCTGACAAAAGACTTTTGTTTTTGATTATTATTACTCAATTAAAATCTAAGTAGGATGAATTTAAAAATTTTAAGTGCATTCTGCAGATTATTTTTTAATTGGAAAAATAGCATAATCGTTGATGATTTTAAATCCAAACACAGAAAGATAAACATCTTGTTTTTGCATATATTCATTTCACATTAAAATTTTACAATCAAACTAAAGTAAATAAGTATTATTATATATATTCAATTTCTTTTCTCTAATTGAATGTTTATTGATAATAGGAAACTTTCAAATTTATTTTAACTTTCGATCCAACTTATTTGCACAAATATTAATCCTTAATTAGAAGTCATAAAGAACATTATAATCTAATTCAATTAACCCTTCTTTATCTTCAGACTTTACATTTTTCAATCAAGATTTTAAAAAAAAAGTTTTATTATAATATGAAAAAAAGTTGAATTGCAGTAGTATAAAATTTAATTTTATTTTGATTTTATAATAATTTTATTTAATGAGGAAGTAGCATTTTTAAAATTTCAGTGCAATTATTTTAATTTTCTGATTTATAAAATTACTTATTACAATTTATGTATGTAATATTGATTTTTTTCCTTTGTTTGTATTTATAATTCAAGTTTGGAAACGTACATGTGTATGGAATTTGAAGCCATATTATAATAGAAAAAAAATTTAAACACTTGGTTTTCATATTCATTACAATTTTAAATTACTTCATTTACTTATTGTTACTTTTTAATATAAAATTCTGTTTTAAATCTTGCTATTAGTTAAATTTAAAAAATTTTAAATATAAATATATAAAATTTTAATCAAACATTATTAGGAAATAAATAACAGTTAAGAAAGTTGTATACCCTAAAACATTTATTAATCTTTTCATATCATCATCAGCATCATCTATTTACAAAATGTTTGGAAATTCCAATCCAAAAAAGAAAAATAATAATAATTCTCTAGAATTGAGTTGACTAGTTGACTATACAAATCAATTTATGAATCACATATAAAATGTTTGTCCATTTTATTTGATATTTTGTAAGCTATCTTTTAAGTTCTGCAGCAATCTTGTTCTTTTCTGAAATACTTCATCATTGTTTATAGTTGTATCTTGCCATTATATTTTATCTGCAACAGAACATTCCAAGGGAATTAATTAAATTTAAATTTGTTTCAAGAGTTTTAACTGTATAATTTAAACTGATCTGCTATCCAACTGAAAACATTAGATCAAGTTCACCATAAAACAACTGTTTTATTCCAATTGTTAAAAATAGACCTTTTTTTAAGAATAATAAAGTTAAGTAATAATATCTTTATAAATTACTTACCACTAATGTTTATGATAGTTTCTCTGGGTAATTTTATTGTTTTTATATTTCATGGCTTTTATTTCATCTCAGTAGGCAGAACATCTGATTTTATATATATATTCCACCTTTATTTTAGAAGGAGATTACCTTGAGAACAGTTTGAAATTGTTGATTGTTATTGATATTGGGATTGTCTAAGTGATGACTGACTTTTAATGATATATTTATATATATTGTTCCAGTTAACAGGCCCCTTCAAAATATGATTATATATGTATAATATTTAAATTTTTTGTTATGTCAACCTATTATTTCAATCTGAAATACTTTATCTGCAAAACGTGATGCATACCACAAGATTTTAATTAATATCTTAACCATATTGTTTTATTACTTATCTTGTTTAAAAGTAATTCAAAATTAAAACAATGCAGGAATATCGAAATATAGTTAGTGCAAATATTCAATATGGTAAACATCAATAACAATTTTAACTTGTGATCACACTGTATTCGTAATCACTGATAGAAAAGAAGAAAATGAAACACTTTAATTTTAAGGAAATTATTTTATTAATTAAAATAACATTATTTACTTGCACATTAATGAATGATTAATACATATTACATTTCACATGTAATAATTTACATGCAAGAATGTGTGCTGGTATATTTAATATTATATAAACATTATTACATCAATTGTTTACAGCAGCAATCAAACTAAATCCACGAGAGAAAAGTGAGATCGCAACCAGAAAGAAAATTATAAAAAGATTTTTTTTTCAGAAAAATAACACATCAATAAGTTGGTTTAAAAAGGAAACTCTTTTATTAACTTTACTAGATACTTTTATTTGTTTAAGAGAATCTACATACATACACACCATTAAACTACCTAGAAGAAATTATACTTCAGTTAGCATATTTTATTTACTGAAATGTCCATATTCATAAAATCAGTTAGAAAAAAAAACAATAAAAATGGAGTGCTAGATTTAAATATGTTAACATCTGTTTCCTAAGAACCATGGGTTTAAATTAAAACCATCTAATAAATAAAACTATGATTTCCAGCATGTTATAAATTTTTTTTGCTTTTAGTAAAACATTCCTTAAAATTGCTGCTTGAACTTGGAATATATGCATATAAAAACTAACTGCACATATATTATGAGTAAAGTGTTAGTCACTATAAATAAAATAAAATGGTGATTTTGGGGAGAAATAAAATTAATTTTAAGCAACTACCCTAAGAGACATCCACTAGAGAAAGAGAACAAAGTATAAATTATTAAATACATTTAACTTTAATCGTGAGACTGTAACACTATTACCAGACATGGTAGTTTATTATATCCTACTGGAAACATACTTATTATGTACATGTGAGAATTCTAATGCTTATATGACAATGTTTATGGATATCATAGTAACTAGATGAATACTTATAGTTGATATTGAAAGGAATTATGATACTACAAGCTTTTAGATAACACAGGAATTAGTGTTCATTAAGATTAACCTTTGGATGCATCTATTTATGTAAGGAGAGTGAATTACACAAATATATAAAAGAGTCAAAACACAAAGCTACTGTGGATAAATTATTTTGGACTATTCCAAGAACTATAATCAAATTCTTAGTGCTATTATCATCTCATTTTGGATATCTACAAATTCTTATGTCAATTTAACCATTTCACCCAATATAATGAATATTTGAATGCTAAATGTTTCAGTGATGTCTTCAAGTTTTGTCTTTAATTTTATTTAACTTACTTATATACAAGGTTAAAAAAATGATTTTATGTATAGTATTATATAAAGTACACAATCACATTTACATATTCAATTAAAGGAAGCTGCCTTAACTACAAAAGGATACATAATTATTGAATGATACTTGTCAAGATGACTTATTTAAGTTTAGCCCCTAGTATAGATCATAATAAGTTAATGGTTTGATACTAAATTATTACCAGCAAAATTATATTTGCATACTTTCTCTTAATTCAGACTAAGTATCTTGTTTAACATCATCCATAGTGTAAATACACACATATTAGTTATGATAAAGGTGGATTCCTGTTTATCTTTATTTATGGTCTAATATGTTTATATAGACACTAAAGATTGACATTTGACTATATATTAAATTCTGCCTAATGCTATACTAGTAAAAATAAATAAAATAAAAATTCATATAATATTACTATACTAGCCATAATAACTAAACTTTATTAAAATTCTTCCACAACTATGGATTCTATTAGAAAATAATAGATGAAACAATGGTTGTAGAAAAATTTTAGTCAAGTTTAGTTTTTGGAATATTATTGTAATGTTATATGAATTTTTATTATATGTATATATTAATATAACAATTTTTCATGGACTTATACATGTTAACATTGAAATGTAATGAAATTTTTCAATGTAATAATCTAGATAAAGTTTTAGCTATGATGTTACAATGCAAAAAACAACTAAAACTTTAGATTTAATGATGCCCAGAGAAATATTATTGTTATTGCTAAATCATATAGTTTTAGCTCGCATTTAGCAGATATTGTAATTGGCCATTTTCTGGTTTCATTGAAGATGAAGCTTTATCTAAATTATTATGCCAAAAAGAAAACTTTTATTTTAATCTCTATATATATATATTATTTTAGACTTTGGGATTAATTTTTGATAATATTATAAAAAGTAAGTACATTTGTTTTTATATTTATTTTAGAGATAAGCAATAATAAATATAATGATAAAATATAAATATTTGTAATTTTGCTTAGTTCATAATTTTTGATGATAATGAAATTAATAAAACATTCACAATTTATATTTATATGTAATTTATTAAACTATTAGTAAAATAGTAAGTAAAATATTTTTTGTGAGCATTACTTTATGAATATTTACACTTGGAGAATGTTAACATAACAATTTTTATATAATCTGATTAATAGTAACAGTAGAAAATTTTAGTTAATGATCATTGATAGTATCATTGCACAGATAATCTTTCTAAGTAAGTTTAATTAAAATTCTCTCACTCCAGTCCTCTTTCTCCACATCACAACAAACTTTCTTATTTCATTCATCCACCTCATATAGTCTCTTTCTAGACCTTTTACAATATTTGGGATCCAATTTAAAACTTCAGTTATTCATCTATTATTATCTTTTTCAGCAATATGTTTAGTTCAGCTACATTTTAGTTTCCTAATTCTTCCAGTGATATCAGTGGTACGTGTTTGTTCTCTCATCCATTTATTTTATTTTCGATCTTTTTGTTATTTTTCTGCACATATTTCACTGAGTAGTCTGAAGTCTTTATACTGTTTTTATGTTAAGTGTGCAATTTTCAATTCCCATAAGTAAATAAAAATGTAAAACTTGTATATCTTTCTTTTCAAATACATTAGCATATTTGCTTTTAGTACTAAAATATTTGCACCAAAGACAGATTATCCAAGATTAATTTTATGATATACAATTTTATCTATTGTTTTCATATATATATTAATAATCTTAATAAGTTGTTTTTGGTTGTTAACTTTTTCTAATCCATGATTATCTTTATTTTCTTTTTCTGAGAAAATTCATTGAGCAGTATTTTAATCATTTTGGCATAAGTTGTATTTTATTACTTTCATTTATATTTCTTGCAGCAATGTCTAACCACTGAAGAATTATTTGAAAAATCACCTAAATCATTTCCATAATGTAGATAACTTAAATAATCTTACTTCTTTTACACACTTATCCTCCCTATAAATACTTACTTGCAAAACTGCTATAAAATGTTTTGAAAATAAGTACCTTTATCGTATACCTTTATAGTACATCAAAAAATATAATCATGGCTGTTGCATTTTGATATTTTTAAGAATATGACAATATCCCAGGTCTATATCTTGATGATGACTTTTAATCACTGGATAAATGTGCTTGTTAAAATACTTTTAATAATCTACAAATCCCAGGTATAATAGCAATTCATATTTATTGGTTCTTTCTACAATTTTTCTCAATAATTAAACATGACCCACTATGCTAAAAACAGTTTTAAATCCAACTTATTTTGGTTGCTTAGAGTCCAAAGATCACTGTAGATAAAACTGAAAAACCCTGATAGTTCTGTAATTTGTAATATCTTCTTTACCAGCTTTATTATATACCAATATTAATATTGCACTTTTCCAGTCATCTAGTACATCTTTATCATTTAGACATTTTTAAAATTTTTTTAATCAGCTTCCCTTTAAAATATCAATAATCCATTATTTTCTGGAGATTTTTCTTTCTTCATAGATGTAATTGCATGTCTCACTTCTTCATTTAAAATCCTTGAAAATCAGATATAGTGATTGTAGAGAATAATTGGTTTCTTGTTATTAACTATATAATTCTTTATTAAACTCTTCTATTCATTTTATATCTCTAGATATTCCATTCTTCTTAAAGGATAATTTTTAAGAATTTTTATATTTCTTTTTCTGTACATTGTTTTATCTCAGTAGAAAATATGCTGGTATATTGTTGTTTTTTTGATACCAACTGTCTTTATTGCAATTTTTAATAGAGTACAATTATCTTCTTATTGATTTTAGTCAAGTGTCAACAATCTTTCAAGTCTATTAATATTTTAAAACAATGTGCGAGCTTTAGTTTAAATTCTTTGAAATATTTCTGATAATTAGGAAAGTCAACTATTAATACTATGTCTTTTGATATTTTAATCTCTCTACTTTGCATTAATCCCTTATCTTACATACCATTAATCAATATTTTCCTCCTGAGTTAAAGCTAATAAGAACATTAAAATCTTAAAATATATATTTTCAGTTAGGCGAAATATAATCAAATTTTGCTGTTCTTTTATTTGGATGCTTTTTTGTGACAATTTCTATTTAACATATTTTGCAAAGGGTCTTTGCAACTATCAGATTTTCAGTTTTCCTCATCTATGCACTCTGCTCCATTCTGCTATTATTTTTAACCAGGGAGTATACCCAGTGAATCAAAAATTATTGGACCTAACTCGTTCTCTCAAAACCAGAGATACCAAACTAGCCACACCTCCACTCCTCACAGATACCTGGGCAATCCTACAACTCACACCCACTAGCCTCTGTCACAGGACTCATCCATATGAATGCTTGCAACCTGATTGCTCATTCAATGAGGACATGCATCTTGGACTTGCAAGCAAAGACTTCTTGGCCTGGACTACACATCATTTCCACATCCCTTTCCCTTTTTTGTGTATCCTTCCCCTTTTACCATGTTGCTCCTGAATTTCATTTTACCATGTAATTACTTCTTTGTAAACCTTTTTTAAACTGTATTTGTACCTGTTTTTTGATGAATAAACTTTCATCACTGAGAAAAAAAGGAAATTAATATACAGATTTAGTTTTTCTGAAAATTGCACAAATCTAGTGTTCTCTCTTATTTCTAACTCATATCTAAATTTACTCACAACTCTTTCATCTTTCTAGCATTAAAATCTTTCATGATAATTTTAAATGTTGTTTTATTTGATCAAAATCATTTTGTATATCTGTACAAAGTTCTATGCTTCTTCATCATAAAGACAACTTGATGGGAATAAAGCTGAATTAACTACATTTAATATCTTACATTAATTTGAATAACTAATTTCTCTATTCTGAATAATATCTCACAATCTCCACAATATTGTTCTTCCAGTTTTTATTTATAATGAATCTCACTTCATTTATGCTTCACTTTTTAAAGCAATTATCTTTTCAGTTTTTTTTTTAACTTCACTAATAATAATGGCACACTTAATATTAGACAGTTTTTTTTAATTTATACAATCTTTCTTTAATAAAAATGTATCTACAATATAGTTTCCTAAATAAATAAAGGTTATTACTGAAACATCTTTGCAGTCAGACAATTCTTACCTTTATCTCTCTTCAGCTACCAATTGCTAACTTGGTTGCTGACTTTACAGCTTCATTAGAATAAATCCTATAAATTTAGCTTAATCTGTCATGATTGCAAATATCTACTTTTAAAAAAAGATCATTCACACATTCATTCCGACTTCCAAAACACTCAACTGTTATTTCTACTAAAAACTATTGAGGTGGCTTAAAAGAACAATCATGGTATTTTCTGATTTTAAACTCTGAAAAGTAAAACCATGCTGGATGATGTATATTGTTGTGCAGTCCATTCATGTTCATTTACCATATGAATAAAAATAAATAATCAAACAGGTTTATTGTTTTGGAATTCATAGTATGTTTGATCTAAAAAAGTGATAGAATTATAACTTATATTCCAGAATTTGACACTCTATTGGCACACTAAACCATGTATGGGATAAAAAGAATAATCATATACAGCTGTAATGACAACAATCTATGAAATGAACATTAGGATTTTGTTCTGCTCAATTCTTTTGAGACCTTAAAGTGGTAACAAAAATCTATTTTCAGTTAACAACAAACTTCTTTATGCAATTTTTTTTTGTTAATACTGAAATTTCAAAAAAAAAAAAAAGGCATTTTATATATAAATATTCTCCTTTAAAATGAAAATTTATATTGGAGTTTGACTAGTATATTTGAAAAGACTACCTAACATTTATGTTAAATAGAAATGTTTTTTTAGTTTATATTATACATGTATATATTTTCAAATCTCCCTTCCAAACCTTATCATATTTCAGCCAACTGATCTAAAAAATATACTTTTGGGTTGGTTGTTTGAAATTTTGACTTTATATTTACTCACAGTAGGCATTGCTGAAATATCATAATGTGTGAGTGATTTGAAAATTTTCTATTTAAATTTCAGTTACACTAGAATATTTTATTATATATATATTTAGATAGTTATAATTAAATACAGCATTTTTTCAACATTATATGTAATTTTTGGTTTTGGCCAATCAATCAAATATTGTTTATAAACTTTTTAACATTTCTGCAGATATCTAATTAACCATTTATATAAGCTATCTCAGATTTATATAGGAATTAGAAAATATAATAAATAAGAATGATATCCATTACATCCTAGATATAACCATAACTTCATTATCTATAGCTTAAAGCTGTATATGAACTTAAAAAATTAATACAATTAATCATTTTGGATTGGCAGCTGAAAATTTTATAATAATACTTGGTTGACTAGTCAAAACTCAACAAATACTATATTTAATTATAATGAAAATTTTTGACTTTAAGTTTTTCATTTGATGAGCAATAAAAATATGTCAGAAATGAACTCACCCATAAAAGTTAGACTAAGCCATATAAAAGTGAGGTTATATTTACATAAGAATGTAATATTTTTAATCTTGTTTGGAAATTTGATACATTTTCTAATCTCTGTATATATCTGGAGCAGCTAATGCAAATGTCTTTACATTAGCATATTAATAACATTTGTTCTAGATAGCTAATCTTTAGTGGCAGCTATCTAAAAATGTGACTATAGATTTTTGACTAAAAATTTAAAAGTGTAAACCTCCATTTATTAGATATATAAACACATGTTTTAATATCTAATGTTATTAAATCTTAAAAACTATAATTATTAAAAGAAGTGGTTTCAATTATTCTCAGTTTAAAATTTTCACAAACTATGAAAGTAAGTAAAGTATCTGAATTTTATAATTGCTATTGTTAATATTTAGAGTTAATAGTTAAGTGTTATTTATTTTTATTATTGTTGTTAATTTAAAATGGGCATATTATTTCATTTCTGACTTGATTTTTTTATCATGATATTATTCCTGTAAATTAAATAATTTTGTGTCTATTAGTTTTAACTAGAAGAGAGGCCACTGGTTCACATAGACATAACGATATTTCTAATCTTCTACCAGTAAGTTATTATTTTATATTATTTATTTAATTGAATTTTAACTAAAATATTCAATCTTTTAAATTTAAATCATTTAAATTTCTCTGATTGTACTGATTTTTTTACAATTATGCAAAAATTAATGTACATAATATGCATCTACTTCATGGAACAAACAAGTCTGAATACTTTTCTAAGGTGATTTACAAGTCAGATTTTCAAAGAATCATTATTAAATAAACCGTAAATATTGCCCACCTTTTATTGCATCAATGCCAATCTATTTTGTCAATTAATCCATACTGTCAGTTATCCCACAAAATAGATTGTCATTGATATGACAAGGTAGGCATTAATTAGTGTTTGTTTTAAAAACTCTTCTTTGAGAATCTGTTTTATAAATTAGTAATACACTTGAACTTATTTGTTCAGTGAAATGGATTTATATTCTTAACATTGTAAATTTGAACAGTTATAAAACCATTTACCTGCACATTAAACTCACTAATATAATGTCTAACATAAAAAACAAAGAATGAAAATAATTTTATAAATTTAAGTATAATGAACATATAAACTACAAATACATAAATATTAAAATGCTATGGAAATAGCAGTTATTCCCATCCCCTCTTAAATTACCTATAGCCAATATTTAAATTTTAAACATTTTGTTTAGTAGATTGAATTTTATAAAGAAAATTCTGAGTATTTGTTCAAATATATATGTGATGTCAGTCATTCTTATCTCTAATGCTATGTTTTTATAGTGAGGCTATCTTAGTCAATATCAAATGGCACAAAGATAATTAGTATGTATGCAGTCCATCTGAATGAAACTTTACTATTCAACATGAAAATAGATTGTATTAACAACTATATTTTGCCCCACAATAAGTTAAAAGCTTTAATAAAAATGTAATTAATATAATCATGCAAAAAAATTATTCTAAATATAAAGTATGCATTTTATAATCAGATATGTTTCATATTTTATGTACTTTTAATGCATTAAGAAGAGCTTAAAACATAATATGCATAATGTTTTCCAGAAGATTTGCGATGATAGTATTTTAATTGCATTTATATATTGGAATGTTTCTATCATCTAATATAAGTATTGAATGTCTTTAGAAAAAAAATAACTTTATTTAAATATTCCAAATGCATTTAAAGCTCAGTAATAGTACCCATGTTAGTATATGCATAATGTTTCAAAAGGTATTGGTGTCATCTCTTCTTCAGGTATTGCAAGCATGACTAGTAACAACATGGGAATCAAACTTGGACTCTTAGATTCTTTAATATTGAATTTATGGTAGTACTCTAATCAAATAAACAATCATGCCAAGGGCAATAGTTTGTAGAAATTTTATGTATTTATCTATGAGGTTCCTCCTAATTTCTTCACTTTTTCCTAAGAGCAAAGTTGATCAGTGGTTTTCATATATCATGTACAGTCACACTAGGATGACTTATGGTATTATACACCATTGTTACATGAACAGCTTCTTTAAATTTTATTCTTTGTATATTTTCTTTTCTATCCAATATTTTTGTATTTTTCCTATTGAACATATTACATACATTGTCTGCTACCTTAGACACATATGCTTTCTCTCTTCTAATCATCAGTTTATGTTCTTGCAATCACTTTTTAATGGAGCAATTGATATCACCAATATACATTCTTCCACACTCACATGGTATTTTATAGATGTGTCTAAAGTAGCAGCAGATCATATATGTACCAATGAACATATGTTCAATTGAGAAAATAAAAATATTGAATAGAGAAAAAAATGTACAAAGAAGAAAATTTAAAGAAACTGCTCACATGACAATGACACTCATAAGTCAATCTAGTGTGGCTATACATAATGTATAGAAACTACTGATAAACTTTGCTTCTATGAAAAAGTGAAGAATTCAAGAGGAATATCATAGAAAAGTATATGGAATTTCTATTGACTGTTGATTTTGGCAGGATGTCTTAGTTGATTATAGCATTACCTTAAAATTCAATATTCAAAAATTTGAGGGTCCAGGTTCAATTCCCATGCTAGTATTGTCACTGATCACACCAGAAATACCTGAAGAATAGAGAAGAGTCAGATCTCTTGAAATGTTGTGCATATATTAAACTATGTAGTGTTATTAAAATTATTTTTTGTCATAAAATTTTTTTAAAAGAAATTATTGCTAAACAACATTTGTATATTTGAAAATAGAGAACAAAAAGATAATATTTTAAAAAATCCTATTTCTTTAAAAGGAGTGACAGATTGGATAAGACATATGATGGGTCTATCATATTTTGTCTCTTACATTTTTTCTGCTATGAAGAAGCTGATTGGCCATAAGATAACTAAGTCTGAAATCATCAGGAGTGTGAAAGCAGCAATAAGATAATTATCTAATACCAAATCTTAAGAAAATCTCCAGTTGTCTAAAGCTATGGAAATATTCAAATGCAATTATAAGATAGGTCTATGGTATGTTAGAGACCCATTAATATATCAGTTCACTGTGCTGTTCTATGTTCTGAGTGAATGAAAATGTTGTATTAACCAGTTAAATATGTCTATTCCAAGTTTATTTCTAAATAGTTAACTATGCCAAATAGTTACCTGTGAATTGAATAGTAACTATGCTCATCTGCAAAATTATCTTCAGACATCTTACAAATAATTTATCTGAGAAAAAGTGAAAAAAAATCCATCCAGGAAAAGATAAATCAGGAATGGAGAAAATGTCAAACAAGTCACAGAAAACTAAAATATATAGAAAGGTACCTATAACTGAACTGATTGTAAAAATTATTGGTAAGATATTTTATTAATTAATTAACAAAACCTTTATATAAATATGTAAAATGTACTGTAAAAGTTTTAATATGTAGATTATTTAACTTTAGCTATTTTGTTAATTGTATATATATATATATACTTCTTTTTAATATTTTGTCATTTAATATTTTCTTTATTTACTTTTATATTATTATCAAATTAATTATATTATGAAAAGATAAAAGTTGAATCTTAATAGTCTTTTGTTACTGTTATTAAATATATTTAAATCCTCACCAGTTTTGTTCTAAAGTAATCTTCATGCAAATTAGTTTTATATAGCATTTTTAAGCTAACTTCCTAAAAATAAGCAACTCCCCACTCAATATAAAAAAAAAATTACAAATTGATATTTCATAATCAGCTTGAGAGTTAATTTTGAATCACATTCACCCTCATTATTAAAAAATTACTTTTATTCTGGCACCCAAATATAAGCGATGATTTATTTTATTACCTTAACTAATTCCAGACTATAAAGAGAATCAAGAAATATAACTAAGGTTTTTCAATTTGATCATACATTTTTATAAATGTTTATTTTATTAGAAACCTCAGTTTGATTATTTTGTAACTGCAAAAAAAGAGGTAAAATTGTATTATAGATGATTTATTCTTTTATGGTACACCCATTCTATATGGAAACATTTAACCTATACCATTTCATTGGGGAGCATTGTGAAAGGCTTGATTTAAAACTATATTCCTGGAATGAACAAAAAAGAGGCACATATATTAATATGAGTTCAATTAAAAGATACTGTGAAATATTTTCAAGGAAATATATTTATTATTATAATTTTGTTAATAAAACTAAAATTTTAGTCATGTTGTCTATCATTTGAATAATTGTTTTGCTCTCCCTTTCTCCAACACATATGTAAATGATCAGAGAAAGATACACTTGCAAGTGTTATAAAGAGAAAGATAATATTTTTTAAAAAAAAAAATTCACTTACATAAACAATTCTTTCTGAGATAATTATAATATATAAATAAATGAATGTTGAGTTATCAATTTAAAGTAGGTAGGTGAGTAAAATATAGGCAATTAACAATAGGATAGGCAAGTAGTAGTAATAATAAAAGCAATAAAGAGGAGACTTATGTAGAAGTGATGAATAAATTGTGTTATTCATATGTATAAGTATAATAATAAGTAAAATAGAATTGTATAGAAAAAATAATGGAAAGCCCAAAAAAGAAACTGACTATAAACGGAAAGTAAAAATGGAAAATGTCAATTGTGTCATGTTAATAGACATGTGAAAAAGACTTCAAAATGAGATGGTTAAAAAAATAAAGGAAATGACTAAAGAAAATAAAAGTAGCCAAAGCTTATTTTAAGAAGAGACAATTAAAAGCCAAGACCAACTTCAAGAACAAATGGTTAATAATCAAAACAGACTGCAAATAGTTAAAAAAAATTGATGAAATGGATGAAGAAAATGGAGAAGGAATGGTTAACAATCAAGACAGATTTCAAGAAGCAATAGTTAATCAAATCAGACTGCAAACAGGAATGGTTAAAAATAATAAGAGGAAGATAAAGTAAGTGTATTTGAGCTAATATAAAAGCCCACAGGACATTGCAAAAATAATGTGTAATAAAAACAGAGAAGCATTAATAAAAGTACAACAGAAAGTTGACAATCTTACTCAACAGTTGAAGATACTCTGGATAAAGAAGATGAATCAAAAGAACAAAAATAACTAACTTCCAAAGTACAAATGTTAGAGACTGGGCAAAGAAATGATAACAGATAGTGTCCAAATAACATTGACATTAAAAAAAAAAAGAAATAAAAAATATTCAATCTGAATGTGAGGACATAAAATGGAACCTAATGAACCTAATTATGCATGCAGTATTGTGAACAAGTTTCTAAAAATAATAATCTTTTTTGTTATATTAGTGAAGCTTATATAGAATATCTTAAGTGTTTGCAAAGGTATTTCAGTATTAATCCCATGACAGAAGAAGCAAAGCTTACTACATTGAGTTGTCATCTACAAAGTGCATCCCATGCTTTGTGGGGTCCCTATTCAAAAAGCATTGTAGTTTTCATGAGTTTAGATAATCTATATTGAATTGTTATTTGGAGTGAAAGTTGTTAAGAATATGTTAAATACCAGATATGTCAAGAGAAATGTTGACTTAGTGAGGGATACACACCTTTTTTAAAAGGCCAGTGGCCCTAACAGCCAGCCCATTATTTAAAAATCAAAATAATTTGCATAATGAGGCATAGCTTCATAAGTCATTTGGAGCAAGTGATAATTGGTACTAATCATGAACAAATGGCTGATCTACTCATTGTCATTGATAACAGCAAGCTAATGAGGATAAAGAAGCAGCATTCAAACACCATAATAAATTTTAGTATAGGTAAATTTATTCTCTGTAAATGTAATAAAGTTTGGTAAAAGGAAGAGACCACATCCACTATAGTATTTTAAAACAAAATACAAAAGTTCAAAAGACTGCAGAAAAAACATGTGATTGAAAGTGGCTGATAATGACAAATAAGCACCATGGCAGAGATATCCATCATTCATCATCACCCTGTATGAATCTTAAAAATAAAAGTAGATCTTCAGTGAAAAGATTGAAATACAAATGGAGAAATTGATGTTTCAAACCTACAGAGCAGTTAAAATCTCCATCACATAGTTCATTGACCAGTTATGAAAGAATATCATGGATGGCTCACTAATTTAATGACCATGTATCTGTTTCATGATAATTCCTATGAGGTGGTTATGATAACTTTAGTTATTTAAAAGTTGGGTGATGTTGGCATGTTTATCTGATCTGTTTGTCTGGATTGATGAATTGCACTGAATTGCTATTCATATTTCTCTTATCATCAAAATCACTAAATGAAGAAAAATTCTAAAAGGAAAGAGAGTGGCTTATCCTTTGTATCATATATAGTTCCAGTAGAGAATTTTCTGGATTTAATGAGATTTGTAATAACAGACAAAACTCACTACACGTATGCCACACACAGCAAGTTAGAGTAATCAATGGATTCCAGAAGGCTTGTGCATAAAATCCTCATCTAGTGCCTACTCATCCAATATCCCCAGACTAGTTTCTGGCTTGTGGCCTTTGTCAGTGAGGAGCCTTGGATCTGAGAGCACTGCACCTAGATCTTAGGATCTAATGCAACCCTCCAGCAATCACCTTTTATCTCCATTTAACTACAAAACTATGAGTCTTAAACTGAAAACACCTTAATGTTTTTAATCCAAGCCCATTAGCTTATATTGTCATATGGGTCTGAACCCAGTTCAGTACCTATACATTTTGGTGTCTTTGGTCTTTAATAACCATAGCCACCACTATCCTATTAGGCAGGATTGATTTTAAGCCAATAAACATCACATGCCCACCACCTCTTATGCTTGTATATAACTGTTGTTAAAACAGGCAAAACTCACTATACGTATGTCACACATAAGGCCACAAGCCATAAACTAGTCTGGGGATATTGGATGAGTAGGCACTAGATGGGGATTTTATGCACAAGCCTTCTGGCATTCATTGATTACTCTAGCTTGCTGTGTGTGGCATAGGTATGGTGAGTTTTGCCTATTTTAACAACAGTTATACACAAGCATAAGAGGTGGTGATCATGTGATGTTTATTGGCTTAAAACCAATCCTGCCTAATAGGATAGTGGTGGCTATGGTTATTAAAGAACCAATAACACCAAAATGTATGGGTACTGAACTGGGTTCAGACCCATGTGATTATATAAGCTAATGGGCTTGGATTGAAAACATTAAGGTGTTTTCAGTTTAAGACTCATAGTTTGTAGTTAAATGGAGATAAAAGATGTTTGCTGGAGGGTTGCATTGGCTCCTCACTGATGAATGGCACAAGCCAAAAACTATTCTGGGGATATTAAATGAGTAGGCACTAGATGGGGATTTTATGCAAAAGCCTTCTGGCATCCATTGATTACTCTAGCTTGCTGTGTGTGGAATATGTATAGTGAGTTTTGCCTGTTTTAACAACAGTTATACCCAAGCATAAGAGGTGGTGGTCATGTGAGATTTGTAATAGAAAAAGAAGTTTTTAGTTTGAATATTTTTGTGTCAGCTGAGATATCCTGACAAATTTATGTTATCCAAATCACAGAGTATCTGATTATCATTCATATATGAGAGCATGAATATTAGTGTGTTGCATGTTCATAATCCTAAAATTTGTACAGATAGGGTAGCATGTTTCTCACCAAGTGACTGATGGTTATTGGGATTGTTGCATATCCTCTACATTTCACTTTTTTATTAATGAAAATTAAGATACTCTGCTACTGATACAAAAAAAATGATCAATAAAAGAAACTCAGTTTGTAATACCATGTAAAATTGGCTAAATATGACAAAAGTGGCCTTTATTTGCTCTGTTATCTAAGTAATATATAATTAGAATGAAGTTTGAAAATTATAATTACAGTTTGAAAATTATAATTGACAATTTGTTATTCTGCTTTCAGAACAGGCTATATTTATCTGTTTAATGAGATTTATTTTAATATCTTTAAATTAATAATTTCACTCTTTCTAACCAAGTAGCAATCTTTTGTTTCAATATGAACATATCAGACCATATATAAAAGTGGATTTTTATCTTCATTGATTACAAGAGTTTGCCTTAACAGCAGATTGAAATTGATGATTGTTATTGACATTGGTATTGTTTAAGGATTGACTGCTTCCATGTATACTGTAACAATAAAAGTTGTCCTACAGGTTTGGGCAACATTTTACAACTGAAGTGAAAAGATGATGATGAAATAATCTTTATTATCACTCTTAAAGCATACATGTTATTTGTTAACATATTGGATATGACAAGGCCATGATAGTTTGATCCTATTTAATTATGCCCTGAAAATTTAAGCACCATGTGTAACAGAATAAATATGTATGTATGCTAGCCTCAGTTACAGTCCCAATGATTTGGATGGCATTTGTAACAGATCAAAAATGTGCAATGGGAAATAATAACTCTAATATAACCGGAATAAAATATAGCCTGTCATTGATCAGCCTATGCAACAGAAAAAAAAAGAGTCCTGAGTTAATGAACATTTGTACCTGAATAAAATTTAAATAAATAAAAATAATAATAATTTTATAATACTCATGAATAATAGTATCATTCATAATAGAATGAATATAATAAAGTAAACTAAATGAATACCAATCAATAAATAATTATTCAGTACTTAATATCATCTTTTGTCTAATCACTTATCCAACTGTTAACTATACCAAAACAAAACAGTGATGACAATCTTTATTATAACATTATGAATTCAGACAGCATTTAGAACAGAAAACAAACAAAAATCATCATTTCAAATGCTCTAAATACAAACCTTACTTAAAATATATTAAAATAAAGCAATTAAACCAAATATCACTGTCTCAAAACCATGTATAATTAATATAAATCATTCAACAACCAAATTCTAATATATCTAATGAATTAAACATTGTTTGTAATAATATAAACTTATACTAAAATTTAGTTATGTTTATATTTAAATAAAATAATTCATGAATGATTGAGATAACAGCTTTAGTATGTCCTATAAGTTTATAATATTCATAATATCTAAATAAATTTATAAGCCAATAATTAATCTTAAATCCCAATTAAATGAAATAATAAATTATACTAACTCATCCATCCTATATTTCTATATTGATTTTACTCTTACTAATTAAGTTATAATAAAATGAACTACTCAATAATGTTGTAATATCAATGAACCTATTACATAATCTTAAATCTATAACGTCCAATCATACCAGTATATAAACAAAACAGTAGATTTCTATTAGGTGTTTACTTAAGTACAATTAACTAATCATATTAATTTATTTTAAATTTCCTGTAACTAAACTATTAAAACTGTATATTTTAACAATCAAAACATATAAAAATAATTGTTAGCATTTATTACAATCAAATATGAGTATTAAAATTTAATATTTAATTAGATTTACGATCCATATCTACTGAATTTAAAGATAATTAGAGCAAATCATTCTGATTTATAAAAGAACAAAATATACTACTATCAACTTTATAATTGAATAAAATTAAGATCTTATTGATCAACCATGAATTTAATACAGTACCTATCCAATTAATAGTAATTTAGATAAAAACATGCAAATATTTGATTATGATTACCACATAAAATTTATATCCAGTCAGATAATAATTATTGAATTCAATACAAAAAAAATAATCATATTCACCAATCTTGGATTTTGCTTTCTGGATTATATGATATTGTTATTTCAAATAAATTTTACAATATGGTCAATTGATTTTGTTTCATTCGAATGTTATTAATCAATGAATGCATGTTATACAATTGGACAATAATCAAACAAGTTGTTTTAATTTAAATTAAAATTTATTAATAAATGAATATCAATTATAATATATATATATATATATATGATGAATAAATCGTAAATAATCAACATATACAACTTCAATCTAATTGCATATACAATACATCATCACTTGACATTAATTCCATATTTAAATATATGATTGCCTATTTATCTCCTATTATTTAATATAAAACATATATGTCTATGTAACACAAATATGTGGCAGAACATACATACTTTGCAAGATATATGAGAATTTTATATATATATTCGTCTATACTTTATATATATATAATTAAATATAATATATGTAATAATATTATAATTCGATGTCTGTATTTCTTCAAATCAATATATGTAATCTTATAATTGAATATTTATAAATACAATAATTAGATATATGTAAAGTATAACTTTAAAAATTTTATCCAACTTAGGAGTGCTTTTGACTATCCTCATAGTCTTTGTCGACTAACACTTTGAAAGGCTAACCTTTCCACAATTCCGTGATCTTAATGTTTGCTGCCTTTCTGTTAACTAAGTCTTGTTTGTATTTGTAGATTAGCATAGCTTCCTTTATACAAATACAAACAAGACTTAATTAACAGACAGGCAGAAAACATTAAGATCACAGAATTGTGTAAAGGTTAGCCTTTCAAAGTGCTAGTTGACAGACTACAAGGATAGTCGAAAGTGCTCCTAAGTGGATAAAATTTTTAAAGTTATACTTTACATATATCTAATTATTATATTTATAAATATTCAATTATAAGATTAAATTATAACAAAGATGAATCCAGTTATTTGTTAATATAAAATCCTTTTTGAAGTTCTAACACAAGTGATATACCTGATGTCAATTTAAAATATATAAATAAATAAATGAATATTTTTAAATATTAAAATAATATTTACAATGTCACAAGATATAAGTTTAAACTTTGAAAAATATCTCTCATATTTTGGTATGTGAATGGATTACTATGTAACTTAAAATTATATACTAGTTATCAACAATGACTACATTTTGAATGAAGAGAGACAAAAATATATAACAATAATAATGATGAGTTTAAATAAATGACCTGAATGAGAGTCTGTAAATACTGTATCTCCAGAATGGCATCACAGTTCTGATGTCTATTTCAAACTACAAACCAATAATATGTCATTGTCTCAAAGAAGTTATAATATATTCATGAAAACTTTTAAATTCAAAGTACATTTTATGGATTCTGGTGTTTTATATAAAGATCCAAATTCTTTTGAATAATAATTATTTGGTTTATATGATGTTACACATATAAGTACTAGTTTATATTCATGATGATATAAAGAGATATCCTTTCATGAACAAATATTATTTTAAAATATTCTGGATAGATGCTAGCTTTACATAGGATGGTATGATAAAAAATTAAACTGATTCATATTAGATAAAACTGATGAACCAATCTAATAAAATTATATAGGCACTCTTGTACACTTTCTGATGTTTGTATTCCACCATTAAAATATAAGTAACATCCATTTTAAAGGATAAAAATATTATGATGGTTTATAACATGATCATGTAATTTCAATGATTTTGCCTTTTAAAATAAATTGACATTTTCCTATAAAATTTTCTTGACATGCTGTCTGGTTCATCAGCAGATAATGTTACTCCATTTTGTTCAATTAACTATATACTTTTAAAATAAATAATATGAAAATCATATAAAGAAATTTATATGTGCTTCTATTTAAAGTCAAAACAAAAGAGAGAACCAGTTTAAACTATTCAGTTCTATTTATAAAATTTTTCATTGACAACAGTGTAACTATAGCAATCCTCTATATTCATTCTTTAAGCAATTTCAATCTCTCTAATAAAAATTGTATAATACAACAAATAAAAATAAATATTTTAGAATTATTATATACAACAAAAATTTACATTTCATAATACCAATACTATTTTTTATTCTAATATAAATTAAACATTTTACACTACATTTCCATTATATTACATTGGCATATATATATATATATCTTTTCAATATAATATTATACAAAAAAAAAACAAAAACAAATACTATAGAAAAAAGCTTTAACCTCTATCATATGAGAAGAAAAGGCATCATTTGATTATTAAAAACATTTAAAGTGCATATGGTAATGGTTAAGGCCTTTCTCTGGAATACTTATATACTTCCTATGTGCTTAATAAATAATCACAACTTTAAAAAGAACAAATATATTTGAAATATTATAATTTATTTATATTGTTTATAATTTACTATTGTGAATACAGTAACAAAAATGAGACATATAACAAAAGAATAATAATTTTATCCAAACTATGTGCTTTATTATTCACTTATTCATTTTCTTTTTTAAAATGAATAAAGTCAATTTACAATCTTACAATTATAATAACCAATTTTATATCAATATTACTATTGTCATAGCAACATAGTTCAAAGTTTCATAAGTTAACATATTCACCAGCCAAAAATCAATCAAGAAAGTAACACATCTCAAATTTTAATAGGTAATATATATATATATGTGTGTATGTGCATGTATTGAGACTTCATGGCAGGTCCCAGATTAATTTATGCTTGTCAGATGAATTAACTTTTATATTTATTTTTTATATTGCAGTCTAAATATATAATCTAAGAAATCATGTTCCAATCATGATTATTTAGACTTAAAAAGTAATCAATAGCTGGCCTTTAACTGACAGTTGCAATTAAAATAGTTAATTTATTATTTATTGAAAATATAAATAATGCTGGTGTTTATAATTACAATTTGTAATTTTATAGAAGCATCCTAGTATAATATATATAAAGTCCTTTTTTCTGTTTATTTATAGGTTCTCATTGCACTTTTAGAAAGACTTCGAAATTAATTCATCTTAAGCTTAGCCTTTTGTTGATCATGAATAAGTTATTAAGAAGGTACAGTATAATTTTACATTAAATAAAACAAAATCTTTTTTTTTTTCATGCTGAAACACGTTTTTGGACAGAAAATTTAATGTGCATAAACATAAATTATAAAAAAAAATTGTTATAAAACTATGAAACAATTTCTCTTTATTACACATATGTATGTTAATATTACAATAGTTTTTTAATTTAATACACTATACAGGCTTACACACACCTGCACACATAATGTAATATATAAGGGATTCGAAGTCATGCCTCTCAACTCTCCATGCTATCTCCCATTGCTGACTCACCTGATCACATACATGTTGAAAAGATAAATAATCACCAATATACATATTTCATGCTAAAACAGCAGTCATCAGTTAGTCCAGATTATTATCTCCACACATATATTAATAAACATTTTATTGCTATTATGTATGTTAATATATATGTATGTTAAATAAATAATCCATCATAGATTAACTATTATAATAATAATAAAGATGATAATAAATTTTACAAGTAATTATTACAAAATGAAATACTTCCAGTTACTTAACATTCTTCAGCTGAAACCTTTTAGATTTAAATTTAATGGAAATAAATATCATCATGTTACATCCGATGATCAATTAATTAAATATTTCTTACTTCTGTTTTTTCAAAATTGCTTCTTTGATTTTTCTTTTATTATGGTTTCTCTCCTAATGAAAATACATTTTCCAGATCAAAATTAAAAGTAAACTTTCATGTTTTTCATGATCAAAGAAAATAAATGTTGACATTAAATTATTGTTATTAGAGAGGATTTGAACCTAAACTTTCAAGCTTCTTTTAGGGATCCATTCCATTCTATACAACTGATACACATGACCACATGCATGTGAAAAACATAAATGATCTTCAATATATGTATTTCGTGCTGAACCAGCACCTATCATTTGATCCAGATTATCATCTCCCACACACATATATAATAAGTGCTTGGCTTATATTAAGATAGCAAGTCTTCAAACTTTAATGAACAGGCTTCAATATTCTCTACTCTCTAATTCTTCAGAAAATCTGAAGATGGTGCATTCCAATCCCTTGTTTTCTAATTTTATTGTGTGTCATACACATGAAGTGGATCAACTGATGAGTGTGGATTCAGCATGAAATACATATATTGAAAATCATTTATTTTTTTGCATGTATGTACTTACATGCATCAGTTGTATAGCATGAAATTGATGACTAAAGAAAGCTTGAAATTCCGAGTTTAAATTCTTTCTAATTACATCTAGTTTAAAGTATATATACTATATATGTATTTAAATATAATTATTATTATTTATATATATTTATATAGCAGTTGGTGCTCTTTTAACTATTTCTCAAGACTATACTTCAATTAACCCATGTATGATGCCCTTCATTTATATAAAATTTTATATGAAATATTATTTTTTTGCCAATGGTATAATATTCTTTGTATTATTCATCAAAGTATTAATGTTAGAAGAAACAGAAAATGAAACATTATACAATTTCTCTATATGTCAGCTACAGTATTTGAAATTTATGAAATAGATATCCATTTTTTCAATTGTTAACTTTCTGCACCTTTAAAATGATATAAAATATAGGAAATAGTTTATTATTATATCCAATTTTCATTAGTTTTTTTGTAAATTTTTCAATATTTTGTGATTTATCATTTTCTTAATGACATAATAATATATAGTGACTATAACCTTTTTTTTTGTAATGGATTGATTACCAATTTATATACAAATAAGCAAGTAAATAATAATTACAGTGAGACAAAATGAACATAAAATAAATTTATTAATCTCTTTAAGTCAGGTTTTAGACACAGAGTGTCTTTGTCAAAGCACAACTGAAGGGGAATTAGCAAAAGCTATCAGCATTTTTACCTATATATGGAGGTAAGTAATTGGCATTCATTTTAAAAATTTTGCATGTTTGCATTATAATAGCTGTTAAGCAAATTGACAAAGCTCCACCTATGTTGTCAAATTGAATGACTATGTTTAGAGAGGGGAATGCTATTGACTCTATCATTTATTGCATTGACAGAATTAATTATGTGCCAAGCTCTCTTGACTTTCTGTTTTCTGTAATTTCTTTCAAGGCAAACAATCTTAGTGACAGTAGGTTTAAAACAGGGGCCTGTAATCTTATTATGGTGAATGAATACTAAGCTATGTGAAGGGTTAGATTTAGCTCTGTTATAAAGGTAGATGTGTTGAGATGTTCTAGATTTTAAATGGGCAAGTGTTTCATTATAATAGATACTGTTGCAAGATAGGCATTCCAAATCATGTACCAAAAACTTTTAAAACTGTTTGACCTCTTTGTCATTTACCTTACTTACTCAAATTAATAAATATATACAGTACTTGATATTAAATATTTCACTAGATATCAAACTTTTCATTTTAATCACTTGTAATTAATGATGAAAAAGATAAAAGGACTATAGAATATGATATTATCTTGTTCAAGATTTAATATCGCAATCTGTACTAATGAAAATTAAAGCAAAAAAATATGCAGAGTTTTTTTTAATTTTTGATATTTATGAAACGAATATGAAATTCAAAATGAGTACAAATATTGAAATCACTTTATGAAACATAAAAATGAAATGAAAAACTCCAATATATTCAGACAGAATTAAACATCAACAAAATTACAACAACAAAAGATTTTAATCAGAATTATAAAATTAAGACTACCAAATAAATTAGCTTAGAAAACTGAATTTAATGAGATGGGTGTACCATCTATGTTCAGTTTTAAATTAGTGAGTTGTATTCTCAAATCTCCATGTTCACTAATATGCATCTAATGTCTTGAAGCAGATTTAAAACTACACTGAACCCTCTCTTTACCAGATACAACAATGGAAATGCAGCAAATACTTTTGCACAACAATCCATAAGGCTGAGTACAGAAATAGAATATATTGTTGCAGCCAAAACTTTTGATAACCTTGTTTTAATTGTATCTTGAGATTGTCATTTATGTTTGATGGTTATCAGTTCATCTTGAAAAATTATATTTGGTTATGCACTAGTAGTGTATGGGTTTATTATCCAATCTAATATTTCTAATGATAGAATCTCCTTGAACTTAGTTTTGATATCCAAGTTAAGAGTCGCCAAGTGATTGACATATAGCAAGATGTTTTCTTCTTGGATTGTGCCTATCTTGAATAAGTTAGGAAAATGGGAAAGCTCAGATCTTGCAATACTTTACTTAAAAACTGTAATTTGGCAATAAAAGCCACTACTGACTGATTTTGCTATGTTCAAATCATTACTTCTAATTTTATTCAGAGCTATTATAAGAAACTGAAATGATTGATGCAATTTGTCACTAAGTTTCTTGGCTACTACGTGTTGCCTATGGATTATGCAATGAACGTTAAGCACTTAAGGTATGGGTTGTTTTAGGTAACTTATGAAACTGTGATAATGACCAGCCTTAGTTGGTGCTCTATCTGTTACAACAGATATTGTATTTGTCAATGAAATTATTTTTTTCTGAAAAATTTGATTAATTTGTCTCTGGTGTCAATTTCTAAAGTTGTAGCAAAAAGCAGCTCTTCATGCACTTCCTGATCTTGAATAAAGTGAACATACACCACCAACAAAGCTTCATTACTGGTTAATATTGACTCATCAAATTGGAGGGAAAAATATTTTTTTGCAAATGATTACACAAACAGTTTCCACATCATGACTCATTTCAGTGATATGTCTTTAAACTGTGTTATTGCTCAAAGGAATCATTTGTATAACATCTTGTGCAGGTTTCTGGAGTACAGTGATCAATACCTCTGTGGCAGCTGGTCAAATCAGTTTCTCCCTATGGTGTATGGCTCACCAAACTTTGCATTGAATAGGGATATGTTGTACGATGCTGTTAATCCAGCATCATTTTGTTTCAACAACAAAACAAACATGTTATCTATCATAGTTTTTTTCAGAATTTTATTTGTAGGTGATTGAAAGTATAACAAATCTTTTTCCTTTTTGTCAGGGTGAATTCTGTTTATGTGATCTGCTAATTTTGATGATTTCATAGCATTATTGCTAAAGATTTTTTTACATATGAGGTACATTGCTAAGTGTTTGTTTGATAATGACAGGACAAATCCTAGCTTCAAATAGTCCAAGCTGTACTGTCTGAATTTTTTTTTGTTCAGTCATATTGTTATTGTAAGAAATAAAAACTTTTATTAACAAACAATTTCAACAGTCTCTGTGATAAAAAAAAACAAAGTATGTATTTACTTGAAATAGAAGCTCTATGTTTAAACACTAATAAATATACAGTGTACTCTGATTTTTTTTTCATAGTACTACTACTCAATAAATAATTATATTCAAAGTTCAAATCACAAATAAGTGCATGTCACATCAAACAAAAGTGTTTTATGAATGCATGACCATACAAGACTGATAGATTCTGCTAATATCGAATAGTGTCTTGTTCCACCGTGAGCAAGTGCAGACAGGCAATGGTTTTTTATGTCTGCACTGCTTTGATAAGTTCAACAAGACAATGCACAGACATGTTTGTGCTTCATGTATTTTAATGCATTCTTATGTGTGACTCTTTTAATGACACATTTTATCTTTTTGTTTGCATGTTTGGTATGTAATGTTTTTATCAAAAAAGTGTTTTTTTTTTAATTATTTTACTTCATAATTAGGTACCTGTTGGAATCATAGATATTTTGAAGTAAAAAAAAACAAATAGTAGTGGTAAAGGGGTCTATTTTTGCTGTCACTGACTCCCAAATTAAACTATTGATCCCTAGAAAGTTCAAATCAACCTGGGGAGGGGTGATCTCGACCACTTTGGGAACTCTTGATCTAAACCAATTATGTTATTAGTTGGTAATAACTTTAAAAGATGTGTATACAATTTTCAACATATTAACATTTCCCTGGGGTCTTCTTTGTCAAGGTATAAAATGAGAAAAAATCATTGTATCTAGTAATACTTCATTTATAATCTTGTATGTTATTTTATTCAACATCATCTTAAGCTGTTATCTAGTCTTTTTAGTGAAACCATTGGACTCAGGATAAATGACACTGTCAAAACCTAGTGTGTTTCTTTATCAGTCAAAAATCTTTAAACAACTGCAATGCAAAACTGATTTCATCACCAAGGACAAGAGTTTCTGAGTATTCTTGGCTTGCAAAGATTTCTTTTGATGTTCTGCTAGTACATTCCATGTTAATATTTTGGAGGAGTAGTAGTATATGGAAATTAAAAATATGTAGACATTCTTGGGACCAGAATGTTCCAGATGTATTCTGCCATGGTTGTAAAGACTTGGGCCAAGGTTCCAATCTTTTTAAAGGAAGGTTAGCAGTAGTTGACAATTTAAACAATTTTCATCTTCTGCTCTATTTCTTGGTTATATTATAAGCCACCAGATACATGGCTTTGCTAACACTCTCATCTGGACTACTACTGGTTATCCTTGTGTAATAAACGAAGCATTTTCTTTTGGCCTTCATAGTGTAAATAAGTATACAACCATTACATTTTGAGAAACTTTCACACACGTTCCACATAGGTCTTGGTATTTGGTTCACATTTCAGACATTCATACTTTATCCAATTTTGTAAAGTTTTATATTCAGGATTATTTCTAATCCAATTAGGCATTCTCAAACTATTTAATATTTTGGTAGCCTTTTAAAATTCATACTGTGTATGAAGTTCATTTCTGTATTCTTCTGCTGAAACTCATGGATATCAGGTAAACATGATAAAACATCTTGCATGATCAATTTTCTTACCAGGCCTGTAAATCTTTTTGTAATTGTAGGCTGCTAATAAATTTATTTAACAAATCAGATGCTGCTTAGCATGTTAAGGAGTTTTCTAATTATTACCAACAATTCTTAGTAAAGGACAGTGATCTGTATAGCTCTAAAATTTGAATCTATACACATATTGAGGAAATTTTCTACAGCAAAGACTATAGCCAAGGCTTTTCTGTCAAGCTGACTATAATTTTTTTCAGCCATGATCAATGTTTTCAAAGCACATGCTATCAGATGTTCTCCAAAGCAATGGTATAATCTGATGGCTTTAGCTCTAAATTCTAAAGTCTTGAATGTTATTATCACTTCCCAGTTGCTGTGAGAAGGTATGAGAAGTTGTCTACATGTTATAAACTATTTTGTTTTTTAAAAGACTATATTAAACTCATCAGTCCATCTCTGTTCTTGACATTCCTAGTTCTTGAAGCATTTTTTATCGCTAACTTTTTCTGAGTAGGAGTATTTTTTCTTTTGGTGTATTACATGTCCCAAAATGTTATTTCAGAAGTACTGAAATACACTTTGCAGTATTAAGATTTGCTCCAATTTTATCTAATTTTAACAAACTTCTAATACATATATAGTGGTAATTAAAATATCATAAACAAATAACCTCTCCCATGCCTTAAAAATATCCATTCATGTTTTCTTGCAATGTATTAAGTGCAATTATATTCCCATGAGATAGCTTGTTGTATTTGAATAATTCTGCAGTTCTATCTGTCAAAGGGATTTGGTGGAAGTTAGACTTTAAATCAATCTTTGTGAAGAGTAATGCTAATACTTTATGCATGCTTGGAACAGGATAATTTATTTTGTCAATATATTTGTTAAATGTAATGCAGTAATCTCCACAAAGACCAATGTTCTCATCTGGCTTCATTATAATTACAACTAGTATAGCCCATGATGAGTCCTCCATTCATATCAAAACACTTATTAATCATCTCATTAATACTCTCTCCAACATTTGGTTTTACACCTAATGGGACTTTATGCTATTTAAATACCATTGATTGGGCATTTTTCATGAGTTCATTATCGACCAGCTGTTTTTAATTCAGCTGACCATGACTTGAACAAGCATGATCATGTATTTTTGGCCTCTGCTTCCAACTGTACTCAACTGATAATGTTGACTTGAATTTTTTGTAATCTAAGCCAGTGTCTAACCAGTTTTGAACTGAAGTCTCTCTTAACTATATACATTAATAGAAATTTGACTTTGGTATTGATTTTAATGGTTACAAAAGTCTATTTTATTCTCATTTATCACTGTAGTTATCAGCTCTATATTCTCAAACAACAACTACATTTTATTTTCCCTCCTAATTATTGATCAATCATTCTGTAATAACAATGATAAACTAGTGCCACTATTCACTTCCATAGTACTTATTTGCTTATAGATAATAATATTCAACAAAATATGGCCATTTTCCATGTAATTTATTTTCTTAATATCATTTTTTCTTTTTATGCTTTCTCTTGCATTTTACACTTCATTTGGATTTAATATTCTTATTTTTATTATGGCAAACACATGCCAAATGTTCAATTTATTTACAAATATTACATTTTTTTTCTTCTATATTTACAGCTTTGTTTCACATGGCACTTTACTCCACTGCAGTAACAATTTAAAATATCATTTATGTACATACTGTTCAGTCTGTCCATTTCTATTTTAATTACAATTATTGGAATTTTATTCTCATATGTAATATGTTGAAATTTTATAACATTTTCCAATATTATTTCCTGTGTAATACATTTTTCCATTGTATATTTATAAGTGAGGTTTGGTTCACTTAATAGAACTTTTTTTAAAATTTATTAGTCATTATGCCATATAATAATCGATCCAATAGAATGTCATCCAATTCAGAGTTAAAATTACATTCTCTATGCTATACTATGTTATTGATATTTTTCTTCATGTGACTATTTTCTATTTCTGAATCTTAAGCTGGCAGCCTATTTAGTTGTTCCAGGCTTAAAAATAAGCATTTAACTTGTTCGTTTATTCATTATGGAATATCTTTAGCAGTTTTAGGATCATAAAGTTGATTTGCTACTTGAAGTATGTCTTTGCCTGAGAACCACAAAAACATAAACACTTTAACTTTGTCTTCATCAATTTTATTATCTTTCAACATGATCAACATAAATTTTTCAAGCTGAAAAGTTATTTATAACAAATTCATAACTACTGTTGCTAAGTAATGCCATTTTAATTGTTTGTGCAGATTCTACAATTATTGCAATGAGCTATTTTGCTTGCCTGAACAAGTTTTTCTCTTACTGTCTTACACTGGCTTTCCTACTGTTGACCTGCACAATTCTGCTATTGATCATTGTCATTCTGATATGTCCTGGGGTATTGTTGCAATACCAACCAGATTGATAAATTTTATTAATAAAGTAGACATAAATTAAATTTAATAAAACAAGTTTATTCAATTGCCAAATTAATATATAAAATAAAAAATTAATTGTAATTAGAAATTATTTTATAATCTCTAAATTCCACAATTATCTTCAGGCTGGGTAAATTTATTTTTTCACACTCACAGTAATTTAATACAGTATGTGTATATGTGTGTCACCATTAACCTTAAATACTTAGGATGATTCCATAATGACAATTATTTATTTACCCACATTCTGCTAATGACTATATGCATTTTATACCAAAACATTTAGTAGATCATTGCAGGATTTAATATTAATTCATTCTTAAGAGCAATAATAATAATTGCAAGGAATTCAAGTCATTAGTGATATATGACTTGATTTCCTTGCAATTATTGTTATTGTTCTTAAGGCTTTGGTGATTTTATATTGCTAAAGCTATTAATATATGGTGTGTATGAACTTAGTTCAGTCCCATATGGTGGCTATTTAAGCTAGATAGCTGGATTTGAAGACATATGGATGTCTGAAAATTTCAGATTTTCTACTTAATAGTTAAACATTAGATAAAGTGCTGGGGTTGATCTAGTATTTTAAATCTAATGCTTGAATGTCCTAGTGCTTCACTGATGAAAACCAAAGTTAGAAACTGGTCTGGGGATAGGAATATTCTGAAAAGCTTGTTAAGAGCTAGTGGCATGCTCTTTATATAACATTTGTAATACAAGCTTATTAAATTAAGTCATGTGAAATATGACCTGATTTCCTTGCTAGTGTTAATAAATATTTTCTTTTTTTATTGTTTTTTTCTGCTAAGCATATGGTAATACTTTTGATATTTATACTGTAATATATACATGATTACTGTGAAAAATTACATAATTATCTTGTGAAAACTGCATGAAAGATGTGCATATTGGTAAATTATTATTATTTTTAAAACAATATTTTATTTTACATAAATTAAAAAAAATATTCACTAGGTATGGAAGAAAAGTTATTTTAGCAATAAGTAGAAGAGAAAACAGAAGTTACTGAAAATGAGATGCATTATACAGTTTATGTAAAAGTCCTACTACAAAGAACAAACAAAATCAAAATAACTTCAACATTTATAACAACTGAATCCTCAAGTATTGCACGTAATAAGATGATATATTGCAATTAAACCTATAAAAAATAAAAAAAACTTTCAGAAATGATCAAATTATTATTAATATTCAAAATAAAAACAATAATAAAAAATTGTTTACAGAGCTTCTATTAAATGCCATGCAATAAAATATACCAATTAGTTGGAAAAATGCAGTAGTTATATTAAATACTTAAGATTGATTAAATCTATCAGTCATTTATCAGTTCTATATAAGATCTTTATTCAGACAATTATAATTCATCTGTAGTGAACTTTACACTCAATTTAATAAAACACAAATGAAATTTAAAAATTATTTTTGTACATTAAATCACATCTAAGTTTTAAAAAAATGGTTATACAAAAAAATCATTGAATATGGAATATTTTTAAGCTTTGAAGGTATATATGTTATGGTGAAGCATTTATCTCCATAAGCACTTTTATTATAATTTTCAAATATCAAGATATAGATCTATGATATTGTCACATTTTGAAAAATTGAAAAAAAAACCCAAACAAATTCTGTAATACATTTTTTTTTTTTAAATGTTATTTTTTTTATATTCTATTTTATGAATCTTTTTTTTATATTTCATTTTCCTACTCCTTATTATCTTGTCCTCTATCGCCTTATATTACTCATCCCAGTGTTTATGTGATTGTCCTTCATTCTTGTAAACTAAATTATTATTCATTTTATTCAAATTATTGTCAAAGATAATTTAATAAAATCCATAATAAGTATTTCACTATTTTTTTTTTTTAGAAATCAAGATTTAAAATAAAAAAAATGTATTAATGAATTTGTTTGTTTTTTAATTTTCAACTGTATTAATGGACCATATTTATAAAACAAAAATAGTGAAATATGTATTGTTGGTTTTCTTAAATGATTTTTGAACTCAGACTTTCACACAACCATCATCAGTTGGTGCAAATTACTATCTCCACACATATATGCAATCAGTGCTCAGCTTTATATTAAGATAGCCAATCTTCATACTTTTACGGACAGGCTTCAAACTACTCCAACCCACAACTCTTCACCATTCATTTCATTGACAATCTGATGATGGAATGTGATCAGATGGGTCAGCAATATGAGATGGCATGGAGAGTTGAGGGTTGTGTGAATATATGAGTTTTATCCCTTATATTACATTATATATGTGCAGGTGTGTGTAAGCCCGTACAGTGTATTAATTTAAATGATTTTCAAAAAATTATTATCAAAATTCAGTAGCGGTGATTATATTATATGGTGAGATTTCTGTGAGATTTATTAGATCAAAGTAAGAAGTATGGTTTTAAAAATAAATGCTAAAAAGACTAGTATAATTTTTAATGGATTTTACCTAAGGAAATAATAATGGGTAATAATGAATTAAAAAAGTTAACGACTATAAATACTATGATTACATTATTTATGCGTATGAAAACATAGTAAAAGAAATTATTTTTAAACTTAAATTTGGATAAGTATTTTTGTAAGAATTAACTAAATATTTTTTTTAAAAACATGTCTTTTGCATTTACAAATTTCTACATATGAATTTGAGAGTTAACTGTTTATCAGCAGAGAAATATAGAAACTCAGATGTGTAAAATTATATAAAGATGCATAATGAAGCAAAAAGAATCAATAATGAAATATATGTATGAACGATAAATAAATATAATTGACATCATTAAAAGAATTAAGAGGCTGAAATGGAAGGGTTGGAAATTTTACTAGAAGTGATGCTAATAAATGATGAATTAAAAACTCATGCTAAATGACAAAAAATTGACGAAATCATTGAAAGATGTCACTTATGAGATGGTTATATAAGATAAAAAAATGTTGGATTTATGTGCAGAATATAATGAATCAAAGGAAATGGATCAAAGTTTGAGAGCACTTCTTTCTGAATTGTGTTGATAATGGTTATAAATGTTTATGCTTTATATTTATATATATTATTTAATGTATAATATTATTAATAAAGGACATTCATATAAAAATATAACACAATATTCTTTTTAAATTTAATATATTTGTGTATAGGCAGAAAATTTTATGAGTACTTATTGCTATAATATTGATGTTCTAGTTTAATATCATTTGCCAGTATTTTGATAATAAGTGTAGTTCAGTATGACTTGTTGATAGGAATATTAAGTGTCCATTTCTATATCTATCCATGTTAACCAGAAAATGATGTGATATATTTAAGTATTCAAAACTGAAAGTGATTAAAAATATTGTATTATCTAATACAAAAATGTTTTTCAGTAAAATTTTAATTGTCCTCTTCAGAGTACAACTACATATATAGCAATCTCTGTAAATAAATGAGACTTCTGCAAGTCCAAATAAAAAAAATATTGTAGAGACAAGTTTTACAATGACTATACAAAACAATCTTGGAAACACAAATATATCCATATATGAAAGATGCTAGTCTGTTATTGTATTTTTTTGATAGTTTGTGATGCTGCCTTTTAATTTCTTCAGCAGAAAACCTATCTTTCTGAAAGATTTCTACACCATGTGTAATTGTATTCTCCAATGTTTTTTATTATCTGCCATTTCTAATAGAAGCAATCAAAACTGCATTCATTTGGAATATTTTTTTAGATAATCCACGTGTTATGTTTAGGTGTGAATTATATATAAACACAAACTCATATAAAAATGATTAATATATATTTGTTAATATAACAAATATAAAATATATATTTATATATATATATGCTGTTATATGTCCACCTATTATGTTAGTGAGGTATAGTTTTCTAGTTGCTGTACAACTATAGAAAGAAGAGGCTGCAGGTACCATTATAACTTTACCTATCATTGCCAGCTGAAACATGACAGCCCTCTTCATAAGTAGGTATGATGACATTTTTGGCTATTCTATGATATCTTGCTTCATGTCTGATTTAGATTCTAGCAGGTTGCAGTCCTGAATATGGACTTGCTTCACTAACTGGTAGATCAGGTACAGTGACTTGATCAGTAGGTCCTGTATCTTCATCTCTAGATCTGGAAATTTTAATTTTGTAGATTTATGGCTGCTGGCCAATGACTCATCACTGTCGAATGGGACTTTTTATTGATGTCTAATGACTCTGATGTGATTCTTAAGAGATGACTTCTTGTTGTACCTGTTAGTCTTTGCAATGTCTAAAGTGAACCATCTCACAAAAATAAATTCAAAACTGTCTCTTTAAAAGTAGTTCTTAATAAATAGTTTGAATCTAAAGTAAATAAGACTGCAAAAAAGCAGATATGTCATATGTACAAGGAAATCACCCAATAGGTGCCAGCAGTTGTAATCAAAGTCAAAGAATCACAAACAATGATGGTTCAAACAGCTGATGAATAGCAACATTATAGACACATAAATCAATTGAGATTGAATTAAATTTCACCAGACGTCAGTGAAGAGTCATCATCCACCAATGAAAAGTCAGTGATGAATCACCAGACAGAAGTGATGAATCTTAATTTTGTAAGGTTCCAGATATACAAATTAAGACACTTGACCAATTGATAAACATACTAAATCTGATGAATCTAGAAAGGGACAAAACTATCCACCAAAGGATCTGAATGACTATTTTCTCCAGGGCTAACTTTAGCCAGGGGAAAATATTCTATCTCACCTTACTATAAAATAATAGACTAGTCCACATTTAGGAGTGGAGCTGCTAGAAATTAAATCAAACATGAGGCAACTATCATAGTACAGCTGGAAATGTCAATGTACCTAATCATGAATCAAGGTATCCTGGTACAGTTGGGAGTTATAGCTAATCTTATAAGAGCACATGAAATCACTTCTAGAAAGTATATAAATATGTATAACATTTGAGATTAAGACTCATAACACTATACAATGAATATTTTAAAATAGTCTCTAACCTAGCATATGGCAATAATTAATAAATACAAAGCAGCCCATTTATTCTCATGCCTCATTTTTAATATAAGTCATTTGTCTGTATTTTCTGATAAAACCCAGTTATATCATTAAAATATTAAAAAGAACTGTCTAGATAAATAATTGCGTTTTGTTATAATTTAATTTGTTTTGTTCTTTGTTATAGTGTTTTCCATAAAATTAATAATGGAAAAGTATTGAAGTATTATATATGTGTGTCTGCTTTTGCATATTAACTTTAAAAATATATATCACATTTGGACTATAAAAGTATTCAAATCTTTAGTTTTAAAAAATATGCTCAAAAGGCAATGTTAATATTTTAAAATCATATAGCTGCATTATATAAACCTAATATTTTAAAGACTTTTCATTTTGAAAGCTATGTCTTTTTATTTTATAAATATTTGGTACTTGTGAGTTTTCAGGAGTTCCAAGATGGTAGCCCATATTTTTAATAAATTTATTAATAATTTTTATTTCAATTTTTTTTACTCCCCCCAAAAAAAATATTTACAAAATTAAAGTTAAATTTAAAAAAAGGGAATAAATTCTGATAAATTTCATTAAAAATATTAATTTTAATTTTGTTCTTTACTTCTCCCAAAAACATTTACAAAATGAGTAGAGGACCTACAATCTCCTGAAGCTGTGTTTGTTTTGTTAAATTTAAAAAAAAAGGGTCCTTTGGTATTATTCCTGCTATGACATATTACTCTGGTGATTTTTTTGTCCAGTAATATTTATCAAAGTTCCCATTTATGAAGTCATGTAAAACCAAGAATTATGGCCTAACTAATCCATGTCAAATAAACTGATTCTTTCCATTTTAGAAGATGGTAAATGGTTCAGTCAGCCACAGTGACTTTTTTTTACCCTCCACAATATAATACATCTCTCACATTATCTGTAAGTAATATGATTTTATTCAGCTAAAAGTTTATATATTTGTGTTTTCTTTTTGCTAAAACTTTATATATATTTTGTTTTTTTTTAAAAATTAATATAATGTTAAACTTACAACTAAAACTTTGTTACAGCTTGTCTTTTTAAAAATGTTTCAGAGTATTTTTTGAATATTTCTTTTTTGATAGTTGAATACACTAGTGTAATGCAGCTTCTTGATGGCACCATTGCTTGCAAAAGCACAGAAATATGTCATTTTATGCAGAGGATAGGTCATTGAAGCATTTCACATAACACACAAAAAGGCATGTTTGCAGGAGAACAGCTATGAGAGTAATACAATGGCTGCCGTTGGTTGTTGTTTTGGAAATCATAATATTGGTTTGCTCAGACTAGAGCATGTATTGTCTGCTCCTTTGGATTGGACAAACCATCAGAGGCCCTCCCCACACATTTGTTCAGACTAGTGCATGTATTGGACAATCCTTCGGATCAGCAAAACCATTGTAGGCCACCCCTGCACACCAGCACTGCCAGCTTGGTTCATTCAGACTAGAGCACGTATTGGCTGCTCCTTTGGATTGGCCAAACCATCAGAGGCTCTTCCCACACATTCCAGCACTACGTGCTGCCAGCTTGGTGTATTCAAACTAGTGCATGTATTGGACAATCCTTTGGATCAGCAAAACCATTGTAGGCCCCCCCTGCACACCAGCACTGCCAGCTTTGTTCACTCAGACTAGTGCATGTATTGGACGATCCTTTGGATTGACAAAACCATCGGACTCCCCACCCATGCTAGTTCTACGCGCTGGAATGTATAACATAATTAAAAAATTTAATGTATAAAATAATGGTTGTTCGGAAATTTTTTAAAAATAATTTGAAAAATTGGCGGAGAGCAGAAAGCAAAAAATTATCAGCCCGGTAATGTTACATTTCATTATTTTTGCAAGCAACAGCGCCATCAAGCAGCCGCATTACACCGAGTATAAAACTACCTTTTTTTTCCATACTAAATATATCTGTCCATCATTGAAAATAGAATGTGTTTTTTTTTTTTTTAGATTTGAAGTTTGGTATTAAATGTACTGGCTGTTTATGATTGCACAAAATGCTGCATTATGCTAGGAGGGGGAAGGATGGCATTGATAACATAAAGTGTTGTAATAAAAAAAAGAGCCATATTATAAAGTCACAATGATCTGTTTTTATTTAGTATTTTAATGTGTTTTTTCCTTTTTTCATACTAAATATATTTCCATTTTTTTGTTAGATTTGAATTTTTATACTACATGACTACTGGTGAGATATTATTCTAAGTTTATGATATCTTTAAAATAATATCTCCATGGGATCTGAAGACAAATTTTATCAATTAAGTTTGTCTGCACATTTGTCTGATAGTCTTTGGAGGCATTATTTTAAACATATCACAAATTTAGAATAATACATCACTGGAGTAATACATCATAGCAGGAATGATACCAAAATATCAAATAAAGTAATAAATTCTGATAAATTTAACTGACAATGTTTGTTTTATTTACTTCCTGAAGGTGGGTTAGTTCACTTACAAAAAATGAATAGAGAGCCTGCAATCTCCCAAAGATGTGATAGTTACATCTACAAAAAATGAACCCCAAAAATATTTATATACAATATTTTAAGTTTATTCATGTTAGCAGTATGAAATCTCTAATGGCTTTCAAAATCATTACAAATGAATCTTCTTGTTGTTGCATTCAATGCCGCATAAATTCTGCTAAATAGGAATCCAGGTGTTTTCATATAGTTCCCCAGTATTTTTTATTTTGGCATGTGCAAGCCCTTAATGTTTTTCATATGTGTACCAGCAATTAGATCAACAAAGTTATACCAGTGATCAATTAAGATATGTTTAAATCCTGAATGCCTTAATTCATCACTTTTATATGCCTTCTAGAAATCTGAATAAATTGTAGATCAATCTGTGACATTTTGTTTTATTGTGTCCATAAAAATAGCTGCTATTTTACCTGGAACTGTTATTATGAAGTGTCTTCTTGTGACCACATTATAATATAAGTATAAAAAAATTGAAATAAATATTCTTAATGAAATTTATCAGAATTTATAGGAAATATATCGGAATTGCTACTTTGGTATTATTCTTGCTATGTTGTATTACTCTAGTGACATATTATTCTAAGTTTGCAATATGTTTAATGTAATGCCTCCAAGGAATGTGCAGACAAACTTAATTGATAATTTTTTTATCAGATCTCATGGAGGCATTATTTTAAACATATTGTAAACTTAGAATAATACTTCACTAGGAGTAATAAATACATCATACAACATGTAATATGAAAGTTCAAATCTAAAAAAAAATAATGGAGACATATAAATTTCATTATGAAAAAATGAAAAAAGACATTACAATACTAAATAGAAAAGGTACTTGTGAGTTGTGCCTTTTTAATGTAACACTTCATGTCATCAAAGCCATTCTTTCACTTCCCAACATACTACAGCTCTTTGGGCCACCATACAAACTCAGAACACGTAATACCAAACTTCAAATCTAAAAAATACATAAAAAACATCTTATTTCCAATGATGGAGAGATATACTCATTATGGAAAAAGGAGAAATATGAAAAAGAACACTAAATCATTTTTATATGGTGAGCTATAACAAAGTTTTAGCTGTAAGTTTAACATTATATTTTAAATTTAAAAAAAAACAACAACAAAATGTTAGCAAAAAGAAAAACAAACAAAACACAAATATAAACTTTTAGCTGTAAATGAATGTTTAAATATAAAACTATATTATTTACAAATGATGCTGAAATATACTATATTGTGGAGGGGGGGATCAATATGGTGGACAGAACCATTTAATATCTTCTAAAATGGAAAGGGTCAATTTATTTGCCATAGGTTGCCATGACATTATGAATAAAAACTTTAAATAAAAATCTCTGAAGTAATATATTATAGAAGGAATAATACCAAAGTACCTTGAAATTTATTACTTTTTTTTTTAAATTTTAGATTTTTTTTTTTTTTTTCCATTTATATTATTATTATCTTTTGGATCATTTTTTGTAAATGTAACTAAGATATCTTCAGGAGACTGTAGGTTCTCCACTCATTTTTTTGTAAATGAAATTAACTCATCTTTGGGAAATTATAGGCCCTCCACTCATTTTTTGTAAACATAACTAATACATCTTTGGGAAGTAAATAAAACAAAATTGAAATAAAGATTGTCAATTAAATTTATCAAAATTTATTGCTTAATTTTTTCATTTAACAAAACAAAGACAGCCTCATAAGATTATAGGCACTCCACACATTTTGTAAACATTATTGGGAGAAGTAAAAAACAAAATTGAAATAAAGATTGTTAATGAAATTTATCAGAATTTATCTTTTTTAAAATTTTTTAATAAAATTTATTGAAAAGTAGTAATTAATTTATAGAGCGCACAGAAAGCTTATGTAAATAGTCTGAACAGGCACTAACCTGTATTCAATGTGCTTTAAAATTTGCAATAATCAAGCATATTTTGCTGATAGAGGGATCTTCCAAACCACGACACAAGAGAGCGACTTTTATAAAGATTATTGGAATTTATCCCTTTTTTAAAATTTTTTAATGGAATTCATCAGAATTTATTCCTTTTTTAAAAATTTAACATTAATTTTGTAAACATTGGAAGGTTGATAAAGAAACTTATCAAAAATATAGGCTGCTATCTTGGTAAGCCCTTGAAACTGTATATTTATCAAAAATACAGACTGCCATCTTAGTATTCCTGAAAACTCACAAGAACCAAATATTTTTATCTTCATTCACACACATACATTTCAGTTTATGTCTGTGTGATTTGTCATATAAATTGTATCTCATATTTTCAAACTTTATACTTTGATTTAAATATTTGGGTTGAAATAAATTTATTTATAAGTAGATAATTAGTTTAGAATATAAAGGTTTGTTTCATTTTTATTTCATTCTTTTATATTGTCTTACTTTTTTCTTTTTACAGAGTTATGCCAATGACTATAAAGGAGAGGAAATACCTTCAACATTATTTTACAAAAACTTATAATTGCATACTCATTTTTTGGCACAGTGTCATTCCTGATTTTCTATATACATCAATAAATTTAATTTTGATATTATTTTACTGTTTGTTTATTCAAGTATTGTATATAAATAATTTGTTAATAAAAAGCAATTTATGCTTAATAAACATAAAAACAATAAATAGCAATTGTCATTTTTATTATTATTGTAACAATTACTATTTCTAGTAGCATTTAATTTGATCTGGCTTTCAGATGGTTATTTTTATAAGTGTGACTTGTTATCAGTTGAGATTTTTGGATTTCTAAAATATTTATTACTATAAAGTTTATTTTATTGCTAGTCACTCTTAAGTACTACATATTTTTTTAGTAACTTTTAGCATTTAATAATATGACAAAAATGAAAACGATTTCAACTTGGTCATTTCTGCCTTAAGAAAAAGTATAGATCTAATTTGATCATATATATATATATGCTTGACTTTCTTTTTATTTATGGTATTTAAAGAGTCTTTACCTGCACCAATTTTAAAAAGTATCTAATTTTTCTTTATTGCCTTTGTTGGAGTACAACTTTCACTTTAATAGAGATTTATAAAACTACCCTAACCTGAAAATTTATTCTATTCATTTTTTAAATATATTTCTACATTTAAAGATATTAATGTATAATAAATGTTTTGATTTCTAAATTTTTTATAATTGATGAATGATCCATGAAAACAAAGTAGATCTGCAATTTCTGTGTTTTTATTAGCAATTATACATACATATTGAGACAAAAACATCTATTTTAGGCACTGATTGTATATGTGTGGGAGATGATAATCAGGACCAACTGATGAGTGCTGGTTTAGCATGAAATATGTATATTGGTGATTATTTATCTTTTCTCCATGTGTGTGGTCATGTGTATCAGTTATATGGGATAATGTGAATAGTTGAAGGGTGCTTGAAAATCTGAGTTCAAGTCCCCTATACTTACAAGCAAGCTCCAGGTTTGTGAAGAGTGCCTGGTTTTCAAATAATTACACATCAAGCTTGTATCCTGCCCATCTCTCTTCTATGTATTTAAATGGATATGGTCCTATACATGAGGGGTCAGAATGACTTGAGGTCAACATGGGTATGGCAATAATATTGGCATCAGCATGGGATTTGGGTTTACATCATCAGATTTTCAATGATATGGATGGCTGAGGGGTTGGAGTAGATTGAGCCCTGTCCATTGAAGTATGAAGATTTGTTATTTTAATTAAACTGAGCACCGATTGTATATATGTATGGGAAATGATAATCTGGACCAATTGATGAGTGCTGGTTTAGCACAAAATATGCATATTGGTGATTATTTATCTTTTCTACATGTGTGTGATCATGTGTATCAGTTGTATCAAATAGTGTGCATAGTTGAAGGGTGCTTAAAAATCTGAGTTCAAATCCCCTATACTTACTAATGATTACATATAAATAATCCCCCCAAAAATCAAATTGTCTCTTACTAATTCTTTTTTTATTATTTATCTTCGTGCTGCTCATCAACATCATCGGAGTAAAACTGGAAAAGCAATGACTTTAAATCTTCTAAAATGTTAAATGTTTCCTATAGCAGGTTAATTTATTCAGATTTTCCTTGGGAATAAAACAATTAGGATTGGTATTGGCAATTATTACCTTTTGCGAGAATACAGGGTATTTTAAAATACTTATTTTACAGTGTTATGAGTCTTTATCTCAAATATTATATATATATCATAATAAAAATAATAAATATAACGGTTTGTCTATTTAAAAAATTTACAATTCTTGAAAAAACAAAGTTTGCATTTAAGCTTAATAATTTTTTTAATAATGTTTATTATTTTTATTATGATTACAATTTTGTTCTAATTAATGGGCATTTTATTTAAATTATATATATATTAAAATTATGGTTAACAACTGCACAATATTACTAACATGACTATATGTTACAATTTGATGAAATATTGTTACCTAATTAATCCAATATGTATTTATAAGAGAACAACTTATACATAATTAAATTTTTGATTTTAATCAGAAAAAACGATTTTTTAAAATAGCTAAATATATACAAGAAGTTTTGACTAATAATAATAAACAATCTTTTATCTGTGGAAATATTCATATTAACAATTTATGTGTTTGTGTGTGTGAATGGGTGTATACATATCAAATGAAGATTCTCATAATATACTAATCAACCTTTTCATCTGTTCATATTTGTGTTTCAAAACCAAGTTAATTTTGAAAATTTTAAAATATCTAAAAAATTTCAAACAAGATTAACTTTTTCAAATAACCACCTAAACATTCAATAATTGGTCAGCATGGAGCAGAAATTTAAAAAATGAAAAGAATATCAGATACAACTGATTAGACATTCATCTGAAGATTACTCCATTCCTGTGACATTTGTGGATTATATTGGTAGCCTAAGTTTATTTTAAAAAGTACTGATTTAATTAATCCATCATACTAATAAGACTGATCTCTTAATCTTGCAAATAAGCAAATAAATTTTATTAAGATCAACTTTTATATTCTTTCCTAATCATACACCTGAATAATATACAAGAAAAACCTCACTGTCTGCCAATTTTAATTCTTTGCATCATAAAACATTAAAGTCTAAAGCTACATGTATTGATCTGTCACATTGGAATAAGCTGAAATTGTTTCACCCATTAAAATAATAATCTAAATAAATTCATCATACATGTGGTGAATATCTCTTACCCTGAATTATGTATGCATAATTTTGCATACAATTTGTAAGAATCTATCAGAGTAGCATATAAAATACACTCAAATCAAAGTCTCACCCTTAAAATTTTCTCATGCTGGCAATATATATCCTTTTCATTAAATCCAAAAAATGTATTCTCATCTCACTTATATACATATATGTGTATATATTTATTTATAATTTTATCTTTTTTACTACATATAATGGCTAAAACTTTCAGCAAATAAAACTTTAGAAGTCACCAAGAAGTAGGGAGATAATTAGATTTATAATCAGCAAAGACTGAAATAATAAATCTTTAAAAAATGTTTGTTATTATAAATATATTTCTTATATTAACTTATTTTTTAGACTAGAGTATGTTTTAGGTAATATTTTAAATTCATATACAGTACAACTATATAACTTTTATAATTCTGCAGTTCAAATTATGTTGAAATCGATATTAACATAATCAATATTAAATTGAACTTTATTTAAACTGCTTTTAGCAACAAGAAATACTATTTATTTAAAAATATTGTTAGTATTTATCAGTTATTTTGAATTATTTTCCTGCAATTTTGTTACATTTTTATAAAATAATAATAATAAATGCCTATAACCTTGATGTCCCCAAAATGATGGACTGAAACCAACAGTCCCACTTTATTCATAGACTGAATTTTTTATATTCTTCAGCTAGGAATTTGTCAATGAACATTAACTTTTGAATATATCACTCTAACATTGAAGTGAAGAATGTCTTAACATGAACTACAGCAACTTATTTGCTATATAGGCATTAAATCATGCCACTAACATGTTTCTTTTTCAATCTACTTTTAAATGTCATTTCTATCACATTTATGCTATATAAATTGAATTTATTTTACATTCTTATAACTAATTCTGACAATCACATGCACTGCATTTTATTTTAGTTTAGTCTTAGAAGTGAAGTTTATAGTTGTTCCATGCATTAATAACACTAAGTGGCCAGAGAATTGATGATGATCTGCATGTTTTAATGTCCCAGCATTCTTATTTATTTTTTTATATTCTAATGGATTAGCATTTAGTTGGTGCATTCAAATTAATGTTTAAATAATTGCCCCAAGCTGGTCAAGGCTAAAAAGTTAGCTTGATCTACAGAAGACCCATTTCCAATTCAGTCACCAGATTGACTGTTAATTTATATTTTTTATTGTTCAAATCCAATCACAAGATTGACTGTTGATATAATTTTATTGATGGATCACTCATGATGAATTGTTATTTCTTTCTTTGTAATACTTATTATAATGATGGTTAATTATACTTAAAAGTTGCTCTACAATGTAGCTGGCTGATCTCTCAGAGATCTCAGGATTTCATGCTCTTTTAATATATTAAATCTTATACACTTTTTGATATTGCTTATTACTTTTTATTTTATCTTAATAATTATTTAAAATATCTTGTTGAATTGGGATTGATGATGATTATTCATTACCCCAGAGATGACCACCTGATATCCCATCCCACTACAATACATGTATATAATCCAAATTAGCCCAAATTTACAACTCAACCAGACCAGCCAAGTAAATGAATTCTAAAACATTACCAATGGTTTGCCTCCTACAAGAACTTCTCAAGTATAAAGAACTACAAAATATTGACATATTTATACTAAACATTACCCACAATTCCACTTCCCATCCACCCTTAATATTAAAAGAACTTTTAAATAAGCTAACTGCTTCAGAATCATAAATTTTTAATAATAAAGATTCTTTAATTCTTCTTTTTATTCCATTTCTCTCAAAGAAGACAACCTTAGCTTCATCAAAATTAATAGTGTGACCTGTATTTTTTTACATTAATATATAAAGCAGAACTAAAATATTTATTTCTAACCCTTTTAACTTTTATGTACCTATATTTTATTTAAGCCCAAACTACCCTGACCTATATAGGCCTGCTTACAAAAACAAGAAATATACACTACTCCAAGAATTGATTTTCTGTCAAAAAGTTCTACATATATCCATGAAAAAGATAGAAGCCACACTACTAATTTTGGTGAAGCTAAAGTTGTTTTCTCCAAGAAAAATGAAATGAAAAGAAGAATTAAAGAATCTCATTATTACAAATTTATGATTCTAAAGCAATTGAAATATTTAAAAGTACTTTTAATATTAAGAGTGAATGGAAAGTAAGTGGAATTGTGATTAATTTTTAGTCTAAATATGTTGTTATTTAATAGTTCTTTACACTTTTTTTGTAGCAGGGAAACCATTGATTGTGTTTTACGGTTTATTTTTTTGGCTAGTATGGTTAAGTTGTAAATTTAGGGTAATTTTAATTATTTATGGACTAGTTTAGGTTTATACTTTTAATATATATATATATATATATCATCAACGATTATCAATCCACTTCAGAATGAAGGTCTCTCCAAGTTCAATCCATCTTTTCCTATCTTTAGCTTCTCTTCTCCACATCACCCCTGCACACTTTCTTATTTCATCTATCCATCTCACATGTAGTCTCTTTCTGGGTCTTTTACAATCTCTTGGAATCCAGTTTAAAATTTCAATTGTCCATATATTATCATCTCTTCTAACAATATGTCCAGCCCAACTCCACTTCAGTCTTTTAATTTTTTCAATGAGGTCAGTAACATCTGTTTGTTCTCTTACCCATACATTGCATTTTCGATCCCTTCTTGTTACTCCCAACATGCATCTCTCCATACTTCTTTGAGTGGTCTGAAGTCTCTGTATTGCTCTTCTATTAAGTGTCCAAGTCTCAGATCCATAAGTAAGAACTGGCAAAACACATTTATTAAAAACCTTCCTTTTCAAACACATAGGCATATTTCCTTTTAGTATCAAGTTATTTCTACCAAAAGCACTCCAACCAAGTTTAATTCTATGATTAATTTCATCCATTATATTTCCATCTGTATTAATAATCTGACCAAGGTATTTGTAACTGTTAACTTCTTCTAACTCATCATAATCAATCTTTATTTTTATATTTTGAGAAAATCTATTAAACATTACTTTAGTCTTTTTAACATTTATCTTTAGTCCTACTTTCATCTGATAACTCCTGCAACATTTCCTGTAGCACTAAAGCATTATTTGCAAAAACAACTACATCATCTGCAAACACTAAATGACTTAAATAATCTCCATTTACTTTCACTCCTTTAGCTTCCCATTTTAATCCACAAAATACTTCTTGCAGCACTGTGGTAAAAAGTTTTGGAGATATGGAGTCACTCTGTCTTATACCCTTTTCAATGTTGATTTTCCTATTATCATTATGTAGTCTAATTGTTGCTGTTGCATTTTTATAAATATTCTTTAAAATATGACAATATCCTGCATCTATACCTTGATGATCGAATGCTTTAATCACTGAAGAAATGTTTATAGAATCAAATGCCTTTTCATAGTCTACAAATCCTAAGCATAATGGCAACTCATATTCATTTGTCCTTTCTATAATTTCTCTCAATACCTGGATGTGACATACTGTACTAAAACCACTTTTAAATCCAGCTTGTTCTCTTGGTTGGTGGAAATCCAGGGTTTTCTGTAGACGAGTTGTAATTATCTTAATAAAAATTTTGTATAAAACTGATAATAGACTGATAGGTCTGTAATTTCTAATATCTTCGTTATCACTTTTTTTAAATATTAATATTCATATTGCATTCTTCCAATCATCTGGTACAAAAAAGACCCTCTGATTCCTCTTGAAGGCCTTAAAGGAACCAAGCAGGGCAAATTCCTAATGTCCACTCCATACATTCTTGTTGTTGCAGCTGTTATTGTTATGTGATTATTCATATGGTATACGAATATGGATGGACTGCTCACCAACATGCATTAGCCAGCGTGGTGAGTTTATTGGTTTTTTACCTCCGAGTTTAAGAATATTTTTTTAATATATACTATTATGACAGACAAAAATAAATCATGGCCCTTATTCCCAGGAGGCTGTAAAGTCACCAACCAAGGCAGTGGTTGGTGGCCAAATGCAGAGGGTGCTAACAATACTCTGGTTGTGGACTCAGGCTGCCATTTGATGATGACTTTTTATTTAGGTACTTACTACTGCAGATTACTTTCAAGTGAAGAAAGATTGCAAGAGTTAGAAGAAGAACTGTCTTATATTAAATGGGACATTATTGGACTTTGTGAAGTTAGAAGAAAAGGTGAAGAAACGTTTTAAAAAGTGGACATATACTCTACTATAAAGGCACAAATATTGGAAATACAAGTGGAGTAGGATTCATTATAAATAAAAAATGGAAGAATAACATTGTGGAGATTGATGGTGTATCAGACAGAGTGGCGAAAATTAGTTTTACAACTTAATAGCAGATACCAAATGCAAATAATTCAGGTTTATGCCCCAACAAGTTCTCATAGTGATGAAGTTATAGAAGATTTTTATATGGATGTACAAAAGGCTTTTGATCAGAGTAAACAACATTTTAAAATTGTTATGGGAGACTTTAATGCTAGAATTGGTAAACAAATGAAAGATGAAAATGCTGTAGGTAATTTTGGTTATGGTAATAGAAATGAGAAAGGACATAGACTTGTGGAGTTTGCAGAAAAAGAAAAACTTTATATTATGAATTCTTTTTTTGAAAAAAATGTTAAAAGGAAATGGACATGGAAGCATCTAAATGAAAGTACAGCAGAATTGGATTATATTTTGACTAACAGAAAATACATATTTCAAGATTGTAATGTTCTTAATAAATTTAATACAGGAAGTGATCATCGATTAGTAAGATGTAAGATACATGTTAATGCAAAACTAGAGAGACAAAAATTATTAAGAAAAACAATATTTACAGTTGATATTCCTAATCTTCAGAAACATTCTAATGAATTTAAATTAGAACTTACAAATCGGTTTCAAGTATTAGTAGATTTTGAACATGATTCAGATTTGAATGACATCAATAGGAAAATAAGCGATACACTTTTAAAAACTGCAACAAAGATAGCTGGTAGAAAAAAGCAGCAATTGACCAATAAAATTTCTACTGAGACTAGAGAATTTATGAAGAAAAGAAGGAATATGAGAATATACAACAATGATGCATTAAAAAAGATTGAATATCTCGAATTTTGTAAAATGGTGCAGAAAAGAGTTGAAAATCATATAAGAAAGTATAATTGTGAACTAGCAAGGAAAGCTGCAGAAGAGAATAAAAGTCTAAAGAGTGTAAAACAACATTTTGGTATTAGTAGGAAATTTATATCTGCAATAAGAAAAAAAGATGGCATTATTACTAAAAAAAGATGACATCATGAAATGTGTAGAAGACTTCTATCAAAAATTATATAGTAATAAAGAACAAGAGCCTCCTATACCTATTATATCTTCTGAATTGCCCAGAATTTTGAATGAGGATGTGAGACGTGCAATTAAATTTATGAAGAAAGGGAAGGCTCCAGGTAATGATGGAATTATAATTGATATATTAAAAGGAGGTGAAGAAATAGAAAATTTTTAGCAAAGATATATATATATAGCTTCAGTATCCATTTAATATTATATTACCAGACTGCAAATATTCAAATGTATAAGAATAATGATGGACTTTGAGGATGCATATTATTATTAAGCATGGATATATATATAGACAAATGAAACAAAAATTAGGGTTTGAAAAATTTGTAATTAAAGCTTTATTTCAATTTGTAGACATTATTCAAAAACAGTAATCATAAATGAACATAAAATCGTATTGTTGGATGTTAAGGCAATTATTTGGAATAGTTTATAGAATAGAATCAATAAAAATAATTCATAAATTATTAAATAATAAAATGTTAATAAATATAAATGAGGTTTTAGGATGGACTGATAAAGATATAATTATATTGAAATGCAATACACATCAAATAAAACTCTACCTGTGGGATTGTGCTTGTACTTCAAAATTGATAAAGCGATAATGTAATTTTAATGTTTAATAAATTGGAAAATTATAAAGAATAACAAAGACAAATTTTTAAATATGCTTCAAAAATATTTTTATGTTATATGAGAGATAATAAATGCATCTATATCCAATCTAGCCTTATAGTGAAGCTATATACTCTGCTATATTTTGTTCCAACCCCCCTCATGCTCAAACATATATAGTGTTTTCCTGGAGGTTTGTGGTGGTGGTATTTTAGTTGTATGGTGGTATTTTAGTTGTATTTATATATTAGATTGTTTCCATCATCTAATATAAGTATGAATGGCTTTGGAAAAATTTAATTTTATTTACATATTCCAAGCACATTCATTTATTAGTCAGAGAACACAAGTTAGTATATTCATAATGTTTCAAGATGTACTATCATGTGAATCAAATCTGGACTCTTAGATTTTTGAATGTTATATTTTAAGATAATAGTCTAAACAACAGGTATTTTGCCAAAGACAACAGTTAGTAGAAATTTAATATATTTATCTATGAGGTTGCTCCTGATTTCTTCCTTTTTCCTACAAGCAAAGTTGATTAGTGTTTTCTATATATTATGTACAGTTACATTAGGTTGACTTGCCTTTTTTAAATTTTTTTTTTTTTTTAATTTTTTCTTTTCTATTCAATATTTGTGTATTTTCCCAATTAAACATATGCCCATTGATACATACATGGTCTGCTACTTTAGTTACATCTTTGTTTTTTCTAATCATCAGTTTGGGTTCTTTCAATCATATTTCAGTGAGATGAATAGTCTCACCAATATACATTTTTTCCACATTCACATGGTATTTTATAAAAGCAGTTTTTATTAAATTATGGAAGAGTTCAGTAGTTGGTATATATTTTTATTATTTAATTCTTATGCCACAATTTTATATTTCACTATATTTTGCTACATTTATTATTTTATCCATTTTATACATCATTTGTTTATTATTTTAAGAAATAGTGGCAATTGTCTCTTCTGGCTTATTATTATGCCAGTGTGTTTTGTTATTCATTTTTGTAATATCAAGCATGTAATGGATTATTTAGGAATAGTCCTCTTTCTTCTGATGGTTCATTCTCATATTTTCTCTAGAGACAAAATTTTTACTCATTATTGCCCTTACATGTAAATTCTTCTTTGAGTTTCTTTTTTAATTTCTTAATTTTAATTTTTGTGATATATTTTATTTAAAGCCATGTGGAGGGTGCAACCATGATTTTATCTTGACATTTTATATTTTGGAAGTACTGAAGAATGCCATCACTCTTTGTTAATGTGAATGATTTTGATATGTAGGTATTGTAGATGTGCCTAGCTAACATATCCATATGTTTTAAATCAAAATATTTGATATTAAATTTATAATTGTATATGTGATACATAAAATTTTATACATCTTATTCAGGGATTCATTACCAACGAAGGATTGATATTATATTTTACTTAAATATTGAATATTTTTACTATGAACTCTATAACAGTAAGACAGAACTTACTGAATTTATAGAATCTATAATAGGATTTGTTAATTATTGGATATAATTATTATTATTTTTAAAATTGTAATATATAATTTTTCTTTATATTTTTTATTGAGTAATTTTTAGTAATTTTGTAAGTTATAAGGTTATAAAGTAGCTTGATATTTGTCTACTAAATGTTATGAATATTAACAAATGCTATTTTAATTAATTTATGCTTATCTCTTCTTTGTTACCACATAATTGTATCAATTTATTTTATGTATTGAGAATACAAGAATATAAGGAAATATGTTATGAAAGTATTTTATTTAAATTATTTTACTAATGTTAAGATAATCATCAAAAAAGATTATTTTATTTAATTACAAAATAATAAAACCATTGTATTCCACTGGTATAAGATCACTTTAGTCAATTTTATTTATTTTTGATATAAGATCTCTTTACTATATTCATCATGAGTTAAAATAATAAGATTGCTTGTTTTATTTTAATAGAAGATTATGAGAAAACCTCTTGATGTTATTTAGTGGGTAGCAACAAATCCCTTTTCTAGTCATGATATCATGTCATCCTAGTGTATTATAATTATTTTAATTTAAGAGTTTTTCATGTTTAATTTTAATCATAAATTTTATAATTTTTGATTTAATAAGATATTATTTTAAGAGTAAGATCATATTGAATTTCAAAAATCTTACACTTTTCACTTTTCAGCAAAAAGCTTTTATTATTAATTACAGTTTTGACTATATCATGCAGTCTTCATCAGATCTACAAAATTTGAACACACATAAATAAATATACAACCATTAAAATACATTATTTTATACAAAATTATTAAATTCCTATCAAACTTTTTAAAATTTTTTAAAAATTCTATATTTCTAAACCTTTTTAATTCATATAATATCTTTCAAAAACATATTTACTTTCTTATTTTATATTCTTTTAAAATCTTTTCTATCCTCTTTTTTTTATCACATATAATAACTATACATATAACTTTAAAGCATATAATATTTACATTATATAATAATTTTAATTACACTACTCTCAAAAAATTTCTAATCACTATCAATATAATCTTTCTTTATTTTTTATTCTAACTGAACCCTTATTTCCATTCATTTTACCTTCTTAACTATTCCATATAAAATCTTCTTACCTTATTCTTTTCTTTTAATCTTCTCTATCCTCCATTTTACTCTAGTAATTCAATTTCATTTTAATCTCTCTTTTATATTCTTATCCTACAACCGCTTCTATTAACTATTTTTATAACTATTAATATTTATTTATATTTTTTAAAACACTATTCCTATCACACCCCCAAAAACTTCATTTTCTCTTATACTATTATTCCTTTTATGCTATTAGTGTTTTATCCCTTCCTCCACCCATCTTTATTAAAATTTGGGTTAATTTTCTTTATGAATATTGCTTCCTTTATTTTTCTATCCCTTATTTTATCTGTATAACTAATCATTCTAATGCTCTTTCCCAATATTATGACCTGTTTCCATAATAAGCATATATATTGGTGACCTTTTATCATATGTATGCTATACCAATCTGGTATATATAGAATTTTTTGTTTCACCCACATACTTATTTCTAATTCTTTTATCTTTACATACTTTACATTCTATTTCATACACTCCATTAATATTCTTCATTTCCTCATTTATATATTTATTATCTAATATCTCCATCACATTCTTTCTTTTCCTATTCACTATTTTATACTTTATAGTATTCTTAAAATTTTTATTAATTATTCTAATAGTTCTATTTATTCATTTAACTACCCTGTTCTCATTAGTTTTAATTCCTATATATTTCTCTCTATTATCTTTCTTCCTTATAACTTCTCTACCTTCTTTTTCTTCCTCTTTAAATTTTTCTTCTATTCTTTCTATATTCTTTCTTAACACTTGTTCCAAATAATCACTATCTTAAAATCTTCAACTATCCTCCCTATCTCCTTATCATAATCTTTATTATTACAATAACTAATAGCCCTATGCACCCTTGAATTTATAGAATTAATTTTATACCTATTATCAATATTAGACCTCCAAATCACAATATTATTATTACCCATTTTCCTATACACTACTGTCTCCACTTCACATCTTCCCTTAACATACTTTTTCCTTACTAATATATCTAAATACACCACTTTATTCTCCTTTTTCCATTCTTCTGTAAAGCTTAACTTTTCACCCACCTTGTTAATTTTATCTATATATTTCTTAATTTGCCAATCACTTTTATTAAATATTAATAAATATTTATCAACATATTTCTTAATCATACCAGTGCATTTTCATCTTCTATTATTACTTCCTCCATCTCCTGCATATACATATCACTCGAAAACCCACTAAATGCACCTTCTATCAATAACCCTTTATTTTGCTTATAAAATCCTTCATTAAATACAAATGTCATATTTTTACAGCACATCTCCATTAAATTTTTTACTTATCCATAGGTATCTCTATCTTCTTTTCCTTATCATTATTATACATATTTATTGCCATTCTAATTATCTTCTCTACATTAATATTCATATACACTGAAAGTACATCTATTTTTATCAATGTTAATTTATAATTATTATATTCCTTTACTTTTCTTTTAATTTCTTTAACCAATTTCTTATTATTCTTAATATATGTCTGACTATTTTTATTCACATTCTTCATAAAAATACTCCCTAACCATTTCAATACTTTATCATAATATGATCCTTTTCCATTAATAACTGGCATTAAATGTATTGCTTCTTTTTGAATCTTTGGTGCCCCATAAATCTTTGCTACTTCACATTCCTTACTTACTATTTCTTCAAATACCCTTCTATCTATAATTCTTTTATTATATAATCCTTTAACTATCTCATAATTTTTTTTATTAATAGTTTTAGTATCATCTTTTCTTATCTTTATAAAAAACTCTTCCTCTAACATTCTCTCCATCTTCTTAACATACTCTTTCTTTTCCATCATTACTAACTTACTATTGTTTATCTGACTTTATAAAACTTATATCCCCTTCATACTTCTTTTTTATATTTCTAACTTCTTCTGTCTAATTCTTTCTTTAGTCCTAAAATTACTAGCCTTTTTATTTTTCATTTTACATATTACATTATTCACCTCTTCTCTTAACCTCTCAATCCACCTTTTATCATTCCTACTTCTAAAATTATATATATTCTTATTTTCATAATAATATATTCTATATTTCTCCTCCAAATACTATTGCACTATATTTTCCATTACCACCTGTACCTCCAGTTTATCTTTTTTATCATTACTATCTCCATATGGCACAAATTTCAATCTTTTATGTATTACTCTTAATTCTTCTTTTTTAATGGTATTGATGTTAAATTATATATATATATATATTACTTCCTTCTTCTTTTCTTTCTTCCTTCCATTCTTCATCCTTACTTCTTCTTCCTTCTGTTAACTTATTCATTTTTGTCTGATGTCTTATTTTGGTCTTATCATTAATGAATTCTTTTTTTATTATTATACAAATTCTCAAAAATCTTTTCTTTTTTTCTAGTAATTCTATTAACCAACTTCTCTTCTAATTCTATAATCTCTTTACATATCTCTTTTTTATTTCTATATCCATTCCTTATATATTCTTTTAACACCCTTTCCTCCATACCCTTATCATATTACATTTGTTCTTCATACTATTCCTCAACTTCTTCATTCTCACAAAATTTGGTATAACATTATTACTTATACATTCTTTCATAAAATTAATATTATTTTTAACATTATTCAATCTTATTAACAATCTCCATCTTTTATTTATAATATTAAACATTTCTTTTTCATATAGTTCATAAACATTTTTACATTATTCATTTTCATTATACTAGTCATATTACCCATTATATTCAAATCCTGTTCTGTCATATTTTCCTTGCAATAATCTTATATATTATATTATATAGTTCGCCTAAATTCTGTTCTTTTTCCTTTGTTTTTTGCTGTCTTCATATATGATATTGAATTTCAAAAATCTTACACTTTTCACTTTTCAGCAAAAAAAAACTTTTATTATTGATTACAGTGTCAACTGTCCCATGCAGTCTTCATCAGATCTACAAAATTTGAACACACAAATATACAACCATTAAAATACATTAATTATTTTATACAAAATTATTAAATTCCTATCAAACTTTGGTTGTTAAAAAATAAAAAGAAGAAAATTAATGATTATAAAATAATTTATCACAAAAGAACCCTGAGATTTACTTATAAAATTGTTTGAGCAAGAATTGCTATGTTTAATATCAAATTATTTTAAGAAAGAGCTATGTGATATAAGAGAAGATATATATTAATTTAATAAAGAAGAATTCTACTTTAAATATGATCATTTGAAAGATAATCATGATAATTATAAGATTCAGTTGTATTTTTTTGGCTCTTTTTATTAACAAGCAGCATATGTGCAATTGAGCTAATCCATGTATATTTTAATGCTGCTGCTTATTATTATTATTATTATTATTATTATTATGCTATTATTATTATTATTATTATTATTATTATTATTATTATTATTATTATTATTATTATTATTGTTGTTGTTGTTGTTGTTGTTGTTGTTGTGAGCTATTAGTTATATCTGTGCCTAATCCTAAGCTTATATCTTGGTTATATGATTCACTCTATTGAGGCTAACATTTTGGTTTCCACAATCTGTTGGCTTTTGGTTGGTTAGGGGTTTTGATCAATCAACTGTTTCTTGCAGTATCTTTTTTCATTTTCATAGGTTACAATATATATACACACACAAAGTTATTAAAATAACTAATATCTTCAGTCAATATAAAGCTATAGCACACTTCTAAGCATCTTAATTTCAACAATGTTTTTGTCAGAAATGATAAAAAAAATTGCAACTACAAAATGCTGTGTGAATATTGAAGGACATATATCATTAAAACTAACCACTGATTAAAAACAATTCCAAAATAATAAAGAAGAAAAAACAGGTGTATGCAAATTATTAAACCATACATATAACAATGTATATGTATTCAGTTGAGAAAATAGAAAGGAAAAAAAAGAAGATATTTACTGACAGTGACAAAGAACCCCATAAATTAATCTAGAGTGATAATCCTTGTTTGAAAAGTATTCATTAATCTATGAATCAGCAAGACTCTTACAAAGAGGTATCTAATTTTTTTACTTTTTGTTGACTTTAACAGAATATCCCATTTGTTATGAGTGTCACCATAAATGTATTATTCATTAGCACTACATTTAGCAACTGCTGAATCAGAGTGAAAAAATATCACCTTTCATAAACTTGAATTTAATGTTCAATTTTTCTCTCTTTTATACTCCACCCTCCCAGTGTTTTATCTTTATTATGACTTAGATCAAGTTTAATTAATTCTTGCATTTTTTTTGCTATCTAATCTCTTTCGAGATTAATCTAACTATCTCATCATTTTATAGTGATAAAATAGTTTGTATGGTTTTAATTAATTTCATTGTTAGTTCTAATTTTCTTTTATCACCCAGCAATCTTTTACTAATTACATTTAAATGGTTTTCCCTTTTCAAATTAACTTTTGTTTTGATTTTTACATTTACTTATTATTATATTTTTTTTTTTCATACATACATTTTTCTTTTTTCTTCTGTAATTTATAAAAAAGGGAGCTAATTTCAACCTTTATTTAAGAATTACCCCCCCCCCCCCGCCCACTCTGATCCTAAACTTTTACTCTGCAAGTTACTTTTGATACAATTACATTTTTTAAAAAGAAAGCTGTTTACATTTTTTTTACTTTATTTTGTTTTATAAATAAATGAATCACTTCCTTTTTCTTTTTCTCTTAAAATGTAAGTATGTAACACGATTATATGTGTAGCTTTAACATATATATTTCACTAGCATAATATATATACAGCTAAATACCAATTTAAAAATTAATATAAAATATATGTTATATTAGCAAAGATATAAAAAGAGCATACAAAGATATTCCAAGACAAATCCCACATTTCCAATTTACCTCAGTACCTCACAAATAGATAAAAGCATACAAGAAAAAGTCAGGGAAAAAGTGATTAATCTCTTACTCACAAAAATTATAATTATCATTGCTTGTAAAAGATATATATATTCAACCAAGAAGATTACCACAAAAATGATATTTCATCTCCATAATAAAACTCACAAAACAGTTTATCACCAACACACTATATACAAAAACCTGTGGGCAATGAAATAGTAATTATCTCAGTACAAAACTACTACTTCTACTAAATTAATATATATATGTGCTCTGCGCACAGGTAATGAAGCTATTAATAAATTGTCAAAATTTTTACTGCCACATCATTTGATGTGGCAGAGCTATATGGCTCCATTGACCGTAAACAATCTATCGAAATAGTCAACGATAAATTAATTGCAAGAAACTGCCCACCTACACATGCCAAATTCATCATCGATTTTTTAAAATGGCTTGATTTAAATATAATTGCTGTTTTCAGAGATAAGTGGTTTAGTATGAACAACGGATGGCCGATGGGCCTCCCACTTAGTGGTATAATGGCAAGCATTGTACTTGACCATTACGAGAAGCTAATACTACCTGCACTCTTCATGTCAACCCCACATATGATATATACGTGCTACATTGATGACATATTCATTGCTGCTCCAGAAGACATCATCTCTAACCTTCACAATAGCCTCCATAATAATACCAAGCTTACTTTTACTACTACTTGGGAAAACCAAGACAAATAGGTCAAATACCTTGACATATGTATTAGCAAAAATATAGATAAGCTGGACTACCAAATGGTAGTCAAACCTTTGGAAGTAAGAGGCTTGACAAACCCTAATTCTTACGTGCCTTACTCACACAAACTTGCAGCCCTCTCTTCATTCATGTTTAGAAACCATAACTTGTGCAAATATGAGGCAGATAAAAGAAAAAATCTCATCAATTATATAACTGATTTAAGGAAAATAGGACACCCTTATTCATCCATCAACAGAAAAGTCAACAAATTTTTCTATAAAATAAACCACAACCACAAGAAAGAAAACAAACCAAGAATCTTAATCCCATACATTCACTCTACAGCTAAAAGCCTTATCAATCAACTATCATGTGACTTTGAAGTCGCTTTCCGTTCACCTCCCAACACCAATAGACTGATAAATAATACCAAGACAGGATCAAACCTGAACTCACCCCTCAAGTTGTGTACAAAATTACCTGCCCCCAAAGAAATTGTACGGCAACATATTATTGGAGAGACCAAAACTAACATTGCCACCAGAGTAGCTCAACACCGACACCTTTACAATAAAACCAAAACAAAGTATGAAGGTAATTCAATTTTGTCGAACACGAAAGAAACTCTGGACATGCTTTTCTACCCACCACAACCAGTGTCGTTTGCTCTGAAACAAACAACACCAAACGTAAAGTTAGGGAAGCTTACTTCATTGTGGCTGACCCATCGGCAATCAACAGAAGAGAGGCCTGCTATTCCCTATCTCGTAAATGGTCCACGTAACATCTGCATATAAATTTGCATAAAATTTGCATAGTTTTACAGTTATTAACAGAACAACTTGCCATGAATATGGGACTGTAGACTGTCCCGAAAGCGCTTGGCAGTAAAAATTTTGACAATTTATTAATAGCTTCATTACCTGTGCGCAGAGCACATATATATATTAATTTATTTAAGCGTTAATGAAGTAAAATCTTAACTACTTCTACTAAATGAAATTGGGTTAATGCTACACTAATTATCTTGTTCTAAATACAAATCCTCAATTTATTACATTTATTTCTGCTATATACCCATGACTTCAAGGTACAATGACAATAACCACAACCAATAGATTGTTTCCATTAAAAGGCTGTGGGATATTTTATTAAAACCAGTAAAAAACTGAATTCTTTCTTCCATAATCAAATGTTAGCAATTAGGAGGCACTCCAGTTAATGAAGCCTAAACTCTCCTTGGATTTCCAATACTCTAAACTTGGATTAAATAATAAACTCATTAAGAAATTTCAATACTGGTTTCTAATGTCAATTTTTGTTCAAAATTAATATAAATGCATTTTCTATAGCTCATTTTTTTAAATATAAAAGATAATATTATAATATAGATGATGTATTCTCATTATACCACAGAAAATAGAAATCTAACATAATTTCTGTTAGTTTACAAGGTTTCCACAAAGAATATGATAGGAAAATAGCAACAACTATTCAAACTCTTATTATAAGCTTTACTGTAATCCCCCCCCCCCAACATAATAGTTTCCACTTTTGTATTAGTTCTATGAAGTACAATTCCATTTTTGTTTTTCAATTACAGCCTCTGACAAACACTGTAATAAAAAAGCTGCAATAACAGTCTAATAATTAAAATATTCTCCCAGATATATGCCAGGGAGGATGAGGCATTTGCCTCAGGTGACCAAATTGGTGAAAAAGGAAAACTAATAAATTGCAAAAAAATTAAAAAGGCAAATATATCTTACAATGTTCATCAAATACATTAAGTGAACTAACAATTTGCATCAGATGCTCTCACTTGATATACTCATTTCTTAATATGATATTGCACTAGTAAGTGATATAGTATGAATATGTCTAAAATCACACACTCTCCTGCATGCCTTTGATCAATGGTATCGAGAAAGAGCAACCAAGCAAGTACATGAGTTTGAGCATGTGCACATTATTTGTTCAGAGTGCTAATAGGAGAGTGAGCAGAAGATATTATTTTAAATATGTTAAACTTAAGATAAGTTTCCCTATTATATAAGTTTGTGGAAATGTTTCATTGTTTATTACATTATATTATGACTGCAATATTCCAAATCTTAAAGCAGCTATAAGTTCGATTTATAAATATAGTTTAGTTCAATCCTATCAAATTTAGAAGTTGCATTGGCAATAGTCCTAACACTTGCTGTTACTGTAGTTTCTGGTGAATGAGGTTTCTGAAAACTAAAAATTAACAAAACTTATTTAAGATCATCACTTGCTATTGAACTTTTAGAAATTTACAAAACAAATTAATTTTAATAAAATAATTGGTACATTTGTTTCACTAAAAGCAATTAAAGTAAAACTTTAAAAAAAGATTTTATATTGAGCATTTATTTATATAAATGTTATTGATATTAAAATTATTGAAAAATTTGTAATATTCTAATTCATCTCGTGTGTAATACTTATTTTGTTCTTCTTTTGTTAAGGTTGGTGTAATTTTATTTTTAATACATGTAATTTTGTGTTACTGCTACTATTGCAACATTATTGCATTCTGTGACTTTTTTATTTAATAATTAATAAATTTTTGTTCCCAAAATCATTTATTTATTAATTTAATACTTATTAGAAGAAAAAAAAACTATATACATATGGGCAAAAATTTATCCTCCTGCCTCTGATGAAAATATATCTAGGCCCCTCTCTGATATATGTAGCCATTAAACAATCCAAAAACGATAATATCAACTATAGAATGAATACTAATTAACAACAAAACTTATTGTCTGATTAAAATAAGAAAATTGTCATGAAAAAAATTAAGCTTTTTAAACAAAATAACTAATGCATTATATAGACACAACACAATGAGAAGAATTACAAAATAGTAGCCAATGATGTAATCACGTATAACCTTCACACTATTTTGTCCTATCACAGTCATGTGAAAAATATAAAAGGACAAACTAAGACATAAACAAAATGTTTGAAAATAGTAAATAAAATAAATGTTACACAAGTGCGTGGGGATATTTTATTCATAAAATAAAATTAAAAAAAAATATGCTGAGTTTTTTCTTATAAATTTATAATAGAAATAATATCAAATATATAATAGCGGGAAAAACTTCTATTTAATTATATACTGTATATATATTTGTAATCGCGGTTATCTATTGATACTATTTTATTTGGCACCATTTTTTTTATATAGTCTACAATTGAATATTTTATTCTTTCAATTAATTCTATTTTCCCTAACGAATTTTAGCATCTTTTATTTATTTATTAAAATGAATTTGCTTTACACGTGGTGACATCTATTATTATTTGTGGAAAGCAAATTTATACAATATAGAAAATAGGTAAAAAGCATTATTTTTTTCAAAGTGAAAAAAGATATTTATATGATAAGATTAAAGTGCAAATATATTTGTGAACAAAATATTATATAAAATATCAATAAATAAATGCACTCTATACAGAAAAAAAGTACATATAGCTATAAAATAAAACAGGTTTGGATGTTCTATTGCAGGCAAAATTATTTATTTAATGCTGTATTAAAAAAAAAAAAGTCCATACTTTAACTGAAGTAGCTGAAAACAGTTTACCAACAATAATTCAATGATTATGGACAATTATTTAAAAAGGGAAAAAATCTTAAGCTTCTTTAATTACAGTTATTTTAATTGCCAGGAAATATTGTACTTTGTATGGCTTTGAACCACATGTTGTGTACATACCATATAAATATTCAAAGTATATATTAGGTTGAAAGTCTGAATAACTATGTAGTTAGGCAGTTGATGGTTATTTGAAATTAAAAAATGCTTATTGCTTTATTGCTCAGGAGTTCATAAAAAGTTTCAGTGCCAGACCTGTGAGTGTCAGATTGAGCCTGGGACCTTTTTATCCTAAATCAGATGCTGACAAACTATGCAGCCACCACCACCAAATGGTTCATTTCTCAGGAGTTTGTAAAAAGAAATATTACAATACACAGAAACAAAAAAAATCTAAAACCTTTATGCATAACTGGTACTTTTGATTTATAATTTATATATCTCCTAATTATAAACATAATTTATATACTGTATAATTTATATATCTCCTTCTTTGCAATAGTTTGATTATTAATTAACATACTATTATTTCTTGTAATAATTAAATCCAATACTTAATACTTTTCTCCTATTCCTTTTCAATAGTCTATTTCAAGCCATTCAAATTAATTAATTCATCTACAAGCATATTTATAGTATTGGTATTTCTGCAAACAAAAACATCATCCACTTACCTTTTGTAAATTTTAATATCTTTAAAAGAACATACAGTATATTTAAAATACTACTCTCATTTGTAGACAAAACAAAATTGCAAACTTGGTGCAATAACAGGCAGACCCATAGTCCAATTATTAGACATTTTATAATAGCCACCTTCAAAAAAAGCAACAATGTTATCAGCAAAAATTTTTAAAGAATCAATAATAAATTTTATCACATATATACAAATACCTTTACTTATTAATTCATGATTAATTATTTTTATGGAATCCATTCTATCAATAGAACCATACATTTCTGTCACATCTAATGAAGCAATAACATCATTCTCATTAATCACTATATTTTTAATTCTATCTACAAACTCAAAAGATGAAGCAATAATATTTTTCCCAAATCCTTACCAATGTATTTAGAAATCTGATACTTTAAATAAACCACCAAAATCAATTGCAATTCACAAAGGATTATCTTCTTTATGTAACTTTATTTTGCAAAAATATGAAGATATATCGTGCAGGAAGGTTATATCTTATAGTACACATTATTATGAAAGGCTTTATTTTTAGCCTTTTTTAAAAAAAAAATACTGTTAATAAATTATATTCTCTGACCATCCATATTATATTCTTCAATCAAAAAAAATCAAGTTTATTCATTTGCACTTTAACTTTCTCAATATACTGGCATTTCATCATTAGTCACATCCACAGTTCTTTATCTTGTTTTAAACAAATAATATTATCATTTTCAGCCTCTGTTTAAATTCTGAAATGGCTAATTCCCATAAATTATCATATGAAATCACATTAAATTTATGACAATTTTCTTGATAATTTCACCACCAATATGACTATCACCAGGAATCATTTCAAAAGAATTTTGAACAGCTGCAGTTAACTCCAAAGCTCTGTGACTTAAAACATATTTCTGAATAAAATGTATATTTTAATTTAACAAATTAACAAAATTCATGTCATTATAAGTCCATAAATTTGCTTTTGAAGGAATTAAATAATTTAAATGGCTTGAAATGGACTGTTGAAAAGGAACAGGACAAAAGTATTAAGTATTTGGATTTAATTATTATAAGCAATAACATAGTATGTAAAGTTTTTTTTTTAAGTGCCATAACATCGGCCGGGACACGAACCCGCAACCCGGGCAACTGCCTGCAAGTGCAAAGCAGTCACGCTGACTTCTCGACCACCAATGCAAGATGGGTATGTTAAGTTATAAATTAATAATCAAACTATTGCAAAGAAGGAGATATATAAATTATAAATCAAAAGTGCCAGTTATGCATAAAAGTTTTAGATTTTTTTTTGTTTCATAATAAAAAAATTATGTCATTACCAGTGTGATAAACTAAAAAATATTGAAATATTTGCCAAGGAAATGCTTGAAGTTGGTTATAAGATGAAATACATTAACAATTATGTCATTTTAAAAAAGTATTATAGTGGTTTAAAAGAGTTGAAGATTGATAGTAAAAAATGGTTAGCTATTCCATATATTTCAAATACTGAAATAAATTTTTTTAAGACTATATATAAGAATGTGTTTAATGTTTCATTTTGTATTACATATAATGTTAATAAATTTGTGAATAATTCTAAAAAATGTATACCTGTCAAGAACAAAAGTAATGTTGTGAATCAAATTTTTTGTAGATGTATATTATCATATATAGGTGAATTGAGGTGCGGTATTGAAAAAGGATTAAAGGAGCCTGAATGATTTAATGATTGCTTCAGTTTTCTTGGATCATGAAAGAACATGTAAATATAAATTTAAGTTTGATATTAAAACTGTTAACATTTTTTTTATGAAGAGAGAAACTATAATAAGAGTAAAATTAAGGAGGCAGTTTTAATAAATAGAAATAAAATAAATATTATTAATAAACAAGCTGCTAGCAATAAAATTCAAGATTCATAGGATTTGAGTTGATGATATTTGCTTCCATTTTGCAGGTTATGATACTTCTGTAGATTGAAAGACTGTATACCATAGTTAATTACTGTTATATTTATTATTTTTATTGTGATTACAATAATTTTTTATTTAATGGACATTTTATTTGCATTATATATATATATATATATATATTGTAACTGTCAAAGCCAGTTAAATGATTTAGTTATGACCCAGATTGGGCAGCCTGAGTGCACTGATGAAATTAAGTAAAGGTTTCTTTTTTTAATGAATGAACACTATTATATTAAGTCATGCATTGGGTTAGCTAAAAATGTAAAGTATAATGAATAAAAATAAGAAGATTAAACTTAACTTTGTGTATTTGCACCTAAATCTATATGCTATCTCAACATATCTGTTTTAATAAAATCATAACTTAATATCTTACCTACAAGTAAATTTATATAAATAAGAGTTACTAAAGATTCGTACATTTATAAGGCACCAATGAATCTATAAATTAATAAATATATAATTGAAAGACTAGGTTATCTGTATTAATTGATTTGTAAATGGAGAAATAGTTGGATCAGTATCTCATGAAACAGAATCAAATGATGCAATTATTGATAATGACATACTAATGTATTAAATTATAAAACTAGTCATAAATGAAAAATTACATTAACAATCATAAATTCAAAATCCATTATGTATTACAATCTACTTTGACTCTATTACAGTCTTTAAAATTTCTGTCTATATTTTCATTAAATTATATCCTAATATATTTCTACAATCACCCGAACTAATGATTACTAACATTCCATCATTTGCACTAACATGCAGCATAAATTTACCATAATGCTTGAGAATGTTCACATGATGAGAGATGTCAATATATATGAAAGCGTATATATATATATTTAAATTACATATCTTTTTAAATCAGGTAATACATATGTTCAAAAAAAATTATATTAAATATATATTCTTTAGATTACTTTATTAAATTTATTTATGGCAATTAAATTAAGTTTCAGTTACTTGATCTAAAAGTTTAATTTCATATTGAATAATATTAATAGGTAAAATAAATTATTATTTTAAATTTCGAAAGAGAAAAGCATTTCTAATAGATATATACATAGCTTTTCTTTCTTTCTTTCCTTTTTATTAGTGAATCATATGGTCCCAAAAAAATCAAATGTCAAAGAATATTTAGCAAGTGTTAGTAATTAGAAAAAAAAAAATAAGAAAAATTAGTGTAAAAAAAAAACTAAAAATGATATAAATATATTTTATTCTTAAAATATGGCATAACAAAAACAATATTTTGCAAATTTTAGTAATTAGAAAATAATAAAAACAATTAGCATAATGATGTAAACAAAAATGAAATCAAATAACTCTCAAAATCTAATATCAAACTTATTACTAATTAGGAAATGCTCCCAAAATTACTGTAATAAACAGTTTAAAACAATACTTAAATATTCTACTTTTAAAATAGCATATTTGTATGTACAGCAGCAAAATAAACTAGAAAATTAAGGTTTAAAAAATATAAGAACACAATCAATGAAACACAAATTAGCAAATATTACTATTTGACATAATAAATAATTGCTTAGATGAAAAAACATATTAGACATAGTTTAAAAATTACTAAACTAACCTACAAAAGAATAAAACGTGCTTGTGGTGTCAAAGTAAAATTTGGTATTTCATCAAAACTATTTTGCTAAATGGTGCACAAATAGTTATGTTACCTCTAATTATTAAATATTAAAATCAAAACATTACAGATATTTCTTAAGTGCAAAAAAAAAAAAAAAAAATCAAGAACTTTTGCAGAGCAGAGATAAAAAACTTGAAAAACAATAGTAAATAGTATTCAATCAAATAAATAAATAAATTAAAGACACATAAGTCATGCATAATAAATTTTTTAACATAATCTATTCATTGATAAAGTGTGTGATTATAAGTGTATATTAGTTTAGGTGTATAATTTATAGAAAAATAAATGAAGCTATACTAATATACAAATACAAACTAATAGGAAGGCAGCAAACGTTAAGATCATGGAATTGTGGAAAGGTTAGCCTTTCAAAGTGTCAGTTGACATAGACTATGAGGATAGTCAAAAGCACTCCTAATGCTCCTAAATGGATAAAAAAATTTAAAATATATCTGATTACTGTATTTATAAATATTAAATTATATAATTACCTATTACTTGTATACATATTATACTAGTTTGTATTAAAGAAATTAATATTGAATATTTACATACATATATATTTGTAATTTATATCACATTCAAAGAGAATTATATACAAATAATGGAAAATTAATTGGAGTATGAGGTTTGTTGTTGAATTTAAACTGGTTTTATGAGTTAGTGTTTATTTTAAAAACTATAAAAGCATATTACACTCAATTAAAAGAAATTACTTCAAAACAATATATCAATATTTGACTAATTTTAATCAAAAATATTCATAATTATACAGTATCCCAAAAGGAAATATATATACATAGCATAATGATGTGACCAAAAAATCAAATAACTCTAGAAGTCAAATTTCAAAATATTAATAATTAGAAAACAGCCCAAAGGGGAAGGGAAATTTAGTATGATCATGTGACCAAATTCCCCATAAAACTAAAAATCAAATATAAAAAATATTAATTAGGAAATAACCAAAAAAATTAGCACAATCATGTACTAAAAAAATTAAAGAAAATCAAGGATCATTATTGTTATAAAATATTAAAAACAATACTAAAGTATTTTACTTTTAAAATATAGCAGCAGATCATAAACATATGTTGGCCTAATGTAAATATAGCAGCTAAACAAAATTGCATAAACTAGCACAAGCAAGAATATATTTAAATTAACTATTTTGAGGGATTTGGCACAATTTTAAATTTTTAAAAAATTGATTTGAGAGCAATTTTCACAACAACTTCAGTTTTAATAATGTTACATCAAAAAGCTTTACATTAATTGAACTAGAAGTACTAAGTCAAAAATAAAACAAAGACAAGTAATGATTACCATTAAAAAATAAGAAAAAAAACAATTTCAATATCTGAAAAAAATATTACTTTATTGCTTGTTCATAATTTCTAATTTATCATTAACTAAGTTTAAAATTAAATTACATCTTCATTGATAATCTTTTTGTATTCCTCAAAAAATTCTCATTCAAACCATATATAATACTTCTTACCTGAGATAATCAATAGCTTCAGAACTTAGAAAAGTAATAGCATAAAAAGTCTTCATTTTTATTTTGTACCCCAAAAGTTAAAAAATCTCAAGGTGTCTATAAGAAAAAGATCTATACATATAAAAATTACAAAATAAATTGTTTCCATAAAGTGGATATGCATTTGTAATTGTTCAATTGGCTTCTTGTTTATCCAAAACAAGAAATTGAAGGCTACTGTCTGACTCAATGATAAAATGAGTTTATTGTTTTCATTTTATATTTTTTGTGCACACCAGTGATGCTATCTTGTTATATTTATTGTCCCACAGAGATATAATTTATTTGCATATAGTTCATTTGCTAGCTATGAACTTAAAAAGTAATGTGATGCAAGATATGGCAAAATTACTGACTCCATATCATGAGAACCAAGGCATAGACAAAAATCAGAATTTAATTCTCTCCCTATTGGTTTTAAGAGTTTATATTTTCACACGGTACTACACCCAGTAAATTTTGTATTTACTTCACCAACTGCAACCTTTCTGTTCATCTGACAATCAGTCTTGAAATTTGCATTACACTGCTCTATAATAGCCTAATTATATATATATATTCTAACCTCCCCCCGTGCATCCTCACCCCAAAATATACTGTTTATTACGAATATTCCGGGTTCTAGCTCAGTTAACAAATAAATAAATGAAATATTCAGCATTGATTAAAATGATTACTAGATCTAATTTCTAAATACAAATACGGTTCAATTTTTAAAATGAATTAATAAATATTTACTATTTTCATGAGACATGGAGTGACAATACGGGGAACGAGATAGACTACATTGAGACATTATCCACACGATACTACCTCAATGGCATAAGAACACTATTCCCCCTTTTTACTATACCAAATAACTAACTCATAGTATTCTTACGACTTTCTAAGCTCTATTCACTATGATTAAAATAATAATCATATCTTAATCTTCTTTATAACAAGAATCTAGCTCAATTAAATAAAATGAAGTAAAATAAAATAAAATAAAATCTCAGGTTCATAAATTGTATTCTAACTGATTTAAAATTACGGTAGTAAAATATGAAAAGGGAATTTTATGTCATAATCTACTACACAGCAACTAACAATAATAAAAATAATAATAACAATAATAATATAATATAATCTTATTTCTTCCTAAATGAAATAAATAAATACGTACGTGGTAGTATTTTTAATAATCTGACAACAGAATACGTGTGGCAACATTAGCATATAATTTAATGTAATATTGTGGCAACCGACTTATGACCAATAAATAATATAAAATTATGATCTTTTAATTTTAACATACCAATAAATTCTCAAAATTATTATAACACTTTTATGTTTACCTTTTTGTGCAAAACCTATATGTCTGTTTCAATTATAAATGTATCGTGATTTCATGCATCCATGTGGAGAAATAACAACGCGGACACAAAACTTTAAAATAAATTTAAAACAAAGTTTATTAACAACATAAATAAATTAACAATATTTTTACACTATATACATTGGATATCCCTTACTCTCCTATCTCAACTTAGTTTATTAGTTTATAAAATGAAATCAAAATACTATTTATTTTTCCTAGTTAAATCTTATCTTTTTAACACTTAAGAAAATACAGTATTATTACTTGATTTATTATTATGGTTAGCTTATTACAAAATGCATTTCTTGTATGCTTATCACAAACACTTTGCATCCCTAATATTATTAAAATTATATTTTTTACAAAATTTACATTCGTAGTAAAATTCTACAAAACAATAAAATTTTAGTTTTATATTGGTTGTATGGAATCTTACAAAGTCAAAACATTGTTCTACATTCGGTATTAGGTTTTTATTGTTCATTATCCGATGTTTATTAATCCTAATATTCTCATTCAAGCCTTACTTCGGATGATATAATTACAACTATTCACATACCATGCACAAGTATATGTTTATTATACCTTATTGAACTATTTTCTTAATAAATATGCAATACTTATTTTCTAAATATTATTTTAAAAAAATTCAAATTTTATTATCACTTTTAAAATAAAAAATTTTTAAAATACTTGGTTTAGATTTCTTTTTCAAAATCTTATATTCATTTCTGAATTAATTTTACAATGTATTATATGATTCTTTCTCTCTTTATGATATTTTGGACTTTCAATTTTAAAGTTACACAATTCTATACATTCCAGCAAATAAACTATTCTTACATAAACGATAACTTATCTTCAGTTCTATTTTATTCATTATTTCTCTGAAAATATCTTTCTGACCGATGCAGATTCACGAAATAAGGATAGCGAAGATAGATGCATAGGATCAAAATATAACTAGAATATTACTCGTCATAAACCTTGACAATCATGGCACAGTGAGTTAAAAGACACTATAGAGGAGTGACCTTTACCTGTCTACCAACCTCTATTATAGGAACGATGCTAAAGCTATTTCTTCAGCTTTATTATAACATCAAAAAGTTTTAAAGATATGCAAAACACTGTCCAAACTATATGTGTTCAGTCATAGGGCTTAGTTAACTATACTGAAATCACACAAAACTAAATATGATCCAAATCCTTTATTTTTCCTATTTCTTAAAAAAAAACATCATCTTGGTTTCCTCTCCACTAGTACTTCCAAGTCACTATCCGATCTTATTTCTCAAGATTTTTCTATACTGTACATCGACAAATACATATCTGCATTTCTAACAATAATAAAATTCATTTATTTCAAAACTATTCCACTGTTCTATAAGAAAATCTTTTTACTACTTTCCTCGTATATTTAATCATATACAAACTATTTTAAAGTATCTGAATACTTTATCACATGAAAGTTCAAAAGAATCACACAATTGTTCTGTCAAATTATATTATTAATATACTTTAAATAAATTATTGCATGCATATTCCGAATTACTCCTATCTCATTATATGTTAAAATGTTGTATAAAATGTGTACATATAATTTAAACTTTCACACTTCATTCTTAGTCAATAGATGATCTAAAAAAATACATTATGCATTATAAATAAATATCAAAATTACCAAACGATCTTTATCTTCTCGATCTCGTTCCGTAGGCTTCACCATCCCATTGATCCTTGTAGATATAATACTCACATACATACACTTTATTTTTAAACAATATTTCTATAATTTTATCAAGCTATTATATTTAAATCTCAATATTACTAAATTTATGTTTATATGTTTTCCCTAATCTCACATAACATTTTATATTTAAAATAAATCAGCAAAAAATATTTAAACTATATTTACTGTACTTCTTCATCAAATTTTCTTGAAAACCGTTCATATTAAAGCTAAAAAAAAAATGTTTATTATTTCTTCTTCAGTCACTTAATGTTCTATTTTAAGGCAAAACAATTATTGCTCTGTTTAATAAATATTCCTAGATGACAATCCTTGGTTTTTTTTTTATAATATTTAATACAATTATTAATTATGATATCAATTAATCCCGTAAAGAAAAACGTCTACATATTCTCTTCTAATATTTTCTGCTAATATTTTCCCGCGCGACTTTTATGATGCATCTTCTAGGTACTTTGATTTAAATATTCAGTAAATTTTTCTGTCTCCATGGATCCATTTTCATTAAGTACTTTAAATTTCCCTTTTCCTAATCTCTATCTTTATTAAGCGCTTTTATAATGAACACTTTATAATATTTTAATTCTTCTTAGATAAAGTTTTTCTATTCTTTTTTTTTTTTTTCATAAAACACAATAGCACTTTCATATCATTATTCTATAACTTTTTTCCTTCTTTTTTTAAAGTTCTGGTAACTAAATACTTTGTAATGTTTCCTTTAAAAAGATAAACATTCTTTCTTCATTATAACTTTTACATAATTTTTTCTTTATAATAAACGCATCTTAATTTTTCCATAGAGAAGTATAAAAAAAAAACTTCAAAGTAGCCTTATAAATTTGTGCGTCATAATTTTTCCTGACGGCAAATAACTTCTCTTTTAAGTTTTCCGTATAGCGTCCAAATTATATTCCTCTGAGTTACAATAATAAGTTTCTGGTTGAGCATAAATAAAGCTGTATCAAGGTACTTTACAAATATTTTTACTTTATCAATACTTCTATATACTGTTTTCTGTAGTACTTCCATTTTTACTGTAAGGTTTTGGCTAAACTTGAATAAAATCACTGGCAAGAAAACTTTTAAAAATTAGCCCTTCATGTAAAGGCAGTCAAAATATTATATGTTAAAAAAAAAACTTTTAAAATAAATACAAATTTTAAAATTATATCACTTTTCTAGCTTACGGTCTTATCCAGCTAAAAAAATATGTTACTCCCTCCTTCACTTACACATTACTTTCTCCCGCTTCGTCTAATTCTTTTATTTTGTCTGCTAAAATTACCTCCGTTGATTGGTTAATGACTTTTTTAGCGCGAACAAATTTATACTTTTTTTAGTTTTATAATAGACTAGACCTTTTAAAATAAAGAATTTATGATGTCATGTCTTAAATATTACTTAGAATAGTATTTTTAAATTCAATTATAGTTTTATCAGAATCATTTAAACTTCAAAACAATTATTAAAACAATATTTAATATCTATTTTAATATTAATATTTAATTTATCTTGTTTTTATTTAAATAAAATATTTAATTTTTTTTATTAACTGTATTCAACTTTTAAACACTACTTAAATATTACATCATTTAAACATTTAAAATAACTATTTAATATTTCAACATTCACTTTAAGGATCGATAGCAATTACATTTAGTTTTATAATTCACAAACTTTATTATTATTCTAACAAGCGTGTGTGTGAAGGTATATAATATACAGTCACATGATTACTAACTTTAACAGATGATTTTTTAATTTACGTCTCGGTCTAAATTACCAAAACTGATATATTTTATAAAAAATTTGGAAAATAATTTAAAAATGTAGAACTAAATATAATTCTCACCATCCTAAAGTTTATCTTAAAATATATTAGATTAATTTTGACTATTAAATACAATTATAATATTACATATCGGCATTTATTTAATTTATTAGTTTTAAAACATTACAATTGGATTGTTAATATACTTTTAACTATTTATAGCTGTGTTATTTTATATGGCCAGCTTTTACAACCATAAGCAAGGATATAATTAAGCTTTATTTAACTGTTTTCTCTTAAAATAATCCATTACACTTTTATATACCAGGTATTTTCAGCCTTAAATTGTACTATAAAATCTAATCGATCATACAATTATCAATATATTACACAAACATATCTTAAAATTTAAAATTTTTTAGCTATTGACCATTCTACCTTATTATGACCTATAGATAAGGGCACAATATATATATAAATCATTACTTGTTATACAAACACAAACATGCAAGTATAAGCACACTAATATAAATATAGACACCCTAATAAATATTAAATTTTTGAGAATCATTGTGTCTATAATATAAGGTTGTCTCAAATTTGGATCAGAGCCCCAAAATTACATTGTATATAAATCACTACTTTCATTATATTTGAATGCTAATATAATTTATATGCTATGCAGACACACCAGTACAAACACAAACACACTAATAAATTATATATTTATCAAATAATAAAATAATTAAAAATAATAATATTCAAATAGTAAAAGAAAATCTAAAATTAAATACTTGCATATACTATGTTTATTTTGAGGATGAGAGCCTTGAAATTGCAAAATCATTGGAACATGTTGAATCCATTTTATTAATCATTCTGGCTGATGAAAAATTTATGCCTTTGTCTTCTCTGTGCAATCTAATAAACTGAGCAAAAAAAATTAAATGAATTTATTAATAAAAAATTATAATTTTGTTCAATTTTAATATGCCATATGATACTTTAAAAAATAAAACAAAGAAATTTCAATTAACAAAAAGCAATAAATCAAAAATTTAATTACAAGATATATTAAAATCCTAAGATATAGCAATAGAATACAGGAAAAAATGCATAATAAATTTAATTATGAAAAAGGGTCTAAAACAAAAATAGTTTAATTTCATAATTAACATGCTTCACATTTTAAATGTCATCAAATGGTTAATTATGAGAGGAATAGTAATAAGGAATGTAAATCATGCATTATAAATATTAAAATTGATAAATAAAACTATAAAACATATTAAACATGAATAAAAATTAAATTAATAAACCAACATAAAAATTAAAATGGATTTTACATTACTTCAATGACATCATCATCATCATCAACCATTATCAATCCACTGCAGGATAAAGGTCTCTCCAAGTTCAATCCATCTTTTCCTATTTTAGCTTCTCTTCTCCACATCACCCTTGCACACTTTCTTATTTCATTCATCCATCTCACATGTGGTCTCTTTCTGGGTCTTTTACAATCTCTTCGAATTCTATGTGTTGCTCTTCTATTAAGTGTCCAAGTCTCAGATCCATAAGTAAGAACTGGCAAAACACATTTATTAAAAACCTTCCTTTTCAAATACATAGGTATATTTCCTTTTAGTATCAAGTTATTTCTACCAAAAGCACTCCAACCAAGTTTAATTCTATGATTAATTTCATCCATTATATTTCCATCTGTATTAATAATCTGACCAAGGTATTTGTAACTGTTAACTTCTTCTAACTCATCATAATCAATCTTTATTTTTATATTTTGAGAAAATCTATTAAGTATTACTTTAGTCTTTTTAACATTTATCTTTAGTTCTACTTTCCTACCTTCATCTGATAACTCCTGCAACATTTCCTGGAGCTCTAAAGCATTATTTGCAAAAACAACTACATCACCTGAAAAATCGAAATGACTTAAATAATTTCCATTTACTTTCACTCCTTTAGCTTCCCATTTTAATCCAAAAAAAAAAATTCTTGCAGCACTGCTGTAAAAAGTTTTGGAGATATGGAATCACCCTGTCTTACACCCTTTTCAATGTTGATTTTCCTACTATCATTATGTAATCTAATTGTTGCTGTTGCATTTTTATAAATATTCTTTTAAAATATGACAATATCCTGGATTTACACCTTGATGATCCAATGCTTTAATCACTGAAGAAATGTTTATAGAATCAAATGCCTTTTCATAGTCTACAAATCCTAAGCATAATGGCAACTCATATTCATTTGTCCTTTCTATAATTTCTCTCAATATCTGGATATGATCTTCTGTACTAAAACCACTTTTAAATCCAGCTTGTTCTCTTGGTTGGTGGAAATCCAGTGTTTTCTGTAGATGAGTTGTAATTATCTTAGTAAAAATTTTGTATAAAACTAATAAAAGACTGATAGGTCTGTAATTTCTAATATCTTCTTTATTACCTTTTTTAAAAATTAATATTAATACTGCATTCTTCCAATCATCTGCTACATCTTTATCATTTAGACATTTTGTATATAAACTTTGCTAAAAAAATTTCTATTTCTTCACCTGCTTCTTTTAATATATCAATTATAATTCCATCATTACCTGGAACCTTCCCTTTCTTCATAAATTTAATTGCATGTCTCACTTCCTCATTCAAAATTCTGGGCAATTCAGAAGATATAATAGGTATCGCTTATGTTCCTATTAATGTCATTCAAATCTGAATCATGTTCAAAATCTACTAATACTTGAAACCGATTTGTAAGTTCTAATTTAAATTCATTAGAATGTTTCTGAAGATTCAGAATATCAATTGTAAATATTGTTTTTCTTAATAATTTTTGTCTCTCTAGTTTTGCATTAACATGTATCTTACATCTTACTAATCGGTGATCACTTCCTGTGTTAAATTTATTAAGAACATTACAATCTTGAAATATGTATTTTCTGTTAGTCAAAATATAATCCAATTCTGCAGTACCTTCATTTGGATGCTTCCATGTCCATTTCCTTTTAACATTTTTCTCAAAAAAAAAAAAATTCATAATATAATGTTTTTCTTTTTCTGCAAACTCCACAAGTCTATGTCCTTTCTCATTTCTATTACCATAACCAAGATTACCTACAGCATTTTCATCTTTCATTTGTTTACCAATTCTAGCATTAAAGTCTCCCATAACAATTTTAAAATGTTGTTTACTCTGATAAAAAGCCTTTTGTACATCCGTATAAAAATCTTCTATAACTTCATCACTATGAGAACTTATTGGGGCATAAACCTGAATTATCTGCATTTGGTATCTGGTATTAAGTTGTAAACCTAATCTTGCCACTCTGTCTGATACACCATCAATCACCACAATGTTATTCTTCCATTTTTTTTATTTATAATGAATCCTACTCCATTTGTATTTCCAATATTTGTGCCTTTATAGTAGAGTATATGCCCACTTTTTAAATCAATTGTTTCTTCACCTTTTCTTCTAACTTCACAAAGTCCAATAATGTCCCATTTAATATAAGACAGTTCTTCTTCTAACTCTTGCAATATTCCTTTACTTGAAAGTGATCTGCAGTTGTAAATACCTAAATAAAAAGTTGGCATCAAATGGCAGCCTGAGTCTGCAATCAGGAGATTCTTAGCACCCTCCACCTTTGGCCACCAATCACTGCCTTGGTTGTTGACTTTACAGCCTCCTGGGAATAAGGGCTATGATTTATTTTTGTCTGTCATGATTGTACATATTGGAAAAAATATTCTTAAACTCGGAAATAAAAAGCCAATAAACTCACCATGCTGGCTAATGCATGTTGGTGAGCAGCTCATCCATGTTTGTATACTATATGAATAATCACATAGTAATAACAGCTGCAATGACAAGAATGTATGGAGTGGACATTAGGAACTTGCCCTGGAACTTGCCCTGCTCAGTTCCTTTAAGGCCTCCAAGAGGAATCAAAGGGTCTCCTTTCAGTTAATGGCAAATTCTTTTTTGCAGCCTTAAATGACATACAAGCTGTTATCCTGAATCCATATGGTAGTTACAAAAAAAAAATTGCTGGAATTACTTGGTCATCCAAATGGAATAACCAAAAACAATGTCCGCCTAAAAAAATAAAAACAAACTTTTTTAAAATGTTTAAAATCTTAAAGTAATATTAAAGTTTACATGAGTGAAATTTCTATAATAATTATTAGCAATATATTTTATGTTGATTATTTTTGATTAGTATATAGGTATAATTTTACCAATAAATACCAAGCATTGATGATGGGAACAGAAATATTGTTTTCAAAATTGTTCTCATCATGTGAGGCATTTCAAAAATTTGACACCTAAATGTTAAATGGGCCAAAAATAATGTTTTACCCATCAAACAAAATCAAAGCAGGAGTTTTTTTTATTTAAAATCTATAATATGTTAGTTGAATTTTTTAAAAAATTTGATGCCATTGTTTTGTTTGTAACTAATAGTAATAAACACTTGTTAATATTTATTTAGAATTTTTTTTTATTTATTATTGAAATATTTGCTAATTTTTATTTATTTATTTGTGATATGATGGCAAAATAGCAGTAATGTTGACCACTGATTATGAATAGATAGATGATGGTACACACACACAGAGAGAGAGAGAGAGACTATGGGTAATTTACAGGTAAATATTTCTGTATCTGTGTATAATTATCTATCCAGACATAATCAGAGCTCAACATTACTGCTATTTTGCCATTACATAAAGAAATAAAAAAACCAATAAGCAAATATTTCAATAACAAGTAAAAATAAAAACAAATTTCCAGAAAAAATATTAACAGGTGTTTATTACTATTAGTCACAACTATAGCAATGACATCAAATTTAAAAAAATAACAAAAAAAAACAACATCTATAGTTTTAAAAAAGCTCCAATTTAATTTTATTTGATGGACAAAATATTGTTACCCCTCCCCCACATTACATTTAATTGTCAAATCTTTCAAACACTACATGTCATGAGGATAATCCTGAAAGCTATTTTTTTCTATCTCAACCCATAATGAATATTTATTGGTAATATTATGATTATATCCTGATCAAAAATAATCTACATTAAATATTTCTCTCATAATTATTACAGGGATTTTACTCATGCAAAGTTTTATATTATTTTAAGATTTTAAATATTTTAAAATGTTTGTTTTAATTTTTTAGTTATATACTTTTTTTTTTTTTTACCATTCAAACAGAGGCCAAAAGTTAGTTAATTTAAATGACTAGATAAACCCAGAAAATATTACTATCATGTGGATTCAGGATATTAGCTTGTATGCTGTTGAGGTAATATAAAATCAATTTTAATTTTTATGTTGGTTTATTAATTTATTTTTAATTATGTGTAATATGTTTTATAGTTTTATTTACTAATTTTAATATTTATAATACACAGCTCATCTTTCTTACTAATATTATTCTCATAATTAAACATTTGATGTCATTTAAAATGTGATCCTCATTAATTGTAAAATTAAAATGTTTCATTCAGACTATTTTTTTCATAATTGAATTCATTATGCAACTTTATGTTAGAATTGTAAGTAATGTCTCATAATTAAACTTTTGATGTATTTTATCTATTGCTTTTTGTTAGTTATAAATATTAAAATATTTTAATTTAGGAACATTACTGCATGTGTTAGTTTATGCAATTTTTTTTCAGCTGCTATATTTATGTTGACCAGAATATGTTCATGTTCTGTCACAATATTTTAAAAGTAAAATATTTTAGTATTGTTTATAATGCTTTATAACCCTAATATTTTTTGATTTTCTTTAATTTTTTGATCACATAATTGCATTAATTTTTTGCTTATGTCCTAATTACTATTTTTGATATTTGATTTTTAAAGGTATAGTGAGACATCGGTCACATGATTATACTAAGCCCCCCTCCCCCTTGGTCTGTTTCCTAATTATTAATATTTTGGTTATTTGATTTTCTTGGTCATGTGATTGCATTTTTTTTTCTTTTGGGCAGCTTTCTAATTATTAATATTTTTGATGAAAATTGGTCAAGTATTAACACATTGTTTTTGAAATTATTTTTTAATCTTGTGAAATTAATATGCTTTTATAATTTCTGAAACTAAACACTAACCCATAATACTAGTTTCTATTCAACAGCAAAGCTCATATACTAATTAATTTTCTACTACTTGTATATAATTATTTTTAAATCTGGTATAAATAACATATATATATATATGTAGTATGCACTATTAATTCTCTTAATACAAACTAAAGTATAATATTTATATATATAACAGGTACTATATATCTTAACTAATGTAAACTATGTAATCACATATTTCATCAATAAAGAGATTATGCTAAAAGTATTTATTATGCATTGATTATATGTCCTCAACTAGTTTATTTTTTGATTGAATATTATTTATTAAATTATTGTTTTTGAAGTTTTCTACTTCCAACATTTTTTTTGCCCTGCAAAGTTCTTTTAATTTTTAAAATTTTTCTTTTGCAGTTAAGAAAATATCTGCAATATTTTGATTTTGCTATTTAATAATTACAAATAACATAATTATTTACACACTGTTTACCAAAATAATTTTGATGAAATATCAAATTTTACTCTGCTGCCCTGAGCATGTTTTATTCTTTCCTATGTTAGTTTAGTAATTTTAAACTATGTTTTATATGTTATACAATTTACTGGTACAAAGTATACCTACATGTAAATAGTGGATGGAATAAAGCTATATTAATGAATAAAATTAATTAACCTTCATTATTTTTTATTTATTGTTTTGCAACTCTCCAATTTACTAAAAGTTTAATCAAAAAAATAAAATAAAGTAATTTCATTTAAAACACATTCTTTATGTAAAATATGAATTTTTGATAATAGATACATTTCTATAAAGTTTATAAAATTTATACTATAAAAGATATATGTTTGTTCTTTATTTTTATTTGATTAAAAAAAATCTAAAACGTAGCTTGTGATAAAAAAGAATGTAATATAAAAATTCATTTCTAATTAAGAATGTAAAAACAAACCTTGTCACATAGCAACAACATTACATTTTAGATGTGAACTATTGTTCCATGTGGAAGGGTCAATCTGAAAATAGAAAAAAATAATTAATTCAATTTTTGGAGGTGATAAAAAACAGCAGTTATGAAGAGAGGGCAGTGCACATGGCTGGGTCAGTTGTGGTTAGAGAATTATTATTTAAAAACTTAATTCATGTACGTACAGGGACTGAATTAGTAATTGGCTAGCAATTCCTTTGGTTTCCATAAGTAAGTTAATGCCCTCATGATATTTTAAAATTGGAGTGACCAGCAGGCTGGAAGCTGAAATAAACAGAGTGGCTGATTTTAAACCCTGAGAAGGCCACTATTTGCAATTAACAATCCTTCAAAAATATTGGTGAACCTGTTTCTGTGGAGAAATAAAGCTTAGAACCACTAATATTTGCCTAGTGCTAGTTTGTTGATATTGTGAAAGCAGAGAATGAAAATTCATTTATAAAATCAACTCCAGCTGACTTAAATGAAATGGATTAATAGAAATGGGGGACCCTACTACTCAAATATTTCAAGCTATTACCACAAAACAAAGAGATTTATACAGAAAAGCTACCTATAATTAAAAACTCATGGTAAGATTTTTATATTAGTATTTTTCTAATAAATAATTACTTTAAAAAAAGGCATTTGATACTCTTCTGAGTTAAAATATTTTTTAGACAATCTATTTTTTATGTTCTAAAAGATGTTTGTAGTAAACGTTTTATTTTTGTATTATTACTAATTAATATTATAAATTAATGTTTTATATTTGTATCATTTATTTTAAACTAGAACAAAAAAATAGAAATGTTGATAGTTAAATACGACATACACAACTTGGCAAAGTATGTACTTTTTTATATTATTAATTTGTGATTAAATTTTTTTTTTTTTAAACAAAAAAAAATCTCAACTGCTTCTTCCAATAACTCTATACTATTTAATACTTTTATTAGTAACATTAAATAAGCAATGAAATACCAAATAAAAACGTTAATTCTGAATATCAAATTATTTTTTCTTTTACTAAAGCAGTATGTTAATAAATCTCCAGATTCCACTGGCATGTATAATATAAGCTGCTTTAGATAAGACTAATGGTTGTTCAAACAACATTTTAACTAATTCTCTTTCATCTTCATCCAAGGATTAAGTATGGTCAGGAAATATAATTATGGTCTTCTTTATATATATATACTCTTTCTGATTGTTTGTTGAAGACAATAGTTTGATTATTTTACAAAAATATATTAGATAATGTATGAATGACCCCAAGTAACCAGTAATCTAGTACAGATATTAATTGTAAACAAGAAGTACATTTGGATGGAATAGTTCAATGGCTGTCCAAGTAGGGCCTGAATAAAGACCATAACCTGAGATAAGCTAATATAGTAAATAAATAATAAATTGTATTCATTTGTTACTAAATATAAATATTCTTTTCTCAATAGATGATTTTGTTTTTTTTCTCTACTTCTATATAAATAAATGAAGAGAAACAAATAATACATCAAAAGTGTGGGGGTTTTCTTGGAAAAAAATCCATGTACACAAATAGCTATTTAACTATTAATAATTATAAATTATAATGGTAAAGTTGGCATGTACAGATGAATAAATATAGGCAGCTGAACTTAGGATATATGTAATAATGATAATGACAAAGAGTAGATAAAGCAGTAGAATAGAAAGGGCAATTGATAGACATATTACTTAAATGCATTGATATTAGGTTATAATATTGAGAAGCAAAAAAAAATATTAATGAAAGTGGATTTTATAAATGATAAAATGGATAACCAAGAAGGAAAAATGATAAATAGAAATCAGTTAATATGAAAATGGACAGAATCAGTTGTGCCATGATAATGGACATGTTCAGAAAACACCAGATGGAAATGATCCAGAAAATAAATGAAATGGCTAAAGAAAGAGCCAAAAAAATAATAATAATTAAAAAAATAAATGAAATGTCCAAAAAATAATGAAGAGAAGCTCAATTAATAATAGTGAAATAATAAAGAAATTGGAACATTGGGCCAATGAAATTAATGTTGGAGTGGTGAAGATAAATTGGACAAAGAGATAAAAGACAATCAAGGTCAATTGAAAGATGAGATTAATATCATGATGAAATAATTATTTAAGTGACTGGCTGGTGCATTGGTTAATCTTAACAATAAAGTTGATGTTGTCAATGGAGAAGTAAAAAAGAATAAAAATGAAAGTAATAAAAAGTTTAAGCTGATGGAGAAACAGTTTCAAAATACTATGAAGATAATATGTCACAAAAGCAATGAATCTTTAATGAAAGTGAAAGAGGAGGTTGACAAACTGTGCACAACAGATAGAAATACTTCAAGTAAAAGCCATGGGTAATCAAAAAGCAAAAAGTGACATAAATGATAGACAATAATAAAAATATGATGGTAAAAATAGATTCAAATGGACATGATTATTCTCCCAGTATTGTGAGCTAGTTTTTAAAAAAATAGGAGTCTATTCTTATCATACTGATAAAGCTCTCCTAAAGTGCCATAGTAGTTTATAGGGGTGCTTTAATATCAAATCTATGGCAAATGAAGCCAAGCTTGCTATACCAATTAGTCACTTACAAGGGGAATCCCAAGTTTGGTGGGAGTCATTATTTGAAAAACCTGATAGTTTTTACAAATATAAGCAAGCAATATTAAAATGTCATTAGAGTAAAGACTATCAAGAGGACATCAAGTACCAGATGTCTCAAGAGAGATGTTGATCTGGTAAACCATACACTCTCTTTTTTAGGAGACAGGTGGCAATCTTAGAGCATTAACAGCTATCACTTGTTCAAAAATCAGATAATTTTGATAGTGAGGCATAGCTTCCTTAGTTGTATGGGACAATTGTTGATTGGAGCTGATCATAAAATCATTGAGCAAGTATCTAATCTACTCAGTGTTTTTGACAGGAGTAAACCTGCTAACAAAAACAGACTTCAAAACCAACAAAACATTTCCTTATAGGAAAAATGATAAGCAAATAAATGATATAAATGTGGAAAAATTTGAGAATTACTTCTACCATGGTGTAAGAACAAAAAGGAGGGCAACTGTTAGTCCTGAAGAAACCTGGATTATTAGTCAGACTGGAAGTGGCTCCACTATCATTAGTGAAGATTTATATTATAAAAATAATCAACATTTACCATAATTCTGTAAAAGCCTCAAAATAGAAACAGATCTCCAGAAAAAAGCCTGGATGTTAGATGGAGGGAATATGCAACAATAAAAAAAACAGCCATCAACTAACTACAAAAAGAGAGCTTTAGTTTAGTTGATATGGGTGACCTATTAAGTCAATGACTATTGTTCTGCCCCATGATAATTCTGATATAGATTTTAAAGAGATATTGAGAAAACATTAGGGAGAGTGTAGAATAGAAATGAGCATGATAATTTTAGTTACTTGAATGTGAAGCAGATGATCTGATGCTCAGATCCTGCTTCACAGCATCTCCTACCATCTAACTATATTCAAACCCGTCTTTACACATGTATACATATCTAATAATATGTATATTTCTTTTGCTTAGTATTTTAACAAAAGCCACATAAACACTTATGTATTTTAATCTAAAACTATTTTTATTTAATAATATTCTCATGTGTATACGGGCGTAAGTAAAAAATCTCTATATATTTCAGTGTAGGAGATTGCGAACAAATTATTAAAGTTATGTTATATGTAAAATATACTCAAAATCATATATTAAACTTATTATTTTTTCATATGTAATTTAGTAGCCAGAAATGATGCAATCCTGTTAAAAAGTCTCTCGAAAGCAATTACCCGGAAGAGCCCCTTAGATAAAAGTAAAAGATTGCGATTTTGTAATAATAAAGTAAACCCATTAGTGGAAATTTTGTTTTAAAATCATAAGATTTATTTTAAAACAATCGTTCGAAAAACTGATAACAGAATTGCATTGTTTCAGAAGTCTTACTAGATAAGAAAGTATCTGGTCAAATGATTCCAGATGTACATTAAGTGCTTAAACCGCCTCAGGTCCAGCAGTAGTTGCTAGGTTACATCATCAAAATAAAAGTATAAATACTGCTGATTTGAATCCAAAAAGGAGAGGAGACCACAAAATTATGATGTTGCTATACATAATCCACGACAATTTTAATTTTTATCCAATGTGCTGTGAGTAGGGGAAATTTCACCTGCCCCTCCATTCTGATATGCTTTCCCATAAGCGAAGCTCTGCATCCCGTACTGATGAACTTTAAATACTGTTTTCATCAAAAGTAAAATGCTCCCTACTATATATTACTGCTACCCGAGATCTAGTGAACCAACGACAATGGACTGACACGTATCAAAATTGCTCTTCCAGATAGCAAGGTAAAAAGAACTTTAGCTGCTCATAATTCTCAAATTCTGCCTTCTTTGTAAGATTTATTCTGTTTTCCAATCATATATATATTAAATGTCTTCATAGTATGTAACTCTTTATATAGCTCTATATAACTTATCACTATTTAGCCTCTTATAAAATGTTTTCTTTTCTTTTATTTCCATGCGGCAGATAATTTTCGTTATATTTATATATTTATGTTTTAAAAAGAAAATGCCAATAATATTTCTAAAATTGCCAGCATGTAATTTATCTTCATTTTCCCCACCCATCATTTATTGGGTAATTAACTTATAACTTAATCAAAACAAGTCTTATTCGACTTGCCCAGGTGCTAGCGATTTTGGGATAAACAAATTAATTATTTTCTATGTTTGCTATAGAAAAACAGATTAACATCTGTTTTATAAATATTTTTCCTTTCTAAATAATGCTCTATTTCTTATTATCAATTTATGTTATATATGTAAACCCATCATAACTATTACCACCACCAGTTTATTTTGTATTAATTTATATATTTTTATAAAAAGGCATTTATTAACCGAGATCAAGATTTGTTAAATGTGTGGGAAGTTATGAATAATATTAAATAACATAGGGGGGGAGGATTTTCAGATCTTAGTTTTATATTTAATTAAAATTATTATCCATGTTTGTTTAATGAAGAAACCATACCATTACGCTGGGTATTTCACAATTTATGGGCAGTAAATAAGTTAAGATAATCTTTAAAGTTATAGTTATATTGTATTATTAAGCGTTGCATGCATATAGGCCACTTCGTTATATGTATTCGTGCTTCTCTAACATGGAGGTATTCGCTAAGTCGAGCCCCATTGTCGTTTCTCAATGTCCTTGAACCAGGCTGTAAAAACACCCTGGGGACATATTTGGTCATATGTGCATGCCATATATGGGTAGCAATCTGGAAAACCAGCCTAATAAAAGCATTGCCGACTGCCCTTCGTCTCAACACCGATTCTGCTTACGTTTGCAGAGGAAATCAGTAAATTTTGTTAATCAAATTCATGAAGAACACTCCAGGATCCATAATTGGACCACCCTAGTCTGCCGCCATGCATGCACCACCTTTCAGTGTATTATTAGTCACCCAGAAATAGCCATAAGTCGTAATGCAATGATTTCTCTAAGCAGACATATATTTCCATTATTTTACTATGCGTGTCAGTGCGATAAATTTATTCTCATTCATATAAGTATTCATTATCCGTCCCGCATATTAATTATTTACAAATCAAATTAATAATGATATTGAATAAAAACAAAATGTAATATTTGCTTGTTAAACTATTTACTTTTAAGTCGGGTAAATGCTCTTTTCGTTTCTCTGAGGGTGTAATAGTATTTTAGTAATACATTTCCAATAGCACTAATTCCTTAAGTCATATACATATATTATTGGCATAGCCGCAAATATAAAGTTATTGTAAAAATCTGAAATATATATATATATATATATAATACTTATGAGGCTAGTATTGGATAAATAACCCGACATATTTATTTGTTGTTAATCTAATAAATCTTAAAATATATACATCAACTCTCGAATCATTGCTTTCTTTTATTTTAATTTAATATCCATTTATTAGTTATGTTCCATATGACTAGATGATCTCCACTAAATATATAATTAATATGCTAGGTCACAAGCCTTCATTGCTCCCAGATTATAGTGTGTTTTTTTAGTTAGTCTATCATTAAAATTTAGCCTAGAGTCTTTTTGTGTCTCCGATGAGCGATGCCGGTGGTAAGAAGTAAATTAAATCAATATCATCGGGATTGTTGCCCATAATGTTATAGATCTGGGAAATAGGCAAATAGGGCAAAGTTCATGAGTGTTCCTGACTTATGTAACTTGCACACGATTGGATTCGAGGTACTTTTGCCTAGATGCTAGATCTTGTTACGTGAACATATTTAGTTGATATGGATGACCTATTAAGTCAATGACTATTGTTCTGCCCCATAATAATTCTGATATAGATTTTAAAGAGATATTGAGAAAACATTAGGGAGAGTGTAGAATAGAAATGAGCATGATAATTTTAGTTACTTGAATGTGTGTTGAGGCATTTGGGTCTATTCTTTCTGTCTGTTTAGAAATGGCTTAATAGCAGAGTCATTGCCATGTTACTCTCATCTCCCTAAAATAAGTGAATAATAATTTTGTTTTGTAAAAAAAGAGATTTGCCTACCCATATATGTTATGAGCAGCATCAATAGAAAATTCTGGGCATCATTAAGTCTGCTAGTAGAAAGAAAAATATATCTCTAGTTTATCATGCTAATTGAAAATTTTCTGACAAATCTTTGCTTTACTGAAACATAGACCCTACTTAGCATTCATATATGAGAGCATGATCAGTAATATATTACTTGTTAACAGTCTTTAATTTGTACAGATAGTGTGGGATAGACATGTTAACATGATTCACATTGAGTGGTTGATTGTTTTTAAGACTGAACTTAACACCTGTATTTCCTGTTCTCATCAAAAATAAATAAAACCCAGATTGTAAGACCATGAAAAGTAAGTATGACAATAACAACAAAAAGAACAAAAAAAATTGCATTAGAAATAATATCAATCAATAAATAATGAAAGCATCATTTAATTGTATGTTGATTGTATTTTGTTCCTTATTAGATAGGATAGTATTATACATTTACTGGTACCAAGAAAACTTACATTGATAGAGTGGGGTGGGATTAAGCTGTATTAAAAAATGAAATTAACTAACTTTCATTATTTTTTAGTTATTGTTTTGCCCCTCCTAAATGAATTAAAAGTTTAAACAAAAATAAAATAATAATAATTTTATTTAAAATAAATTCTTATGTAAATATGCATGTTTGATAATAGACACATTACTATAAAGTTTTTTAAATACATACAATAAAAGATATATATTTGTTCTTTTTCATTATTTGATTAAAACAAAAATCTAAAAAGTACTTTGTCGTAAAAAAAAAATGCAATGTAAATATTTGTTTGTAATTAAGAATGTAAAGACAGACCTTGTCACATAGCAACAAGTTTACATTTCAGATGTGAACCATTTTCCAATGCAAAAGGATAAATTTGAAAATAAAATAAAAAATATTAATTAAATTTTTGGAGATAATAAAGAAATATAGCAATGATGAAGGATGGCAGTATATATAGCTGGGTCTATCGTGATTACTGGATTATTAATTAATGAATTAATTTATGCATAAACAGATTTTGAGTCAGTTATTCTCCAGAAATTTCTTTGGTTACCATAAAGTGTATAACAGTCTTGAGATATTTTAAAGCCTCAAGTGACCATCAGGCTGGAAGATAAAATAAAACATGAGAAGGCTGCTATCTGCCCAATTGACAATATGGAAGTCTTCAAAAATACTGGTGAAATATTAACTATGACAGACCAAGGATGAAATACATCTGTCATTGCTGAACTTGTTCCTGTGTGATGAAATGGAATTCTGCACTGTTAATATCTGCCTAATCCTAGTTTGCTGTCTTTGTAAAACCCAAGAGTAAAAATTTCATTTACAAAATTAATTCCAGACAATCTAACATAAATTTATTAAATGGAAAATTGAGATTCTCCTGCTCAATTATGTCATGCTACTACCATAAAACAAAGAGAATTATATAGAAAAAGATACCTATAATTAAAAACTTACAGTAAGACTTTACAATGATATTTTCCTGATAAGTAATTACTTAAAAAAATTCTTTGATAATCTGTTGAGCTACAATAATTTTTTAGACGCATATTCTTGAGATTACAGCCTTAGTAAATATTACTTATGTAATCAATGTGAGTTTAAACTTAATCTTTTTATATCTTCTAAACTACATTTGTAAATAATGTTTTAATTTTATATTAATGTTTTATCTTTGTATCATTATTAATTAATAACATAAATTAATGTTTTTTATTTGCATAATTTATTTTTACTAGAACAAGAAAATACTTCTGTTGTGAATTAACAAATATTTATTGAATATATTGCAGAGGTGAACATACACATATTGACAAAGCATGGATTTTTTTCTATTATTGATTTGTTATTAAATTTTCTTTTTCAAACAAAAAAATGGCGATTTTGTGTTTTAATATTTTAATCATGTGATTTCATTTCTTATAACTACAAAAATTTTTTTTTTTTGTTGGGGGGGGGGGGGTATGAAAATGGTGATTTTGTGTTTTAATATTTTAATCACGTGATTTCATTTCTTATAAATATGAATATTGGGTTTTTAAAAAAATAAAAGTAGCGATTTTGTGTTTTAATATTTTAATCACGTGATTTCATTTCTTATAACTAGTTTTGGGCGATTCTTATAATTGGAAATGGCCATGAGCACATACTAAATCAGCACCAAATAATTTTTATTTATAGTTTTAATACATATTTTTTACAATAATTTGGAGACTATTCACAAGAATTTGTTACTAAGTTGCTGACTATTCAGTAGATATAAATATAGCAAATTCATTCTGAAATATTTAGCTCTTTCAATGACTGGTTGTATCATTGCTTTATATTATACCAGATAGTATTACATTTAAAAATATTTATTTTGATATATTTTATAAATATTTTTTCCATCAATGAGTTTTGTCTTTTTTTTTATCTAATTATAAAAAGATTTTGCTTTGAACAAAAATTTTAAGTAATACAATGCCACATAGAAATATATAAAAATATTTTATAATCAACACTTTTATTTGACTAAAACATTGTTTCTTTCATCATAATCAGATTTTTTATATTCAATTTGAAATAAAAGTGCAGAGAAGGGTTCCAGAAGTTAATTAAGTTGTAGGGATTGCCTTAATTAATTTCTGGACTTTGCACACTTTTATTTCAATTTGTGGTTGAAGAACAATTATTTTTTAATGCAAAGTAAATAGAAGCACTGATTATAAAAAAATATTTTCTACATCTATTATTATTATTATTATTATTAAGATTATAGCATTAAGATTGTAATCAAAGATTTTTTTTTATTTCAATTTTAAATTAAGTTAAAATACTTTTAAGGATTTAAATAAAACCCTAGGTATTAAATCGATTTTGTTTACAATGTAGTTTTGTTCGACCACTCATAGCTTTCCATTTAAAAAACTAAGTAATTTACCTACAATATTTTAATGTCATATTACATGAGTGATTTAATATTCTGTATATTCCATTGCCCATTTTATTGTGTTTTATTGCATCAAAAAGCAGATCTGTTGGAAATTTGTTCAGTGTGAAGTTGGCATCAATGATAGCTAAAATTAGATTTTTTATCACTGTGAAAATTTAACAGATTTGTGTAGACTAATTGGTATTGTACTTTTGAAACATTGTGTAAGGTTATTATACTGATTTTCATCAAGGTGTAATTGCTGTTATTTTATTGTATGGCAGTGCCATTTTGATCTATATCAATCTCTAAAAGATCGAGCAGCATTAAGTTTTCATTTATGGTAAATGTATTTTCAGGCCTTGTTTCAATGGTTTGGTTTTGAGTATATTTGCATATGTTAAATTGTTGCCATTGGTACTGGCATTGTCATTCATATTATGTACTTTTCCTGGGTCTAAACCTTCTTGAAATCCATGTATTTTTGCCATGGAAGTCACCATTACTTTAGTTTTGTCTATTCTGCTATTTTTTAACTCAATGGTGCTACATGCATTATTTTGAGCCACCAACGGCAAATAATTTTTTTTAATGAAAACAGGGGTTTTAGAATTTTTTGTAATGGAGTCTCTAGAGACTTTGTTATTTGACAGATCATGATGAAATTTTAAATCATCATTGGGTAGAGGGACCTGCTTCTGATTATCTAGTAAGAATTGTTGCAATACATTTTCTAGTGCATTTTCGGGAGTATGTTCAATAACATGAGTTGACGTAATGCTCGCAGCATGTGTGTCAATAATAGAATTACTCAGACAATATTTCTTATGATACAGTAGTATCAGCTATATTAATTAGCTTAGTATTGTTGTTTTTTTAGTTTTGGTCAGCTTTTGGGCAGTGGGTGGCTTAGATTGTGTTTCAAAACCAATATTATATTGATTTAGATTATCACTATGGTTAAGCAGAGGATCCATCTGTAAGAGATTTAAATATGTCTTTTGGTTATATTAAGCCTTTTCAAGGCTTTCATAATTTATAATTAGGTAAAATAAGGCTTACTTTGCCTGTATAAAAGATATCAATCCTTCTTATACAGTATATGTTCAAAGTGTGAATACTGCTTTCTTCACGACCAAAAAATTATAATGATTTTTAAAATTTTCCTTTTTTTATATATCAAGAATTGCCAACTCTGCCCTCCTCTCTTAATTCTTTCTTTTTCTTTTCATTCATTCTTTTTTCTTTTATTTACATTAGCATTCGATGTGCCTTTGTTGGTATGTGCTGTAAAAGCTTTTTATATCTTACTTTTTTCTTTAATTAGTGTTCAACATTCCAAGGTTTTGCAAAAGTCACTTTTATTGTTCTATAAATCAATAGGTCTTCCATCTTGGCATTTATAATTCTTTCTTTAACTTTCAATATTTTCTAAAAGTTTATCAAACAAAATTGTTTTTTTTTTCAATCCTATGAATATCTATGTTCCATTGATTTAAACACACACATACATATACATAGCAATGTGTATAGCCAGGTTTGGCAACAAGGAAAAAAATCAGAACACGTGAATACCCCTCCCCCATATTTCTCTTTTATGAGTTTTCCTCATTAAAAAAAATCTATAATACAATACAACTATATAAATGATCGTTGATTATAAATCGACCTATAAATTTTAGTTTTGTTAGTAATAATATGTTCTATAATGCATAAGTACATGACTACATATTTGTCTGTTTAATGCAACAGGGTTTGGTTATATCTGGTAAAATTAAGTATCCATTATATTAGAGGTTTGAATGCTATAGCAAAAAATTACTAGTTAATTAAAAGGTTAGCATAATGCAATCATATATATATATAATATTAGGGTGCGTAGAAACTAAGATCTATAGTGGATGACAAACTGATCCTTCTAATTATCTAAATGGATTAGGTTTCTAAGCATTCTCTAGACTGGCATCTGTATCCTCAGCAAGGACAAGAGAAATAATCATAAGATATTGCCATTCAACTCATTTAAAATCCTATTTATTGATGAGTAAGCAGTAGTGACATGATCCAATATATGTTTAAATGCAGTGTTAGTATATATGACTCCTAATCAGAATACACCTACCAAAATTATTCACAACATAAATTTATTATTTTCTATTTCTTCTCACCCACTAATACTGAACAGTGATTTTAACATGTCTTATCCTGCACCTCATTAATAGTCCACTTATGAGTGATGAAGAATTTCTGCCAAGTAATTCTGTTTTATTCAATGATGGTAGACACTCATCACTTATTGATATAGTATTTTATTCACTGTTATTTTCACCATACATTAAAAATTCAATTAGTCCTCCCACTTCTCTCAGACCATTCAGCAATAATGGCCATTTTTGATTTAAATTACACATATCATGCAACACAAAACAAATAATCCTTTTACATACAAGAAAAACAGAATTTTTATTTTCAGAAATTTATATTTTACCAACTAAACTAAACAGCATAGAAATAGACCCTATACAAAATTGGATATCTATACACAAATGATGTCATATATTGTAAACTATATCACAATAACTACTACACCACCAACAAGTCTCTTAGCCCTTGTTGATGAATTTTATAAAAGAAAAATATATAGTACACCAACTATAGACAATAACCAAATTTAAAAAAAACCCTTACAAATCCACATGTGACATGTTAACAGAATTCATTATTACAAAACGGAAAAAGTTTTTCATCAAACATATGAATATTTGATCTAGACAATATATTCAATGGACACTAATCCAATCATCTGCTACAACCTTCTCTTCAGTCATAGTAACTAGAGATGTGATTGTCACAGGTGATAATATGCTAACAGTCTAAACACACTTTAAAAAATTACTTTGAATTACTAGTGTTCAAGCCATTTTTTAACGACTTTAGAATACCAGATAATTCAAAAATATTCAGACTAAAGATTTTATACAAATTTTAGAAAAGATACCAGATTCATGTCATCCAGGACCACCAGATATATCTGCTTTAGCATTAAATCTGTTCACTTCTACTTATCTTTGCTGACATGGCTAATATTCTATCAAAAGAGTATATCATATTCATTAAGAAACAAAATTCTCTATATACAATGCCAAACAGAAGGCCAATATCCATAGGGCCATTGAGTATTAAATTAAAAGAAATAGTAATGAAAATAAAATTGAACCATACCTTATAGCATTGTTATCATAGGCACAATTTTCTAAAAAGGGCTCATAAGCAAAACAAGCAGATTTTGTATTCAAAACTGTCATTGATACTCAGTAAAATGCAAAAAATATAATACAGTGGCAATACACCTTACTAATACATAGAAAAATATATATATGGAAAATGTCTCTCCCTTTTAATCCACATCAATAAATTCCATAAGCATCCTCTTAGTACATTGCTATTCACCCCATAGTTAAACCCACTACTTAATAACATTGAAAAACTGCTCCTAGGCATCTATATATCCACACGTGGTCATAATGTAGCCTAAATAGTCTACATGAATAATATAACAGTTTTTCTAACAAGTAAAAAACAAGTACAAATATTAACTAATATCTTACAGGAATACATTAGCAAGTATAAACTAGAATTTAACCTTGATAAAACATGTCTGGCATATATATATATTGAAATGCTCTACTTTATCACACATACCATTTCACCAACTATATCCCATAGTAGGACCTATACTAGCTTTAAACCCTGTCAAATACATGTGTATCTTCATATCTGTATTTAATTAAAGCTACATCTGTGTAAACATAATTATATATGTATCAGCACACACACACACACATATATATATATAAGCTGTAGCATGTAATAGATTTAGTAAGGTTACAGTGCAATTATATGTATATTTTTAAATCTTTAATTTATTATAAATTTATGTATATCAATTTAATTCATTCCATGGGTAACCAGCATACATATATAATGAAATGTTTAGGCAACAATTTATAAGTTTCTAAATTTTAAAACAGTTCCCATTAAAAGAAATCATGCCACATGAACCTATTTAAAATTGTGTGTAGGTTAAATGTTAATTTTAAAATAATAAATTTTAATGTACACCTTAGTGAAAGCAAACACAATCATGCAGCACTATTTTCTATTCACTTGGGAATTGCCTTTGCTTTACTAAGATGAAAGTGTCTGATTAAGAAATCTAACAACAAAAGAGCTAAGTTTTATAATTTTAAATAAGAGTTGTAAATAAACTAATGGGTTTGATGCTGCAAACCTGGTTTGTAAGCAAATGTAGTTGAAGGATAAAAATTTAGTATATAAACCCCATATTTCAGCACTAAAAAATCTCTACAATAAAATTCAAGCAAGTTGCCACAGGAAGCTACACCCATCAGAAATTTAATATGAGTGGTGAGGAAGGAAGAAGAGTGATCTCCAGCCCATCCTGCATGCTGCTACAACAATTATCACTGCTGAAAGGGTGGACAATTTAACTACCAATGGCTGCCATAGAAGGACATCATTGAAGAGCAACCCATCTAGAGAAGTGCCAATACATATTTCAAATGCTGAACAATCTCAGCTTAGAAAAAGATTGGTAATATTTCTGCATCATAGAGCTCTATAAATCTCTATTAAAAATTTTAGTAAATTTCTTAAGCTGGCTATTGTTCATAAATAATTAGTTCTCAATTAATTAAACTCTTGTAAAAGAAAATCTCTAAATATAACCCTAATAATCTTGCCTATAAATATAAATGTAATTTTAAAATAACTTTTTTAAAAATGTAATAACTGTAATCAATTATTATTTAACGTTTTAATAATCTGTGGCCATGCCTATTTTTCTATTTTGATTATTAATTTTATTTTTAATTTATATGTTATGATGTGCCATAATTTCACAGTAGAGAATAATTAATTAATTGAATGTTCAGAGAGATGATTAGAAGCTCTCCTGCATAATTTTCTCATCATTTTTTAGTTGACAAAATCTGTTCTTTAAATCTATTCTAAAATCTAACAACAGATTGCTATGCACTCATTGTTATCTATATTTAATTAGTTAATATGTATTAATTTGTTTATTAAGATTTGTGAATTATTATAATATTCTTGACTAGATAACAGGCAGGGATGCTACTTAAAGGCATATTTGTAACTGTCATAATGCCTGAAATATGCTTCTCCTTCCTAGTTTTATTATAAGAAATATGTACAGATTTAATATTTCTAAACTAGATTGATATTAATTAACTTCTTTCTTAGCATCATTATGATATGCTATTTCGAGAACTGGGTCGAGGTAGTTTCAGCAGAATGAAATTATAGATGTTTATGCACATTTTTTAAATTGACATACCGAACTAATGTTTTTTATTTTTACACTAGCAAGTCATCTGGTCCAAGGGTACAGAGTACTTGGTACTGAATTCTGTGAATAACTGCACATTCACACCATGATTTTTAATTTAACTTTAGTGTCATAGTCTCAGATGCCCATCTATGGTAACCAGTTCATTCTGCCCTATTATTAATTTTAGCATTAGTCTGAACATGGAATCTAATTTACCTAGGGAACCTGTATTTCAAGCATATTTATTGCTCATAAATAATATATTAGAATAAATAAATTAACAATTTATTTGTATCATTCCAATAATATTTAGCTTACCAGTAGCAAACTTATAGGCATGAGTCATCAACTGCAGATAATTAATTATATATACTGCATTATTATTAAGATGAGACCACTGTACTCATGTCACACTTGTGTGCATAACTCCCACCACCAATGCAAATATTTATGTTATTTTACTTTTATTAATCCACTTGATTCTAATTTATTAAATACATTAAAATTATTAATGTTTGATGTGTTCTTGCAACTTATTCCAAATCACCCTAATCATTATTATTACATATTATGCATTATTTATTATGTCATGGAGTGTTGAGTAATGTATTTAGTTTTTAATTGTAATTGTTATCAATTTTCTCCTGAGTCCCATGCTCCACCATTTTCTCAGTAGGCTCACAAAATAAATTAAGACCAAGTGTAACCTCATAAATGTCATCCATAGGGTATTAAATCACAGAGGGCTGGTAAATAAGTTGAAGTATGATTAAATCTGAGCTCTCAACCCCTCATTTAGGTCAACTTTGGTGTAATTTGTCTGGACACTGGATTTTGTTACATGAATATACAAATATGTTCGTTACTATATATATACTTGCAAAACCCATACAAATGTATTCCAGGATAAACCTACAGTTTATTTAGGATTTCCCTTTCACTTGAGTTACATGGCTATCCAAAAGCAAATACAATACAAAATAATTCAAACAACAGAAACCACCATATATTCCCTCTCAAAAGCATATTTTTTATATTCATTATTTATAAACAAGATAATTATTACAAAAATTAATTATACACCAATTATAATCTTCCCAAAATCCTTTACACCAAAGATTTATTCACTTTGTAAAAAGGTTTTATAGGATATAGTAGCCATCTCACTCAGGTAAATGCAATATCATAGCAATCTAAATGGATTAGGATTATACTCCATTCATGTATTCAGAATACAAAAAAACTATTAATTTTATATTATCCTTGAGAAGAATATTCCCACATATATGATTCACTCTTTAAAATAACACCTACAGACAAATTTCCTTTATGTACAAAATCCTTGAATACAATCTTAGAACCTGTTAAATTAATATCTAACCCTAGCTTAACTTTCTCACTAGATAAATGTCACTACTGGAAAAATATATGTACTTTTATATACATATACAAATTATAACATCACCAATGCTCAGTATTAATAATAAGCAGCTAATACATAGATTTAAATATTGGATGCTTGAGCCCAAATTTTTTTTATTTTTTACTGGAAATGAACATGTGATCATTAACAACTCTATACTTTATGAGATAGGAGAATCATAGTTAACATTGTCTCTATATGTTAGTTGTGCCACAAAACAGAAGAGAACCAAAAACATGTATATATGCATTTTAGTGCACAATTTTCTTTATAGTAGTAATACAAAAAGAGATCTTAATACTTTTAAAAACAAATTAGAGATAATAAAACAAACAGACAAAAAATAGCACCATCAGACATCATTTTCACAGTCACTTGGTCACTTGTACATCAGTGTTGTAACCTCTAGCAATATGCATTTTCTGTTTCATATTTTATCATTAATATTCCTAATTATAGTATAATTCACTGAATACTGTTGAAAAGTCCTCATTGTAGCATTCTTTCATTGGCTTTGTATTTTTTCCATTTAAACTGAAATATCTGTAGTTTTATATTTTATTGAATAAAATTCTTTTTAGAGAAATTGCTGTACTTGTTTCCACCAATTGGATGGTCTTTGGTCATATGAACATATGAATACAATAGTTAATGTATATAATCCTAAATCTAATAATTATTTGCTATTATTCTATAATTTATTTTATCAGTATTAATTGATAATAATAGTTGAATAAGTTCAATCATCCACTTATTCACTTTTTGATATTCTATTCAATCAGTAGTCAAGCATAAATGTATTAAACAATAGTTTTACTTAGAAAAAAAAATTCAAAGCATAAAAATAATTAGAGAAAGCTATTTACATATTTAATATTACAAATTTTAAATTGATGCAAAATGAAAAAAAAACATATTCAATCACCTTTTTCTGAATATATATAACATTTTTATGATCTGTTCAATAATTTTTCAGAAAACTTATAAAAATTTCAGGATTCAAAAAAGTGCCCACTTAAAATTTTTAACTTATTCAAATTATTTTCTATAACTTTCCATTTTGAAATAAAACTATTCATTTCTATGAACAACCGTTTGTATTCTAAAATTTCTGTAAATTTTTATGTCTTAGGTTTTCATATTCAAAAGGTTTTCTAATTTATTTTTAAATTTAAGACGTTAAATATAATTGATGAGGTATAAAATTTAAAATATATTTTATAAGCAATGATTCTAACAATAATAAGTCTTTGTTTATGTTGAATACTAAAATTGTGTTGATTTTTATATATGAATTATCTGCAATACAAGAATCATTTATATATTTTCTATTTGGTTTAAAAATAACTCATATTATAAAAATTTCAAAAGTATATAAATTATTATTTATATATATGTAGTTTTGATTTTTTGATATAAATATATTACTTCAATTATTAAAAATATAGTAACAAAATCTTCAATTCTTCATCAGAAAAATCATTTCAGTTGTAATGCTATCTTTTTTTATTGACTCTTTATTAAACAATGCATCACTCGATTTTCATTCTTTACTTTTTTTATCCATGTTAAATGCAGTAATCCATTATATTATTGCACCAAAGAGCCATCAACATATATGGCTAAATACTAGTGCCAATAAAATATCTATTTTGTAGCTATTGATCCTCATTACTAAAGAGCACTTTATTGGCCTATAGACTCTTTCATTAACTCTCTTTACTACTTTTATACTTTTATGTGTGCATTTTTAATACTTCTTAGTGATTAAATTCAGCATCCAAAAATTAGCCTAGAAATTTTGTTGGCATTTAGCATTCAATGGTTATTCAAGCTTACACTTTTATGGTTCTGGAGTAAAGTAATTAAGTGCAATGTTGCTTTTAATACAGATGTTGAAAGTAAGCTAAAAATATAGTTTGACAATTATTTGGAATATATCATTATTATTAAAAGGTCAAATATTTCATCTGTACTTAATAAAATACATAATTATCTTTTTATGGTCTAGCTTATACAGATATACAAATGATTAGAATTAGATTAAAACTATATGATATTTAAACCTTAGGTTATTAACTTGGACAGTATTAAAAAATAATGCTGCTGTTTAATGTTTGCTAACTATCATTGATGAAAGACCATAATCAAAAGGTAATCTGAAATTTTGGTTGGAATTATTAACTAGTATATTAATTATTATTTAATATTTGTACAATATGTGGCTTGGGATAAATTAATAAAATGGATCACTGATTCTAATAATAGATACTCTCTTTAGTGGTGGTAAAGTTGCATATTTTATTTTATCAGGCAAACTTAATTTATAATTTGTGAAATTTTATTGCTATTTTACCAGTAAATATATTATTTTTATGTTTTAAAAGATCTCTATTTTTATTTATTATTAGTGATTAAGTTACATATACTTAAAGAAAAAATTTCAGGCCTTTTTTTATAAATTGGTTATAATTGAATAAATAAAACTAACGTGTCAAATGTTTATAAAATTCCCATACCTAATTCAAAATAATCCATTTTAGAAATAACAATTTCTAATATATATATATGAAGACAAATTGTGATGATTGAACTTAACTCCAAATTTTTGTTTTTACATGTTTTAAGTATTCACCTTTTTAAGCCATTGACTGCCATGAGGGCCACCAGTGATTTATCTAAAAATTAACCCTCATTTTATTTTACAAAGGTCAACTACTATGAATTAACAATAAATGATCTATCTTCATAATGTAATAATTTTACAATGTAGCAACATCTGCCATAATTTATAATAATGCAATTATTATTAAAATCTATAACTTAATCAAAACTTATATATGTATATATAAGTTCTTTGTTCTCAAAGCATATTGAGGTGACACCACAATAGGATACTGTAACTAGGTGAAAATACTTGCTCATATGTAGCAATAGTTTGGCATTCCTTCTCATTTCTTTAACATAATTTAGTCATAAAATTATGAAACTTATTCTGTTATTAAAATAAATAAAATCAGAAATAATCTACAAAACAAAATGTACATTGATAAAAATAAATATATGCAAAGTACTAAAATATTAAAATTGTATTAATAATGTAATTTTTAGAGATATCAAGAAAAAAAAATCAATTAAGCTAATCCCTAGTCAGATAATTTTGGAAAACAGAAGACTCTGTGGCAAACAAATAAAAAGTTTGAGTGGTAAATCCACTTATTGTTATAAATTATTTTTTTTTAAAAAATTGAAATAAAATGTATAAAAACTTCAGTTTTTTTAATTTAGTTATTTATTACAGAGAGAAGAGAGTGTAGAAAAATAATTAAAATGTTAAATAAAATAGTTGATTTGTTTATTCTTTACATATTGCTTGGTTTCTGTGATTTGTTTAATTTTCAACAACTACAATAGTTAGCTAAATAATACTTTCTAATTTATACTATACCATTTTTTTTTAAATGAAGAAAAAAATCTAGCACACAATACATTTATTTCAAGATCCCCTAAAATCTGAAGAATTATTTAATGTTTTGTATGGAGAAACCAGATCCTAGGATACTATGACAAAATAATAATCATTATCATTATTAATGGAAGTTTATCTTTTCTTACTATCTCTTTAATGCAGTTTATTTTATCATATTAATATTTAGAAGATTATAACAATAAATTATTGTATTTGAACAATGTGATATCTAGCATTAAAATTAAATTTAATCAATTATGCATTTACGTATGTATGCATGTTGTTGTAAGTATATGTGGGTGTATGTGATAAATTGCAGTTAGAGATTAGGTAATTGAAATGATAATAATGACTATCATTAATTACTACATACATATATTTCTGGTGGTATAATATTAAGTGCTTTCTAAGGTATTTCCATGTGTGTTAATTTTTCTACCTTATGTAAGAATTGTATATCATGTTAATCCTATAATAGTTGTGATACAATATGAATGTGATTTAACAGCCTGTTATTACATATATATTCCTTACTAGTGTTTTCTTGAAGGTTTGTGATGATGGTGTTCTAGAAGTATGTTTATATTGGACTATTTTCATCATCTAATATGTGTGTTGAATGTCTTTAGAAAAGTTTATTTTTATTTAAATATTCCAAATGCATTCAACTGCTAGTAATATCACAGCAAATAGGTTAGTATATGCACAATGTTTCGATAGGTATTTTTCTCCCCTCTTCTTCATGTGTTGCTGGCCTGACTAATGACAGTACTAGCATGGGATTTGAACCTGTATCCTTAGATTCTTGTTTATTGAATTTAAGGTAACCCTCTTACTAACTGAGTCATCCTGCCAAAGGCAACAGTATGTAGTAATTTCATTCACTTATCTATGAGGTTCCCCTGATTTCTCCACTTTTTCCTCAGAGCAAAGTTGATTAGTGGTTTCCATACATTATGTATAATTACACTAGGTTGGCTAATGGGATTTTTCGCCATTGTCATGTGAGCAACTTCTTTAAATTTTTTTCTTTGTATCTTTTCTTCTTTATCCAAAATTTTTGTATTTTCCCAATCGAATATATATTCATTGGTACATACATGGTTTGCTACCTTAGACACATCTGTTTTCTCTTCTAATCATCGGTTTATGTTCTTACAAGTGCTTTTGAATGAATGGCTAGTCTCACCAATATATGTTCTTCCACATTCACATGGTATTTCATAGATGCAGTTTTTTCTTTTCATCATTTCAAGTTAAGGCATTGTAGATGTTAGAATTCCTCATAGTGTGGTATGGTTCTGGAAAGCTGTTTTGATGTTATACTGATTGCAGTTTTTCCTTAATTTGTCTGCTACTTTTGGAAGATATGGGTAAACTATAGTACCAATAATTGTCTTTTCTCTTGATGGTTCTTTTTGTTGTCTATTTAATGTGTTATTAATAACAGCTGATGGATAACCATTTTTCATAAGAGTTTGTTCTATATAGATCTTTTCTTTTTCCAAATTGCTGGTTTCTGAACAAACTTCTTTTGCTCTGTTCCACAGTGATGGTATACCTCCATGTTTTGTGTTTCTGGTGTGATTGGATGTATAGGCTAGGTATTTTCCTGTATGTGTAGGTTTTTGGTAAACTGTAATTTTGGTTTTGCCATGAGGGAGACTTATCACAAGAACATCTAAGAATGCCAATTTTTGTTCTTGTTCTGATTCTATTGTGAATTTAATTGAAGCTGATATGTTGTTGATGTGTTTCCAGAAAGTTTGTAGCAATGCTTCACCATGTGGCCATACAACAAATGTATATCCACATAGTGAAGCCAAACTTTAGGTGGACATGGAGTAGTTTTTTATCACTGTGGTTTCAAGTTCTTTTATGTAAATATTGCTAATCAGGGGAGACAATGGTGAGCTCATAGCCATTCCTTGGTTCTGTTGGAAAAATTCTGTGTTATATTGAAAGTAGGTTGTTTTTATACAGAATGTTAATAGTTCCATTATGCTATCAATAGGAAGAGCTGTTCTGGTTTGTAAAATATTATCATCATTTAATCTTTTCCTTACAATACACAATTCTTCTTCACATGTTTCATTCATGAGTAAACTTTCCACATCAAAGCTTATCATTAAGTCAGTTCTTTCAATTTTCGTGTTCTTGATTAATTTTACAAAGTGTCTAGAATCCCTGACAAAGGTTTGGGTCTTGTATGCCAAAGGACCTAGAACTTTGAGATGAAATCTTGCTAAATTCTGGCAAGGTGAATCTCTAGAACTAACAATAGGTCTTAATGGAACATGATTCTTATGGATTTTAGGTAGACAATAAAGATGAGGAATTTTGCTGAAATATGATGTTATTTTACTCTTTTCTGAATCAGTGAAGTACTTGCAATGCTTTCTGAATAATGCTTGTAACTTTGTTTCCATACCTGGTATTGGATCTTTTGCCACTTTTCTATATTATCCAGCTGTGAGGAGTTTCTTGTATTTTGTTGTCGTAATCAGTTGTATCCATTACAACTGTTGCATTGCCTTTGTCAGCAAGGAGAATAATTATGGATTTATCTGATTTGAGAGATTTAATTGCTTTCCTTTCTCCCTAGGATATGTTTGACTTCAATTTTTGTTGCTTGTCAAGTGTTCTTTTTATTCTCCAGCATAATTCTGCTGTTTCTTCTATGGGCAATTTTTGAGACTTCCTCAGTGGCTACCATTATATCTAATAAGGGTATATTAGATGGTGTTCCTCTTTCAAGAACAGAAATTTCAGTATCTATTAGATATTTAGAACTTAGATTTTTAACAGATGAAGCTGTTACATTGCTTGGTACATTATTATTTTTGATATGCCCATGTAGGTTAGCAAGTTTCTTCTTTTGACATTCTTTTATTTTTCCATGTAATGTAGAATATGATTTTCTTATTGCTTGAGAAACTCTCATATAGTCATCCTCAGTAAGTTTATTTTTTAGAAGACATTCTACATTATTAATTGAATGCATTGTTTGATACTTACAAAACCTTTGAGCATTTATTCTTTCCTTTAACAGAGCTTCACTTGCTCTCTGAGTAATTTTCTCAGCTATCTGAGATGAATTCCATTTGGAATATTTAAATAAAATTAAACTTTTCTAAAGACATTCAACACACATATTTGATGATGAAAATAGTCCAATATAAAAATACAAATATTCCTTACTGGTTGATTGTGTGCTTCATTAAAGATAGCTATGATGTGTATAAAATTTTCTACATCTTATATAAGATTTAATATGCTTTAAAATGTATATAGTGAAATTAAATTCTTTGTTGTAATAATTATTTCTTAAGGCTAAGCCCTTTCAGAGCTTTCACCTCCATATTCATAGCCTTCAACTATAATAATTTATGCAAATCTATACATGCTTCTCTATTTCAAAGAGATGGACAATATAAATAAGCTTGTATAGATTTGCATAAATTATTATAGTTGAAGGCTATGAATATGGAGATGAAAGCTCTGAAAGTGCTTAGCCTTAAGAAATAATTATTACAACAAATAATTTAATTTCACTATATACGTTTTAAAGCATATTAAATCTTACATAATTGTTAATGGTGAAGAAAAATATGAAATTACATCTTATATGTAATTTGAGGACTTTTGTATAGATAGATTAAATGCAATATACATTTGTATTTTTGATTCTGAATAAATTCAAGACTTAAAATGAAACAAGTGACATTTTTAATATAATGAAATACTCCAAAAACTTGAACTAAGTCAAGCTATTATGAAAGGGTATAACGATATAAATATATTTTTACTTAATAGCACTGGGTTAACTTTTGGTGAATTCTCACCAGAATCATAGTGCAAAATTAATTAACTAATTACACCAAGAACAGAATGAATATATAGTTTATAAAATATGCAAATAATTGCAATGAAAAATGTAAATTACAAATGTCAGATGTTCCATTTCTTTGACAAAGGGACACTAGACTTCTTCCTGTTGATTGAATTTGGGTCTTGTGCAATAACCCAAGCTTTCTTGAATTTTTTCTTATGATCATCCCTTTCTGTGCAAATGGTCTTAATGTGAGAAGGGGAAGACGTGTCCTGTGGCAAGCTCACGACCCAGGGAAATTGTCTTATTCTGCCATTTTTTTTATAAAGATAGGAGTTCTGGGCGATTCTTGTAGATCTATTAGCTTGAGACTCTCCATAAAATACACCAGTCTATACAAGATGGAAATGGGCATGAAATTTTATAAACTATTTAAGAAATATGTTTGAATGGAGTTCTGTCTTTAGTATTGCTCAGAAGATTGTTAAGAGAGAGTGGTGTTTTAAATGCTATTCGAACTGTGTCCAAGAAAATTTTTCAAAGTTTAGTTGCTATGATAGGAATATATGGGAGGCTAATCCATGACTTGGGTGGAATGTCATTTGTAGCGATTGTTAATGTTTATAAAAAAAATTCTTACTATATTTATCAATGTCGAATATTTATAGCCTATGGTGTGAGGTTTTTGATGTATTCTTCGATGTTAGATTTTCTATCAGCTTCATATTTACATAATTTTTTATAAAATTATCACACTGTTATTGATAGCATAGTGATCTAAACGTTTCAAAACCTGAAGCTCATCGAATGATTGATATTATTTTATGAAATACATGTATAGCGAAAAATGGTGTATGGGAGTTTACTCTAGTGAATAATTGCAATATAGTGGTATTTAAAATAAAAATAAATATGTACTGTTATATTTTAAAAACAATTTGATGTTTATATATATTTCCACAGCACAAACATTTCTTATTATATGTAGACACGCACATCTCTCTAATAATTAAATCTTATATGATCTAAATCACTTAAAAGTTTCAATTTTTTTTTTTTTTTGTAAACTTAATAAAACTTGAGGCTAAATGATTATTTTAAAAAATTAGGCCAATAAACCAGAACGCGAATTTATTGATTAACCTGTTTAAAAAAATAAACTTTATATATATCAAGTCATGTATTAAAATTACATAAATATCCTGCTTCATATTCTTTTTTTTTTTTCGATTATTCAAAATTATTGAATAATAACAATGTTACTTTTTAAATTAAGGATCTAAATTTACTTGGTGTTTTAGAAAGCGAAAAATATTTATAATTGATAATAAAATTGAAATGATGAGACACAAAAATGTTTAAGTGATTATTAAACAAGTACCTATTTTTTAATTATTATTTAGTCATCGCTATTTAATCTTTTTATTTAAGTGTGTATTTTATTCCATCTCATAATTTATAGTTAATTAGAATAAAATAGTAGCTATTATTTATGTATTTATAGATATATACATACTGAATATATCAAATATAGTTTGCAAAATACCCTCAAAATTTAACTTTTTCTCTGAGTAACAAGATAATATTGTTTTTTATAAATTAAAATTTCACTTAATTAAAATTTTATAGTTATTGGTTACATTATATATATATTAATTTTATAATATGTGGGAATATCTGTTTGAATTTTTATATGATAAAAATGACTATGAGATATTAATAGACAATAATCCATGTAAATAGCAAACTGTAGACGCTTTCTGCATTCAAAAGTGTAGCTTTTGAATGCAATGTTTTGATATATAGAGAGACTAAAGCAAGACATTATTTAGCTACAGCATAAAGAAAATAAGTTTGCAACCTTTCACAATTCCTTACTAATAATAGACTGTTCCGCCGTTCAGTCCAATGCTACAACATACTTTTTTAATAGATGGAAATGTTTGCAATTGTAAAATGTGGAAATATCTGTTTAAATTTTCATCTGATTAAAATCCTTGTCAGATGTTAATAGATAGTCTATTTAATCAGTTTTAAAATATAAGGATTCATTTGATGGACTTTTCTTGAGTTATTCTTTAGATAGAATAATGGCATGACTAGATTATGAATTTGCCATGAATAATCTGATAACCTTCATGTAAAAACTATCACATAATGCTATTTTTAGATTTACAATGGTTGTTGCATGTTGGAATGAAACACTTTTAAAATTATCATCTGCAGTTAACTACATAATTCCAAATTTAGTTAGCATATTAATTAGTTTTTTTTCTTCTATCATAATGTGATTTTAAGCTATTGTTTAATTTTCCATATTTGATCATATTAATAATTTCAAGTTAGTTCTGATATTTTAATCAGCTTAATTTTCTGGAATATGTAAAACAGAGTTTTTGCTGGTTGAATTGATCGATAGTCCTTAATTGAAATGATATTAAATCATCTATGTTTTTTATTGCTATTTACAATGCTTTTTTACAACTCACTATTGATAGTTTTGATTGCCCTAGCAATCTTCTTCAGAACTATAACAAACCCAATATAAATATATGAATACAAATGTAAATGAACATATAATTTTACATTCTACGTGTATACATAAATTCTATCCCACAATACATGAATACAAATATACATGAACATACAATTTTACATTCTCTATATACACATAAATTTATGTATATACAGAGAATGTAAAATTATATGTTCATGTATATTTGTATTCATGTATTTGAATTGTGTTTGTTATAGTTCTGAAAAATATTGTTAGGGCAATTGAAACTGTCAATAGTGAGTTGTAAAAAAGTATTGTAAACAGTAATAAAGAACATAGATGATTTAATATTATATGGATTTGAATAAAAAATATAAAGTTATAACTACAATGATATAACTTTCTTAAACACCAAAGTTAAAAGAATAAAATCTGGCACTTCTCACAAAAAATATTCTATAAACCTTATTTCAAATTACATGTAATAACTCTGGAAACTTTTATTTATTATTACAAATCAATTTAAATAAAAAATTATATATTTTTTCTTATAACAAAAAAAATGATTTTTTTTTACTGTTTATAAATAAGAATGAAAAAAATAAATAGTTTGTGATCTTTAGAAAAAAATAATAATTTCAGCCAGAGTACTATAGCTTATATTCTTTGTTTCCTGCTTTCCTTTCATCATATTGTAATACTATAAATTGGAGCAATGTGAATAACAGCATATCATACTCAAATTAAGGTCTAACCTATTGTGTAAAAAAAATAAATGAAATACAAAAAAATTCTTTGATAAGTCTTATGAACTGAGGCAACAAAATTAATGGGTAAAATGCCCAAGAGTTAAAAACTCCTTAAAATCAAATCAAAATTCAAGATTTATAAAGTAAAAACAATATTGAAGCAAAATAAATAAAAGACTTTGTTTATATGTGTCCTGGTTTCATATTCATAATTTATATCAATACAATTTAAATAACATAAAATAATAAAGAATTCTAGCTCTTGTGGATGTCCTAAAAATTATAAGGACTCAAAATAATATCAGTCAAATAAATGTGAGATTAATATAAATATGAGTCAAACTTACAGTTGCTGTATCAATCAGTGACTTACTGTTATCAAACAAGTGAATAAAGGTTTAGCAGGTTTTTCATAAATAAAATAATTTATAGTTCACATCAATAAATTATTCAAAATTTAATAATAGATTTATAATTATTTATTTTAAATAACCCTTAATTTCCTGTGTACTCAATTTATATTATATTTTTAAAAAATGTAAAATATTAACACCAATACTGATAAAATTTTATTATAAAGTTTATTAACAGCCTTGACAACAGTGAATACTTGATGACCAGATCTCGAAACAAGTTCACCATTCTTCATCCCAAACCTGAAGACATATTCATTTCTAAGTTGAAAAAATTTCACCATAAGGACAGTATCATCTCATTTAGATTTTTATTTGACAACACATGGAGCCTGATTAAGCTAGATTAAACAACATCAGTAGCACATCAGACCATCTGGTTACCCGAGCAACTTTGGATTACTTTTATTTTATTTACAATTGTATCATTTTTACATATGTATTTCAATAAAGTTATTTATATCTATAACAGTGAATACTTATGAATATGTTAAATTAGTTTCAATTAATTGTTAAACATCAGGATAATAATAACGTTTATTTTGCTAACTAGTTGAAACTTATTTTTCTATTTTTCTTTAGAATATACATTCTGATTATTAAATTATTTAAATAAATGAAATTTTAAATTCCAAATTAATAAAATAATAATGATAATTTATTCATAATAAATAGTAATAAACAAATAACATTAAAAATATATTATGAAGATAAAATTTAACATACTGTATTGTTTTTTATGTTTATACCAATAAGTATTGTTGAAGAAAATACTTATTCCATAATCAAAGGAACATATACATTTGAATTAAATTTTGTTAAATAAAGTTAAAATTACAAAATAAACTTTAACTTGTTATAATTTATCCACTATAAAAATATTAACAAAACCTAGATAAGTCATCAGATAAAAATCTATTTTACTATTATTTATAAATTTTAAATAATCATTGTAATTTTTTTCAGATTAAGTATACATCTAAATATTTGTTCTCACACATATATACATTAAATTAACCTGTTAAATGCAAATAAAATAATAAATTTATAGAAATTAAATGGCCTGTACACAATGATAAATGTTTGTTATCCATTGGTCCTATTGCACTTTAAACTAATAAAATATTCAATGGTAATAAACTGGCAATCACACAACAACAAAAAATAATAATGTTTGAAGTTTATTCCATTGAACTGTCAAATATTAATTTTCAGTAAAACGTAAGGCCACATGAATCCTTTTAAGTGATTGTTACTGTATTATATATTATCCTGTGTATTCTTATAGTTTAAATTTTATTAATACATATATATGAAGTATTACTATAATTAGGTATTAATTTCCATGGTTTGTTTATCAAATATTTCTACTAATATAATTTTCACTTGAATGTAATTATCACTTTATCTTTTAGGGCATTAAATAATCTATAGGGGAATGTGTGGTACAAACAATATAAGTTTAAAGTAAAGACTTTATCAACATTTTATAATTTAAAAATAATCCCACTAGATGGTGCTAAAGATATCATAATGCAATATAGAAGGTCAAAACTTTAAACATCTTAATAAAACAATCATTTTTCATGTTAATAAATTGCTATTATTCAGATCCTTACCAAATCATGATTTAATCTTTGTAGTTTATATATATATTTTACAATGGCACATATGTATATGAAAATTTTGAGTAAACTATAACTTCCTTTAGCAAAAAGTTTTCCAAATGCTATGATAATGTACTCTCTTTTTTTTTTTTTTGTTACTTCAAAAGTCTCAAAATTTACATTTTGTTTGCCATGAGAGAAATTACAACTTTCTTATCTAGTTATTCATCTATGCTGTTTTATTTCAAACATCTTTAAAAATATATCCATTGCAATTGTGAAAAAAATATATTTTATCAAGAAAACATAGCTTTCATGGAGGTAAGCAAATATAAACAAGAAGAGCAAAAATAAGGAATCTTCAAGTGTATTCATTGGCTTTTTACATCATCTGTTTAATGGACACAATATATAGGTCACAATTACTATTTATACCCTCAATTCTGCTTTTTCAAATTCATCAAAAAGTCATGATATTATTGAATACAGGCCAGAATTTTGATATATTCCTTAGAAAGTTTATTTTTTTAAAACAAAAATTACAATACACTCATTTATCTTCAAAGTAATTTTGACAAACAATCCATTTTAGAATATCAAATATCATCCTTACAATATATGCAATTTTAAAATCAATTTACACATAGGAGAATGTAATCTGTTATTTATAACCCTATGGCTAAATGATCTTTAGAGTAGGATTTTCAAAACCAATCATGTATTATTTTTAAAATAATAGAAAAGATCAAACTCAAAATATTACTTTGTAAAATAAAGTCAGAAAAAAAAAACAACTAGCAATTTTAATAATTAATAACCTTATAAAGAATAAATGAATGACTTAAATTTTTTATATAAACATATTAAATCGTTGACCAGATGGTACAATACCTATGTTAGTGTGTATTTGAAAAAGTTGTAATGTCAGACTAAATTTATTTCAAAAAAATGTCTAAACCAATATAATGTAATTACTATTGCAAATTGAAAGTATTAAATTATTTGTATAAAAAATAAAATATATAGCCCTAAAATTACAGAAAAGAAAATACTTTTGCTGGATTCAGTTGACAACTTCTTTACAATCTGTTGAATTTTTTTCATAATCTCTTATTATAAAAAATAGATGTTTTTTATTATTTTTGCCATTAGTTACGATAAGTGTTATTCTATTTCTTATTAGTTGCAATAAGTTTTATTATATTTGCATCTAAAAATAAAAAAAATAGTAGCAATAATTTGACAAAGGCCATTTAAATTTACAACTATCTACATTACAATTGGTATGAAATACCATTAAAACCAAAAGAGGAGAATTTACAATTTAAACTAAGTAAGCTAAATTCAAACCAATTAGATTTTTGTATAATATAGATATATGTAAGAAGTACTGAGATAGATGCCTATTTAATTGAAAAAAATATATAAAATTAAGGCATTTAAAAATTCATTGTAGTATGAGTGATACTGAATGTATGGGTTTAATAATTTTTAATCAGATAAATTAAATGACAAAAAATTTAATAGTTTTATGTGTTTTTCAATAACAATGCAATATATAATAACTGCAAAATTATTTACAAATACCCAAAATTCACATTAAATTTCTATCATTTGAATCTTGTGTACAATCTATATAAAACAAATAACCTTTTTTTCAGGAAAGTTATCATATTTTCAATATTCATATATTTACAGAAACATTATGTGGGTTTGCAATCCTAATAAAAGCTTGGATTTTAAAATCAAATATACTTTTAACAAGTATTTTAGATAAATACTTTTTTTAAAAGATATGGTTTCAGTTTTGTAATAAATATAAATATGTTTTCAGTGTTTCTAGGTAACTGTCAATTATGGTTGACATCACCCAAGTTAATTTATTTATGCTGATAGCCAACAACAGGTTTTTTATTTTGAGTTTATTTAGAAACAAAAAGAGGTCTTCACTTTTGTTTCTAAATAAGGTTAAAACAAAAAAGATATTTTTTGGCTATAGGGTTTGTAGTTTAGTTGTGGAAATGTCAATAGAAATTGACACATGTGGCACAAAAAAAACCCGACTACATAGATGCAAGAAAAGCCCCAACAACTCAACAGATATAACAAATCTTCAAAATAAAAAAACCTCTGTACTGTCACCTCAAACCTTTACACATAATATAGAATCAGATCAATCTAAAACAACTGAAAGAAAATCATACAGAATCGAAACTGCGCCCACCCCAACAAATGGTTTATCAGCCAGATCTCTGCCAAAACATACTCAAACCACTGAAGTGTCAGACAGTCCACAGAACTTATCTTCTCTTAAGGCCCACACCTACAATCCTGAAGTCACAGAAACATCAAAATTTCCAAGAACACAAATACCTTTTATCAACCCTAAGTCATACAGGTCTAAAGATAATTCTAGGGATGATTCATTGCTACAAAACCATCATGGCAGATTGAATCAGGATCACACTACATCCAACCATCCCAAGGGCTCCAAAAACACATCCAGCCATGCAGACACATCTCAGACACATCATCCTGCTAACCACAGGAATAATAAAGACCACCATATTCCCATTAAAATTTCACCTTCTCCTTCGATCAACTCATCAGACACTGAAACTGAGATGGACCTAACTAGTTATACAACTTCCACTAGGAAAAAATCCACTCGCTTGAATGGATCCAGCTCAGAGGATGAGTATTCATTAACACAGTCATCCAATCATTACCATAACATTAAGTCCAAGGAAACCTCTAAGTCCCATACTTAAAAAAAAAATGGAAAATTGCTAATTCTATTTTGCCTAACTCTCAAATCTATTCGAAGGATGAGTTTTCTAAAGATGAAATCCTGACCGAGCCTTTGAGATTTAATAACCAAAACAGCGCTCAACTCAAATTTCCTCTGGCGGTAGACTCTGACCAATCCCCAGCTTATGACTAATGTCTTTTGCCAGTTAATGTCAGAGGCATTAATTCGCTTACACGAGTATATGCCATAAGACATTGGTTTAATTCATTTACCCCCCCACATTATGTTTATGGGCGAAACCAAATATCACCAAAAGTCCAATAGCCTCATTTTAACTGAGCTTAACAAGCTTGGCTATACATATCTAACAGTCAACCTTACAGCTACTGAAGGTGTAGGTATCTTAATAAATAACAAACACCCCCCTAACAAGTTTAAGATCACCTACCAAGATAAGAACCTTATCTGTGCCAACCTAACCTATGGCAATAATATAATCAATGCATTTTATGTCTACATCCCCAATAGCCATGCAATATTCCTTCGGATCATAAACACTATAAATATGATAGCAGCCAACAATAACTCCCCAGCACTCCTCTTCAGGGACTTCAACGTCTCCTATGATCACTTTACAAACAAGTATCTTCACTTGCTCAACAGACATTTTATTAATGGCAGGGGTTTCTTTCCTCATAACGCCTATTCTTACTACACCAAAAAGTATCATACATTAATTGATCTGATGTTTTACACCTCTGAACTCCATCATTGTCTGGAAGCTACTCTTCAACCTGTTCCCTTCTCTGACCATCATGCTATTATCACCACACTGCAACTAACCAACTACTCCTCATCCTTTCTCAACCGGTCAATCAGAATGTTAACTAAAGCTTCCATGACTGAAGCCATTGTATCTGAAGCATACATCCTCTTCCACAAAATCAACATACTAAAAAGGCCCCCAGAAGAGGCATGGTTCGCCTTCATTGGGATAATCCATTCCTTGATTGCTCACTATACTAGAAACAACAAAGGGCCATCCACGCTTATGAATGAGCTTGACCAAATCAATAATAAAATAAAGACATGCTCAACTGAACCAGATCATATCAAACACCTTCTATCACTAAAACATCAGTATAAGGAAAAACAGATGGCTATTGCGGAGTATATTTCTATTAAAAGATCACAAAACTTTCTTACTACCCAACACTGCTGGACTCGGGGATATTTGCGATGGGCATTGGGAGCTAGGAAAAAACTTAACACTCCAACCTCCCTTATTGTCAATGGAAACTATGTCACTGGTCATCACATGATTGAACACATTGGTCTTCACTTCAAAAACCGACTTCAAAATAATATTCCAAAGACTATCAGTGAATGGCTGGATCACCCATCTGCTATAAACCATGGCATAACAGCAGCTGATCTTAAAAACTGTCTATCAGCACTTTCTGACAGTGTTCATCTCGGGATGCATGCTATACCAAGATTTCTAATTTCCCACCTTGATAACTTTGCTATCCCAATCATGATGAACATGATCAATCATCTATCCACTAAAAGAGGGAAATAAATAATCTCTACCCGATTGCCTTAGTGCCATTCATCAAGAAGAACAAATATCCAACCAATATCCATAACATAAGGCCTATCTCCATGACACCAATTTTAATCAAAGTTATCGAAGGTGTAATTAAAGAGAAAATCCAGCAAAATTTTTTAGACAATATTGTTCAGTCACAATATGCAAGAAAAGGATCTTCAGCCCTGACAGCAATGGGTGAAGTCAAGATCCTCCTTGATCATATTAGATCTAATCGCTTATCAAAACCCATTGCAGTCCAGCTAGACATAACAGAGGCTTTTGACTCGATTAATATTCACACACTTCTTACTCTTCAAAAAGACCTCAACATTCCTTCTCATATTATACAGATTCTGGAGAATCTTCTCTACAATAGGCTAATTCACATCTCCTTAGATGGATTCTACACAGATGGGTTCTCCCCCGACCTGTCTATTCCTCAAGGATCTCCATTGAGTGCTATCCTTTTTATATACTATCTCAACCCCCTATTGAGAGATATAGAAATCTCATTCACCGGAGTATTCATTCCTCGCATCAAAAAATCCTTCAAGTTGTTTGCATATATGGATGATGTCCTCATAATACTACCATCTCAAAAACATCTCTCAAATTTAACTCCAACAAAGATTTTGGATAAATTACCATCTGAAAAACATCTCTCAAATTTAACTCCAACAAATCTTCATCTTGGAAAATTCTATCGGGAAAGAAAGTCTCATCTAGATTTCTAGCTGAGCCCCAGGACTTTCTTGGCTTCCCTATCTCCCTCTTGGAAAATTCTATCGGGAAAGAAAGTCTCATCTAGATTTCTAGCTGAGCCCCAGGACTTTCTTGGCTTCCCTATCTCCATGTCTCAAACAGCCATGTCAAAAAAACTACAGAACTCCTTAATCAATTCCATATCCCAGATTATTCAATCCCTTTCCAGTGTGTATCTCTTCATACAGGGAAAAGTAGTGCTACTGAACATGAAAGTCATGTCCAAAATTGCATACTACCTCCCCATCATGATAGCAACAAAAGCCTTTACCAAAAAAATCAATAGTCTATCTGCTAAACTCTTTTGGAAAAACAGTACAACGTCTATAAGCATGACAAGGATGCAATACCATCGCAAATCTAACAGGATGTCCTTTCACTCCATCCCCTCAATTATCTTTCAAAAATCTCACACATTAATTCATAACCTCTTACAAAAACATGATTCCTTCAATATTTCAGAGGCTGTTCAACCGACAGACAGACCTCCTCCTCAAAAATGCTGGCTAGACCAGGTTCTCCAGCTTCTCAATCAATTTACATCTAATTTACAAAATCCATATAATACAAAAATCACCATCTGGGAAGCCCACCATAAAATCAACCCTGAAATCAACTCAATGTTGCCAATGCTTGGCATCACTAATCATAGAATTACTTCAATATTCAAGTTCTTAGCATTAGAGCCTAAATTTTTAAACTACCTAGTAAAAGTAAATCTGGGAGCCATGCATACCAACTGGTTCCTCCACCACAAGAGATTTCTTAACAACATTGACCCTATCTGCCCAATCTGCAAGAGGCATGATGAGACATTTGACCACATAATTCGCTCATGTACCGGACTTGGTAGTATCAAATTTTAATTTTCCAAAACAGTAAAACTGATATTTACAGAATCCTCTCGCTAAAAGAATCTCTACAAAGTAAACAATTTCCAGTTATAAGAATGTCAGTATTTCTCACCCACTCTATCTGGAATGTGAGATGCAAATTAGTATTCACAAATCCTCCACCAGACCCAAACAGTCTATTCATTTCTCTCTTAAACAAAATCAAAAATAAAGACATGATCCTTTCCTCCAAATTTTTATTTGAAGAAACCTGGAATCTATTCCAAATTCCAAAGCCCAATACATTTCCAAATAGCTTATGACAACAATCTATAAACCACAGGATTTATTCCATACCCTGGATTAATATTTTCATAAATCATCGACTACCAACCCAGTAGTGACATTATAGACTCTTATTTTGTCAATGTACTATAAAAAATTAATGTATTAAAAAACCAATATTCTCCCTAAATAAAATTCTTTTAAAACTAGAAATTGATAATTACCTAACATCATCACTATTAACATATTTTTCTAGTTAGTACATAAAATTATTCTCTAGTAATTGCATGGAAATATCTCCTTCATTCTTTGTTTACATTATAATTAATCCATGAAAATATTTAATTTAATATATAAAATTCTCTCTTTACTTTTGAATTTAGTAATACTCAGTTATTTGTTAATGGAGATAAACTATAAATAATTCTAAAACCCATGATAAAAAACTTCTACTATGATCTGAGCTCTATTAGAAAACAACATGATCATGTTAAAAATATATATAAAGACCGCAATTTTATAAGGCAATTATCAACAAAAAATTTAAATTCTTAATAAATCTGATCAAGATATTTTTATCCATATTATATGATCACCTGTAATGCATACAGATTCTCAAGGTGTATAATATATAAAACCAAGAAATTATAATTCTGTATTAAAAATATTTTCAAAACATATTTCAATATTGTTTATTCTAGTATCCAGACAATACTACATCAATCATTATAAAGAAACAAAAATGTGTAGTTATACAATATAATATTAATTACATACTTTTTTATACAAAATTTTTTTTTTACATATATATTAATTTATAAAACATTTGTCATTCTATGTTAACACAATTATACTGCCACTATTTAGAAATTAATGGATTCAATTTCTTTTTCAAACACTTTTAGCTCGGAACAATATGAGTCACAAATATACATTTAGTCTGAAATTTTCAGACAACATATACTAATGTAAATGTTAAATTGTTTAAGAAATTAGTTAAATTCTGAATTTTATGTGTATATACATATTGTAACTGAATAGTTTGAAGACACCAAGGCTTTATTCATTTGAAGATAGAGGCCCTTAATATCTATACACAAATCCCTGGTCCAGTAATGTGTGACTATAATTAACTGTTTGTGTTTTATTATTCAGGATGGGCTGATTAATTTCTATTTCTTGGGACATTATCCTGTGCCTCAGCTTTATAAGATCCACTTATGGATCTTAGAATCATTTGACTTATCAATGGGAGATCAACCACTAAGCTATCTCAGAGATAAAAAGAATAAATCATGTGTACTGTGTTTCTGTGCATATTCACTCTTCTATATGAATAATTTCTGGTGATAATATCACTCCCATCCTTCTTCATAGGCACAAAAGAGAACTAGATCCTAATTACATATTTAACCACTAGAATTGTTATATATACCAAAAAATATATCTTTGACCAATACTTTACATATCACAACTACAATGTATCCTTTTTCATCTTTTTACTGGGGTTCATAATGTATCTTTACCTGATGATAACTTATGACTACTATTCAAAAGGAGTTTTGCAATTTGTAAATAAATATATAAGTGGTTTATTTTCAACATCTGATTCAGTTTTATTCCAATGTTACTCCATAATAGTTACATCATAAAATAATAAAGATGGAATCACTCATAAAATTTAATAAGCATGTATTAATTAATAACAATAAAAGAAAAAAAATGGAAAGCATCACACATATTTTAATGATCATATTTAAATGTCTTTTCACCTAGTGCAAATAATTTGGTTCCTTAATAAACAAAATAAAAGGTGTTTAAAATAATAATATTATAAATTAAAATAGATTATAAATTATTGAATGAATAAATTATAAATAATAATTGTTAATAAAATGAACAATAATAGTGTAAAATATAAAAGATATTAAGTTAGTGTTTACTATTGTAAGAATAAAATAAAATAAAGAATAAAAATAGAATATGTATATAGGAAATTTTTTAATTAATAAATATAGAATGTAAAAAAAGAGTAAAAAATTTATTAATAATAATAATGTAAAATATAAAAGCTATTATAAGATGTATATATAGAATGTAAATTATATGTTTATGTATATTTATATTTATATATTTGTATTATGTAGTAGTTCTGAAGAAGATTGCTGGGCAATTGAAATTGTAAACAGTAAAAGAAGGTGGTAAATAAAACATGGTGTAACAGTAGTAAAGTGCATGGATGATTTAGTATTATATGGCAAAATAAAAATGCATATACACACCCCATCTTATCAACAATATTATAATGTACATATCCCATAATTAATTTGTATCCATTCATAACTCTAATTTCTGCACTCACTGAATTGATACTAAAAAAAGTTAATTTATCACCTGTTTATTATTATCATTTATAAATCCCCCCCCCCTTTATCATTTTATTTTAGGTCTGATCACAATTAATATACATACATGCATGCACATATCTAACTTTATCATTTTACTTTAGGCCTGACCACAATTGGCATACATCCATGCATGGACATGTCTAGGGTTTAAATCTTCCCCATCAGAAAATGTTTACATAAATATTTCAATCAAAAAAGAACATCTAATTAAAATGAACTATATCAAGATATACCAACGTATATGTGTATAAATTAATATATATATAACACCACTGATAAAACAATTAAAATAAAAAAATAAAAAAACAAATAGCATAACATGATAACAAGACTATTAATTGTTAATATCTTGATATTTGAGGAGAGAGAAGAAAGGAGAAATTAAAATGAAAATGTTAATAGTTATTAATAAAATTTTGGTTTCATATTACTGATTGCTTGAGCTCCTGTATTTGGAAGTACTATTAATTAGCTTTTAAGCACACACTATGGTCGAGTATATGAATATATGACATACTGATTATGGCATATGAATATACTTGACAATAACCACAAATGAAAAAAAATGTCTTAAAAAACACACTATGGTTGAATATATGTATGTATGACATACTGATTATGGCACACAAATTTTTTTTGATTAGCTTGGTTACTATTTCCCAAAATTATGGTTAAGATGATTGCAAATTTATGGTATAGATATAGACCGGTTGCTATCTGAACTTATTCATAGGCAATCATTAATTTGAATCAATGTGGACTTTCTTTATGCTTTTGCTATTCCTCTGCTGTTTCCTTTCCCACAGTGTATTGAGGCATTAGGTATTATAGACACTGAAGTCATTACTTCTTATATGGTCAGTCTTGGATCTGTTTCTCTAATTTCTCTTCCATTCAGATGCACAGGACTCCCAGTGGCCTCTGGCCCTCTGAACAAAGTAATCTAGAGTCTCAGCAAGGCATTGCTTTTTAAATTATTAATTCTCACTTGATTCTTAGTCTGCAAAATAATAATCATGTCACAGCTTCTCTTTTGATACTTATTCATTTATATTATTGTAGTCACTGATCTCTTTTTGATATCATCCTTTTGATGGTACAACATAATTGAGGTATCTACTATCCACTTTGGTGGCTTGAAATGTCTTTATCTTGGAAATGCCAACTTAATGATTAATTAGCAGTTGTTTGAAACTATTTTGGTGGTCAAACAGTAATCATTATCGGTCTCTTTGATATTACACATTCGCTAATGAGTGTCTTTCTCTCTCTTTCTATTTTTTTCTAAAATATTAACATACAATAAAATAGAAATAATAAAAAAACTGCATTACACAGAATTAAAACTTGAAATATTAATTAATCTTCTTGACCTTTATGAAGGTATCTGTCTAAGTTAGACCATCTACACATGCACATATACCCACACACATAGCCAAAAGTAGATTTCTAATGTAGCTAAAATTAGGAGAAATCTTGCATTTTACCAACATTCATTTTCTTTTTAGTATTCTATCAGTGATTTTCAATGAAATATACATATAGCTGACTAAAACAAACAAGCAAAGAAAATTTTTTTCTCTTCTTCTTTTTCCTTTTTTCTTTTCCTTTTCTCAAATAATTGGGGTCTTGCTTGATTTTAGAATTAATACCTACAATATATATATATATCCTAAAGTTTACATAACATATAAAAACTTTTTTTATTTCTTTGGTAAAAGTATTGTAATGAAATTGCATGTTTTCTCTTTTACATTTTCTATAGAGTACATTGATTTTACATGCTAGGTTTAATCAAGCTAGTCTAACTGATCATGATGATTAGACTGGGTTTTTGTTTAATCTATTTATATTAAACACTAATACTCTTCATATATTCTGTTCATCATACATCACAAAATCAGTTGAAATTGAAGTGAGAGTTCATTATAAACATTTTTACTATCTGTTATTATGACAGAACCTTGGCATCACTTCTGTAACAAAGAATATTTATAGTATAGATTCAAATCTCATCATCTTTTGATGTCACCCTTTTATTTAGCCATAACTTAATTAGATAAAAACGATACTAATTGCAAGGTAATCAGTTTTATTAATTTAACTAAAATACATAATTGCTTATCACTACCCCCCCCCCCCCCAAAAAAAAAAAAAAGAAAAAGAAAAAAAAAACTATTTTAATATTGCAACTACATCTAGATAAATTTATGCTGGTTGTTTATAACAATTTAACAAAATAATTTTATTCATGATTTTCATAGTTTAATTAATCCTATATCTATAACAATCATATTTACATAATAAATAAATAATATACACATAATAAAATAAATTGTTTGACTCACATCTGTTAATAATAAAAATAAATAAACAAATATATTTTTCCTTTGAGGCTTATAAAAAATTTAAATGGAATAATGGAACAGTCTTATCCAGTTCACTATTTGATTTTGTGCTGACATATATTTTTTCTGTTAGGTTCTTTACTATGACTTCATATATCTGTGTCCTGCATTGATATAATAGCTCCAAACTTCTTAAATCTACAATAATTCATTTTAACCAGTTTCCTAATTTACTTTTAGTTCACATTCATTGAAAATTAAATAATTAATCCAAAACTGTTGCCTCATTTCTGTGTTAGCTGTTTTTATCATGTTTTATTCATCTTTTCTTTTCTTAAAATAATCAGAGATCCAATTAAATCTATAGTTTCTTGTTTCCTATATATTTTTTCTTTTTTTAGGTTGTTTTACAGCATTTTGATCTTTGATAGATGAATGTTATCGATGATGGTAAATATCCTTCAATAGCAACAGATTTTATTTCAAATTTTACATTTTAGAACTATATTCCTACTTAATTTGTTGCATCATAAAAAGATTGGAACGAACACTTTTGGAGGTTTAGCCACACAAAACGAAGATACTTATATAATAGATTATATTCATTATCTGCTCAGAGTAATTTATGTAATAATCACCCTTTTTTGCAGTTTTATATCAGGAACGCTGATTTCTTAAAATTTTACCCGCTGGGGTTTTATTCCTATCTTATCGATTAACTTATTTCTGCAGTAATTATAAGGTCATCGCACCCGCCTTGCAAGCAAGTAGTTGGTTGCAGACGGGTGTGGATTCGCGTCCCGGCCGATGCTATGACATATAAAAAATTTAAAAAAAAGTATTTTTACAATCGATTCTTTTTATATTTTATCATCTTACTGTTTTTTTTTTTAAAAGTATTTCTTTATCACTCAGATATTATCCGACATCCACCTGCACATAATTTCTATATTTATCTATTTTTTTAATTCCATATAAACCTCTATCCAACGTTAATTACATATAATTAAATTATCTTTTTGTTTATTTAATTAAATAAATTCCTATATATAATTCAAATTTATTTTATGGTTGTCAAGCTCGCACACATTTATTCAATTACTAACTTGTTAATGGAACAATAAGCTGAGTTTATTTAAATCGGTCAATTATTACCTGTTTATTCAAAAGAAAAACAAAGCAAACAAAAAAAAAAACATAGTATATGATGAAATCAATTTACTCCCTTAGTTATTACTTTTTGTTTTTTTTGATCTGCATCTCAATCTACTATTTATCTCACTAATAAATTTTACCGACAATGATTAGTCCATCAACTCAAACACTCTTTAATTTTATTAGAGGATTTATTGGCATCGTCATAAGATTCTTCATGCAAATTTAGGAACATTTTCAGTCTGTATCACTCAAGGGTGCATCACAAAACTTGTACTGCATATTTATACTCTAGGGTTCGTTTCTCTATCAAACAGTGAACTCATAATTATTTCTATTGGCACTCCATTGTCTATGGGGTTTGATATCTTATTTTATATCTATATTAATAAAATTGCATGATGGCTGCATATGCAGTTCAGCTATACCTTCATATGAGAAGTTTCTACCTATATGCTTAGACATCACATGACATTCTACTCACAAATGACTTCTGCACTTTACCCATACCCTACTACAGCACTTTCATATTTTCTTTTATCATTGGTAGCTGCCTCTTTGGCTGAGAAGAGTCTTAAGGAGAGAGAGTTATACTATTGTTTTCTCTAGCTCTCCATTGGCTACTATAAACACTGTTTTAAAATTGGATTTTAATATAAAGACCCTCATAAATGTTCTGAAATTTTTTGTAGATATTTTTTTCAAGGTGGCATATAGAACTGACCTGAATTATAACTTTATTGCCTACATGTAATGTATAAGCACATATTTATCATGGAAATTTTCTGATTGCACCTATTTTTATTAATCTCATAAATATCTCTGCTTTATCTTTTTTGTTTTAGATTTTTTTCTTGTATAATAAATATGGTACAAGTTTGCCATGATGCAGTCAGACAAGTTTAAATTTGATATATTCATTGATGATCCAGTTGATATCAATAACTATCCACATGATTTGATTAATTCGAGCATGATGATTAAAGTTAATATAAACTCTAAACAGTTTTTCCAATTCATACAATTATACATTCACATAAATTTGACTGTAGGTTTTGAATGAAGATCAGTGTTTGTTTAATATTCATTCTTTTAATTCACTTTTACCATTTTGCACCATGTATGGAATTCCATAAATGATAATAACATTCCAATGGTATTAAAGTTTTGGATTTTTAATATAAATAGTATGTGTAGTGTTTTCCTGAAGCATTGGATACACCTCCAGAAATTTAATGATGTCATATCCTACTATATCATTTTTTTGGATGGAGTCAATGGATTATAAAATTTTATTACCAAAGTCTCATTAGATTTCTGGGAAATACAATTTATTAATTGGCTTTGTTCTTTAACAAATTTTACATCTGTTTAGTAAGGATAATATGCTGACATACATTTCTGGCCATTAAAACCAATTTCTTAATAAGCTTTCCATTTTTTAGTTTTGTAGTAACTTTATCAAACTATGCATCCATGTCTAACTGGATCTGTAATGTGTGTGATATTACTATTGAAACAGTCGACCTTAGTTCAAGATCGAGTTTCACTGTTTTACCACAGCCCACATGTCATCCTGCTCCTTTTTGTTGTTGTTGTTTTAAAATGTATATAAACTATACATGTATTTCTGAGAAGTGTCTATGAGATTTATTAATATAAATCTGAAATAAAAACTTTTTTTAATTATTTTAAATATTAACTTTTATAGATGCGACTCAGATATATATATTGTAACATAATAAAGAGAGTTCAAAAGATTCATTACCATACCATATCTGAGTAGTCTATAATGTCTAAGATCATAATAATTAAAATAACGTTGGATTAAATGAAACATACTCCTGGATAGTATAATAGTAAATAAATATTAAAATGATGAATAGGAATAAATTAAACATATTTCTATAATTAGATTATCAAAGATATCACAGTATCAATAATTACAAACAATAACGCCTGTAGACTAGTCATTTAAGGTGTCTGGCCTATTTCAAACCCTAGTTAGGCAGGATTGTATCCTCAATAAACAAGTAGATCAAACTATAAGCAATTATTATTCAGAACAAACTATTATAACTCAGGTATATGGAAATCAAGTGAGTGAGTACACTGGTAACTCAATCAAATATCTCTCAATATATCCGACTGTAGATTTTACTCATTCTTATCTCTTGGTTGAATCTCAAGTGCATATCTCTGAACAACAAGTGAATATGGTCTATCAGGGCGCCACTAGGTTAGATGGACCTAGACAAAGTTATATTTATAACTTTTTCACATGTACCGGGTTTGAATCCCTTTTTGGTACTTTATTTTTAATAAAAATGGAGGATTTTGCTTTTAGACCCATATCACTGTATGCAATAATATTTAGTTAAACATAAAACATCCTTAAACTAAAGTGGAGTATATAAATTCATTAGACAGAAATCATTTTCTTAGATCTCAACATAATAAATGCGTTTCAATATTTTTCTTTACAAGTTTTACTAGCTCAGATTATTATTATTAATTTAGGATGGCAATTCACTCATCCTTGCATGAAATAGATGATGGAATGGTGGTTATTATAATAATAATAATAAGAAATCAATATTTATTTATGGCCTTTAAACATTTAAACAGCTCATTAATTAAAACATGATGATGACGATGATGATAATGATAACAATAATGGTTAACCACAGCTTTAGGACTAAGCCTAATCATAAACCTAATTTTTATAAAGAAATTCATAATTATTGCTTAATTTTAGTATATCTAATTGGAACTTAAATAGCTAATATTCACCTTGATGATGAATGATCACACTTAATAAAGACTACTCTTAATGAAATATATACGCCTCGTTTAATAAAATAAACTGATATTTATTGCTGCATTTCTAACATATACATAAAAATTTCTATATCTACATGAAAATTGATATTAACAATAACAACAATAATCATAATCGACTGTTTTAAAATCATAACATTAATTTTAAATTCTTCCCCTTTCCCGTAACTGGTATAATGTATATTAATTGGATGTCAAATTTGCTAAGATTCTCACTCCATGAGAAAATGTCTCAAAAAAAAAAAAAATAAACACTCTTTTTCTCTCTCTCATTTCTCTTTCGCACACGTACCTTTACAAATCTAACATGCAAAGTAGAATGACAAAAATAAATGTTAGTAAAATTGGAAAGAGCAAGTTTTAGAAACAAGTTTTAAATTATTTTTCTCCCCCTCCCTTCTACCCTCTGAAATGCTATACTTTAACTTAAAACACAAAACTCTAATATTTTTAATATTGCCTATTGTTTTACATTCACACACAATTACATATATGCAACAAGTATTATATTATGTATGTGCGTGTTTTATCCCCATAATAACAAAAATATTATTTAAAACAAAATAACAATAACAAAAAAAAAATGTTACACATTAATAACATTTCATAACTTTAAGTTAATAGACAATCATAATTTTAGTACATATAAAATCATTACTAAAGCTTATGTTTATCGTTATTAAGAAATTCTGGGTTTCAATTGATCTTGGTTATTTTAAAAGTTCTTTAAACAAAAATATACCACTCTGTTGCTAAAATTTTACTAAGTCTCTGATCTCATAAAGAAAATATATAAAAGAAAAATTTATATTACCAGTTCTATTCTTTGTAGTGACTTCCAATGAGTCAAATTTATCTTGTTCAATGTCTATATTTTGCAACTACCATTTCCATTTTTCTTTGGAACAATCTTTTTCTTGAGGTGTATAATTATTTGATGATGATGATCCTATTGAGGTTATTTGCTTTAGTGGACAATTTGGAAATCATTATATTAACTCTTTTTCTCTTCCTGTCAAGCATGATTCTTTTAGTGGATGAAGTACAGCAGTTGTTTTCACATTTATAATTTTTCTTGAATTTAAACTCAGTTACTGGATTTAATTGAACTCGATGATTTAACATTTATCTGTAGATTAATCATTTCTCTTCTGATTGCCTTCAAATGTGGGTGAATGATTTCTTATTTCTATTTAAAAATATCTTATTTCTCTCGGTCAGTTGAAAGGTGTAGAATATTATTTTTCAGACAAAACATCTTTTCTTTCCTATATGATATGCTGGTTCCAAGGTGGCCTGGAAAAATCCCCACGATGAGACATATATATTTTTTTCTAGCCCGACATCCCTATATTTTTAACCTTCAAAACCATATATAAAAAAATGATTTAAAAAAGGATATCGGATTGAATTAAAATCCTTGTCTTTTCTAGCTTCAATGTTTTAAAAGTCTCTATAATATCAACTGATTTTCCAGACTGCTTTTATATCCAATTTTTTCTATTTTTGACCACCTCTTTTAATTAAATTTATAACTTATTTTCAACCAAATCATTTATTAGCTGGATAGTACTAAAAATCTCACTATCCTGATTTTTAGACAAACTTTTGTTTTGATGGAAAAAATAGTCTTAATTCTTTTTTTTACACCTATGTAACATCTCAAATTTGAGCTTCTTTCTTTTGATCTTAAGATGAGACATTTTTAAAATTAGACTTCTCACATCATCTCTAAGTTTTTCAATAGAAAAACAACCCTTATAATACAAAAAAAATTGTTGAGTAGGAAAAAAAATAATATAACAGATTTTCTTCCTTTTCTCTCAATATTTAATAAATAAAAATGTAGTTTATGTATGCAATGTACACACACACTCATTCAAATTATTTATAAACTGACATTAAAATAATCTAATTGCTATCTTAGTAATTATAACCTTAATATTTAAAATCAAATTCCTAGCTTTTAATTCCAACTTACAGTTATAGAAAAGCAAAAATAGAAGTATAGAATAAGATATTAAAATTTAGCAAGTGTAGGTTAGTTTTAAAGAAAGTTAATATGTGTAATTTAAAAGTGGCTAACTAAATAGCTTTTATAACACACACTGCCTATACATATGCATTATAACTTTATTTTTTAACAAAAAAAATATTAAATACTGAATAATTAACTGTGTGTACTACTCTTTTTGAGTTTTTATCAACCCACAAACAATTAAAGAATATAACTGCTGTCCCACTCTCTTTCTGCCTTAAGCTTTTAAAACTTGATCTTGTAGGGTTTAAACTTGGATGCCCTACAGCTTCCTTTTTATATCAAAATGTGATGATGATTTTTGTTGTACATTTTCTTTCATGCACATTACTACAAATTTAGCTAATGACTAAATAGTAATGGCACAATATATATAACACAGGAGCATATATATAATTAAAAATACTAAATAATTTTGTGTCTTTTAAAATTGTATTTTTTTTTACTTTTATTTTAATACTTTGTAATTACTTATTTTTGTCATAAAACTACATATAAATTCAAGATGGAAGGTGCAGTCGTTGACTGTCCAAAAATAATTAAAGGGGTGGGGAGTTTGTTTCATGATTTTAAAAGGAATTTGTAAATTAAAGTTAGGGAAAGTAAAATATAAAACAAAGCTAATTGATTTTAGTTAGCTATTAACATTTTTATCAAATCCATTTCCAAACTGGAAATTGGTTTGAATTGATTTTGGACAGTTATCTCATGACTGCATCTCTGCTAACAATAGAGAAAAGATTTTTTGTAAATTACGGATCCATTAGAGTCAGAAAGTCTAATTAAAACAAACATTCTTTGAGTGACTAAAAACTGACATAAATAGGGCTAAAAATCTATTATGTCAGAGTTTGGTCAGTCGTTGCTAGACGACTTCATGTCCATTTAATTTTTAAAGGGCCTAAGTTGCCTTCCCCTCCATCTTCAGCCTGACTTGTGCTGAGATGTAGCTTCTACTACTCAAGAGTGACCATGCTGTCAAAGGAATGCTGCCTGCCATAGAAGATTCTTCAATACTTCACAGAATCCTGAGGTAACCAGCCCAAATACAATATAATCGCATTAGCCAATTCTTATTTGCAATTTAATTTATAAACTAATATTTTCTTTATGTTTAATTTTTTTCCAAAACTCACTAATCGGTGAGTCTGTTAATCTTTTGTATCAATTCTCTACTATGCAAACTAATCTGTCATCCAACTCATGCTTCTTATGATTTTTATAATTTAGTGCAGTTATAATTTAATTTTAATAATATTTTTTACATTTTTCACTTAATTTTATTTGTAAATACCAATCAAATCTAGTCTTATGAACTTCTATATCCCGCTGTGGAATAGAAAAGGGGGGGGGGGGAATTAATGGGTTCTTGTTATTTTAAATATCTTGTAAGATTGGGTTTGTACTATAAATGAATCCATGTTTTTTTTAAATAAGGGTTTTATCATAAATTTATATAAAATATATAAATAATTTGCAATCTGGGGTGGATTGGTGTCTGTTAATTTTATTAATTTCTTATTGATCATCATCGCCAAAAAGGCTGGCGACTTAAATATATTTTGTAATTTGCACTTTTAAATGCGTGAATTTTAGTTTTTGTTTAATATGTTAAAATATTGATTCAAGAAGGGGGAGCAATGCACGCTTCATTAATTATAGTTTAACTTATGATAAATGACTAGCTTACATGAGTCATTATTTTAGCATATCATTACGTATGTGTTAAACCATTTAAGGTTTTACTTTAATATTTAAATTCAGTGACTTTATATTATTATGATAGTGTTGCTGGCATATGTCAAATTATTAATAAGCCACATAAGGCTTTGATCTGATTTGCCTGTACCTCATTCCAGGGAGTCATGATCCTTTTCATTAGTCATTCTTCTCCAAGTATATATTTGTATACTGCTTTGAATCACCTGTACCTCACTCCAGGGATTCAAAGCCTCCAGTCTTTAATGTCCTTGTTCATGATAGAAGTCTATGTTTACTTCTAGAACATCAGGTTAGAGCAGATGAGGCTCTGTATGAATGCGTCATGGTCCGGCCCATAGAAACTTCCTGCCTATCTTTTCTTTCTGCACCACTCTAGCATGAAGCTGGCATGTACCACCTTTAAAAAATTGGAGAATGGCCTTGTCCTGGTCAAATGTGCCATTTCCTCTCACTGATATTATGCTGGCACTGCCATTTCTTATTGTTAGTTTTCTAGCCTGTTTAGCAAAATAAATTGTAACGATATGTGATAATAAAACATTTTTCTCTTTGTCATATTTTCCGTTGGAGTTTAAATCCAACTTCTCATGAAGCTGCCCTCCCCTTTTATTGAAATAAGCTGTTTCCGCAATTATCACTGTATTCTATCATTAAATGACAAAAATGTAAAATAAATAATGTTTTAGTATACTTACTGATCAAAATGTATCCCTATTTTTATTGTTATAAATAAAGTCTCTAAATGAAAATAAACTTATGTATCAAATGCTAAGGGCATCATACTAACATCGTATAATCAGCCAAACTCTATTGTATCTTTATAAATATATTTCTAAATGTATAAAACGTCCACCAAACCACTCAGAAAAATTCATTTTTGTAACTTGAATAAAAGCTCATTTTAAATATACGTTCAATATTGTAACCGCCGCACTAAATTAATATTTGTTAAAATAAAAATAATTGTATCAAGTTTCTTAAATGTTTATAATGAAAATAATGTTTTAAAAGCGGGAGTTGATTATATATATAAAACTCATCTTGGATTCTGTCCAAATAAATATTTATATTTTCAACTTTAATCCAGTTGTTCTAATCTCCTTAATAATCTTTATATTTACGTATATTTTTAACTTAAGATCTTGGGTTCACTCAATCTCTCATCATCATCATCAGTTGAGTTCTCATGTAAAATGTAGCACCAGGACGGGATATAATGAATTTATGTGGTATCACCATAGTTGTTGTTCATAATGTTATAGATTTGGGGAATGGGCAAATAGGTTAGAATTCATGATTGCTCCTGACCTGTGTATCTGGGGCATGAGTGGATTCGGGGTATTTTTGCTTAGATTCTAAATCTTGTTGGATGGATATACATTTTCGACCGGTACACTATATGCCAGTGTTTAGCATCATCATGTTTTTATATTGTAGTAACCCCTTTGTTAATCCACACTTTTCCATATTTTTGGACAAAAGATTATCTTGATACATATTATTTTTAGGTTTATGTTTAATAGTATAATTATTTGTCTGTACTCTGTACTATTTTTTGTCTATCTATTAAATTTTATAAATCATCTTCTATTGACTCATTCATGGTCAGCCTCAAGGATATAAAATTATATTGTCAATAGTGAAACAGTAAGATTCGTATTCGAATCTTAAGTTTCACCTTTTTCTGTCGTCTCTCACTGACCGATCTATCCCGCCCAAATTTAAACTTTTTGGTATCGAATTGTGTGTGTAGCAATATTAAAAATGTATAAATATATGTAAAATTCAGCATAAACATGCACACATTTCGATCTCAAATTAAAGGCAATAAATAGGGATAAAATAATATAATTTAGATTTCTTTTAGTTATATAATTTTGTATAATTTTAATCATTTATTTTGGATTATAAAGTTCGTATTTATTGCTTTGTTTAAATTTTGTTTAATAATAATTCTAAAAAAATCTGATGTAATATTTAATTAAAAGTTAAAATAATCTTGTTTCCTTTTTGTCTTTGAAATTTAAAAGCATCGGTCAGTGATAGATAATAGATTAATTAAAGAAAAATTCCCCAAAATGTAATTAGTAAATGTAAAATGTAAACAATAGAACGGCAGCTTTCTTTAATTAAAACCAACAAAATGCATTGATTATCCTCAGGGCAGATTAAGTAGAACCTAAAAATACCTTAACAAAAATGTGAAAGATCAAGATAAGAAAAGAGGCCAGCTTAGACTTGCTGGAGACATTGACTAAAACTTTAGCTTTGCTCTCGATCACTGAGAGTCTCCAAAATATATAAAAATAATTTGTTCCTGCCAAGGTATGACCGAGTAAAGCACCTAGATTATTCTCCATCGGGAGATGGCCTATCGGATGCCGAACTTTCCATTGCCTGTCATAAATTCACCATGAAGATCTGCTGCCTGAAATAAATGAAAAAGCTGCTGCTACTGTTAAAATAAATTAAATATCTAAATACAAGAAAGAATTGCCACTCGTAAACTTTTTGCTGCTAAACTAATGGAATCAGAAAACTTCTTATAAAACAGGTACCTGTCTGTGTTCAAACTCTAGAGTACTCTAATAACATGCTATAGCTATTCTTCATATTACTTATCTAAATTATAAAATGTAAAAACTATCATTTGTATAACTAAAATTGAATAATTAATTTAATATGTAAATTTCTCTAATAATCTAGCTAACCTCACTCTATCTTTTTTTGGGTGCATACTTCTCAAATCTACATTCTATCTATAGTTATTATTTAATTATTGCATGCTCATAATTGTCTCAATTTTCAAAGTTTAAATCTATGATCGCTTGGAACAATGAAAGCATGTCAAATTTTCATTAATATTTGCTTTCATAACTAACTTAACTTTCATATAAATCGACATGCATTAAATGCATCATTTATTGTAATGCAGGGGTCTACTACTTTGCAAATGGCTGACGTATTAGTTATAATAATTCCCAATTTATATATGTTTTGTATTTATTAAATCATCATGAATAATCCCAGAAAATTACATTTCTTTGAGAGTTGCCAATGTTCTTTAGTAAATGTTGATAATGTAGGGCTGAATTAGAAATCTATTTAAATCTTATCATAATCGTTTATACTTATACATGTGTTACATTTTAGAGACGCGATGACCCATTCCGCCGTAAAATTTCCGGATTCTTCAGGGTTGAAATTAACCCCAGTCATCCTACACAAGCGGGCATAATGGGTGCTCCTGTAGGACTTGACAATGTCATGCAGCCAGCCGGCAAAATTGCGACACGGACCGCTTGTCCCTGGTTATGCTTATGTGACACCTTACTTCATCGGGCCGAGGCAGAGACCAGGCCGACAGTCTTATAAACTCATTCGTGGCATTGCAGTTTCAATATACTGCCATTCCATATCGCCTTTCTAAAGCGTACCACGTGTTCCTTTACTTAGTTTTATTATCCTATATATCACTCCACCTCTGCATTATCTTCATAATTCACTCTCAAATAAATGTTTGCCCTTAGTTATAAATAAATATTTTAAATAAATAAATATATGTCTGCCATTACTCTTATAACCCATACTTTAGACTCTTGCATTGCAAAGGTATAAATCCCTCCAGGCATGCATTAGAAATACTTACTCGAGAATTTTAGGTAGCTAGATTACGCCTTCAAATAAGTGAATTTTTTTTGTAAACATTTCAGTATCGGAAATACCGCTACTGAGTCCTCAAGATAAAATAATGTCTAAACAAATAAATGTATTCCTTTTGTAAACATTACAGTATCGGAAATACCGCTACTGAAATCCTCAATATAAAATAATGTCTAAATAAATAAATGTATTCTTTAAAATATAATCATGTCGCAAATTCCTCTACTGAAGCTTTGAATCCACAAAATATTATTAGTAAATGATTGTTTTATTAAAATGTATTAATAAATAATTTTAAACTATACGTCTGCAGTTACGTTTCATTTATTCGATACCCATTCTATATAATATTTCCTCGATTATGTAAGTATGAATGTTTAATTAATATTAGTTTGATGATTGGCTAACTCGAGAATAAAATCATGAATCTCTTGCATATCCCTGACCACCGTGCCTAAGGAAATATTTACTAATGTCGCATCAGATGCGTTGTTTCATGGATTGAATTGTGGAACCAATAAACTATGTTCGAACTCAGTAACACGGGTGGCTTCGCTAGCTCGATGGTGCTGCTGTTCTGTGTGGGGGTCGAATTCTGCACTATGTTTACGAGTCACACGTTTTCTGACTGTTACATAGTTAAATTTTTTTTTAGCGTTTGTACAGTAAGATTCGTATTCGAATCTTAAGTTTCAATAGGTAAATAATGTTAAATGGGCTGAATTGGTTTATGCCACATTGTATCTGCTACTATGTTCTCATAATCTTTGCAGTATTTAACCATGTAATTGAATTCCTAAAGGAATAAACTACACCTGATCAAGTGGCCATTGATTGGGTTACTATAGTTCAGAAACTTTAAACTCTTGTGATCTATGATCACAATTATTTTAGATTTTACCAGAAATTGGTGACATTTTTGAAAAGTTACCTAATGAAGTATACACTACATTTTTGCTACATTGTGAAAAAATCAGATCATACCCTTAGAAGTTCAACTGCATATAGCAAACATATTTATAATAGACCAAAATCATTATCTCATAGTATACAATATATAATAGTAACAATTTTTTGCCTGTCGATTCACAATACTATCTCTGCACAGCTCAACTTTTGCAATTTTATATTGAGAACTCTGTTTCTTAAGATTTCACCTACTAGTATTTCTGTTCCTGTTTTATTGAGAAGTTGCTTCTAATATAAAAAGTAAAGTAGAAGAAAAGAAAACCCCTTTCAATAGATCTGATTTTTTTTTTGTAATGGCATTTTCTTATCACCCAGACATTGTTTGTCACCCATTTACCACATAAATTCTTGGCTTATCTTTCTTTTTTCTAAAATTATTTTAATTCCTTTGTTTCCATTCCATATAAAGTTTAATACAATGTTAAATACATATACATTATGTATTTACTAAATTCTATTATATAAAATATATAATTAATTAATGTTTAACAAATTATCAAGATATTCAGGATTAATTATATTTTGCTTTTATTTATTTCATAAAATAAATCCATATTTCTGATTCTAATTAATTTTATCTCAAGATTTTATTTTTTTAATTACATAAATTATTCTACCAATATGAACTTATTGACTACTATAAAGAGAAATAAGTACCATAAAATTTCTTGTGTTCTTCCCCTTTTTATATGTATGTGTATTTGTAACCACCTTCAGGGATAATATAGCACCAATATTTTACAAAATAGTAAACAAAAAAAAGAACAACCATATGGTTAGTTTTGTATTCATAATTTTTATTAATAAATTAATCTAATCTTTGAAATAGAAATTTTCAAACTTATTGCATAGTCCAGTAACAATGAAATTCCAATTTTATGTTAAATTTGTGTTCTTAATAAGAAATAAAATAATATTAATTTGTAATATCAAATTAACATTATTTTTTAAAATTATTATTAAAAAATTAGTCACATAGTCTATTTACTATCTGAATATTTTTATAAAAAAGTTAAACTTATATTTCCATTCGTGAAAATTTTTTTGAACTGTCTATATAACTCAATAACAATAACAAAGATTTTTTTTTTTTTTGTCTATATAATTCACAAACAAAAAAAACAACATTTTCATTAAAATTTTATTAAAAATTTATTTTCAGTAACATTTAAAAATTAAAATGTGGAAGTAACATTTAGTTTCCTATTTTTAAATTATTGTAAAAGCCAAGATTTAAAACAAGTTGTCAGAATTTAATATTTTTAACAAAATTTTTATAAAAAATTGAAACTTATCTTTAAACAGGGAAAAAGTCACACAATTCTGTAAAATACTTTAAAAGCAAAAAAAAAAAAAGGCAATTTCTGTATTGAAAATTAACTTTTAAAAAATGACAAAATGTGTTTACAATTTCAATGTCTATATAATTTTAAGTCAGCCACTTAATGTAATAGTGTGTGGTTAAACAGTAACATTAACATTTTTTAATACCAAAATTTTTAATTTATTCTCATATTTACAATGTTAATAGCTGAAATTAAAATATTTGCATTAAATATTTATTTTCAAAAAAAAAAATTTGGGTTCTTTAGTATTATCCAACCGATGACATATTACCCTGAAGCCATATCAGTCTGATCTTGCGATTTTTAAGATAACGTCTCCAAGTGATTTGCAGACAAATGCAATTGCTAAAATTTGTCCACAGATCACATGGACCCGATACGTTAAAAATCACAAGATTAGATCGATTTGACTTCAGGGCAATACATCATCAGTTGGATAATACTAAAGATGCGGATCACATGATTTATATGTCTTCAGAGTATTACATCATTGGTTGGAAAATACTAAAGATGACCGTCGGGCAGATAACGAGCCATGTTTGCTGGTGCTGAAAAAAATACCAAATAAAAAAAAATATTCCAGCATGAAAATAGTATATACGACTTTAATATACATCCAAATAATTTTGAAATTGAAAAAAAAATTTACTTGCATATACGTACATAATATACGTCAAAATAATTTTGAAATTGAAAAAAAATTCACTTGCATATATGTACATAATATACGCCAAAATAATTTTGAAATTGGAAAAAAATCGGTAAGTGTAATACGTCATCAGTTGAATAATACTAAAGTACCTAAATAATTTTAGTTTGATGTATAAATATGTTGAGCTGTTAAAAAATCTTGTCAGTTTATTACTTATTCTCAATATTGTACAAAATATAAAACCAAAATATTTGAATATGTAGCTAAATGTTTATTTTCAAAATATAAACTGAAAAAAATTTTAATGGAATCACTTTTATGTTTCATCAGTTTTTGAAAAAAGCATTTAAAAATGTTTAAAATTTTATGATGAATTTTTTACTATTTAGTAATGCAAAATTTAAAGTCAATGTAAAAAGATAATGGATTTAAATGTATTTCCTTTACTTATTTTTTTAAAGTAATATTATTATTTATTAATATAAAATGGTGTGATTTTTACTACAATAGATTACTCAAATTTCTTTCACTTACTAATGCAAAACTTCTTAATAATTAAGTAAATCTAAGTAATGAACTTAAAAATATTTATTTTGTTTTTTATTAAAATAATTTTTATGAAATTTTTGCCAATAAATTATATTTGTTAGAATAAATTATAACATTTAATTTTTAGATATTTTTTAATTTATTGATATAAGTACAGATTTGTATTTGAATCACTTTATGTTTTATAAAATTCTTTGAATCTCCATTTAAATTTGAACACAGGTTTTCAGATTAATAATAATGCTCCTATATTCAATTTCAAAACATATAGGATCTGAATAAATCAGTTTCACATGATGGATTGCAGTTGTATCACAAACTGAATATAATAAAAACATGTTCTCAGAAGAGCTTCTATTTCTCTTCTTTATGTACTTTAGCCTATCTACAGTAAAAGTAAATATTCATTATAAGATGGTAGTAGAATATTAACCTCATTCTCAGATCAGTTTCTAGCTTTTACTTTTATCTTTAAGGATCTGGGTTTTAAACAAAAATCAATGCAAATATGCATTGGTTATCCATTTCTAACTCATTTTAACAATAAAACTTTTAGCTTGAAATTTTAAAAATCACTCAGGTTTTAATCCTTATTTTTTAAAATATTATCAATCATGCTCAACCACTAACTAGTAGCTTATGGACACAATAGACTCAACAATATATTACACAACTTAACTAACCAATTTAAATAATTTATTCCATTGATGAAGTACAAGAATAGAAATTGAACCACAAGCCATACTTAAAACTTAATAGTTTATTTGAGGCAATAACAAAAAAATGTGTCAATACCCTCTTCTTTATATAATTACTTTTACAATATTTGTCAATAAAAAATGTATTGCCTTCAAGCAGACATTCATTATTTTGACTATTCATTATTAAGGTTTATAATATTTCCATTATAATTCATCTCTCAACAATTTTAATTACATTAGAGATTCCCCCTCTTCCGCCTAACCGAAGTTTTTATTGTGGGCATTTTAAAATAATAAAAATAATTTTCATAAAAAATATATGTATAATATTGTAATTTACTTAAAAGAAATATATTTAAATGCACAATATTTTTCAAAAAATTAAATAATACAGTATAATAATAGTAATAACCATAATAAAAAATTAAAAACAATATTGAATTTATAATTTAAAGTTTGGCAGTTATTTCACTAATAAAATATTTATAAAACAATATACCAATTTTCTTATTTAATTAAGTAAGCACTCGTGTTATGTCTCTTGACAGTCAGTTATTTATACTTTTTTTATATGCACGCAATCATAGGATAATTCATTTATATTTTATCATTAAATTGATTTATCTTCAGATTTTCCAATCAGTATTTCTAGCTGGTTATTAACAGTTTTTCTTTACAATTATCATCATTTGTTAAGGCTGGTCTCTAACAGTAAACTCAATACTTTCTTCAATCATTAATTATTTATTTCTTATTATTAACTTACAGGTGACTATTATCATTTTGTATATTGTCAGACAAATCTCTGGGTGAGGAAAAACATTTTCGTTGATGATGATCATTAATTTATTTGCTTTTCATAATAGCTCTGGATTTTGTAACTTTTCTTCTATAATCTATATTATAGGGCAGAGAAATTCACACATAAAGGTTGACTTGTCACTCATTTTGAAGAAGCATGTACATTAGTTTTGTTTCATCAATTCCTAATTTGATAATATTGAAAGTATTATTCTCCAACACTTGCAAATATATTTTGCAGTATTTGACTTCACTGCATAAGGTTGTGGTTAAATATATGTTAATCTTATTTCATTAGACAATCACATTCTGACCTAAAGTAAGCATCTAAGTTTTTTTATTTTATTGTTACTGTTTTTTTAAAAACAAGTTTTCAAAAATATGTCCTCTCCAATTTCAAGCTGTCTACTTACAAAAATATTTTATCTTTTTATTAATCAATCTTTAAATTATATTTTTCTTTTTTAACAATAACATTTCCCTTTTTACAAAAGATAAAAAAATTGAATTTTGTTTTGAATAGCAAGTCATATTTAATATGATTTATTAACTTAATAATTTGCTATTTAATATTAGCTTTACAAACTTTGATTTTTTTAAAAATATGCAACTTTCAACTTTTTTTAAAATTTAGTCAAAAGAAAACTGTTTAAATACTTTTTATATGGTAGCTACTGAATCACTTATTTTGATGTATTTTGTGTGTTATGTTGGCACTATGATTGCTATGACTTTTCTTCATTATTTTGCAGCAAAATATAACATTAGATTACTTTTTCCCATAGAAATAATTTTAAAATTATTATTTAAAAACAAATCTGAAGATGTTAGTATTGGATGTACCTTTAAGAAATTGGAATATATAATTTGCATATAAAAAAAGACAGATTTTTTTCTCATTTTGATCTCAATAAAAATGATGATTGCTGATTGGTGAATTGTTTGGCCTGAAAACATTTTTTTTAATATTTTGTTTTGAAAAAAACATCATAATTTTTAAAGTTGTAATTATAAATTTATTAAATGCACATTGATTACGTACATAATATTTACTGAGGCTATAACCTCGACAATATCGCATTTTTATACGCATACTGTCGAGGTTATAGCCTCAGTAAATATTACTTATGTAATCAATGTGCGTTTAATAAATTTATAATTACAACTTTAAATTACTGTAATAGATTTCTAACTATAAAATCTTTCCATTGACTCATTGTAAATCAAAAGATTTCATGAGTATTAATGTGTAATAAGAAATATGGACTTAATCAGTGAAGTATTGAATAGCTTCACACCTGCAGAGCTAACCGCTTCAGCTTCACCTATTTAAATAGAAAGTAGGTTGAAGTAAAGAAGGGTTCCCCTCTTTTCTTCCATAGCGTAAGCTTGTGGTTAATACACCTGTAGAGGTCCCTGCTATCACATTTTTATATGCATATTGTCGAGGTTATAGCCTCAGTAAATATTACTTACATAATTTTTAGTAATTTGTTTACATATTTATGGTTATTTATGCAATATTTTTATAAAATATTTTTTAAACAAAAAACCTACTGACTACAATTAAAATTTTATTTGAAAATATTTATTATTAAGATGACATATTATAAAAAGTTTGTTATGGCAAAGCAGAAACAGCTTTTCATTAGCTAACAGAAATGTTTTTAATCAATAGCAACAGCAATAAAGAAATTTATTTTAAAATTTTAATAATAATAATTTTAATTATTAATTTTAAGATATATTTTCTTTCTTTGATAATGTCAAACCTAAATAATTTTGGAATTTCAAAAATAGAATTTAAATAAATATTTCATAGTATTACCTTTTTGAATAGAGAAAATAATATCCAATGTGCAAGGCACCATTGTTATAATTAAGAACTCCATTTAATAATCAATTTTTCTATCTTACAAAGTTCAAATATTAATTTTCAGAATATCTAAAATTTGAAAGTTACATTTGTAATAAATAATGTAAATATTATTAGTATATGATATAGAAAAAAGATTTAATTGTAAAAATAAAATCCAGCCAATATGAACAAAGTTTTTAGTAGTTTCTATCAAATAAGAAAGGAGGAGTTTGATTATCAAACAGTTAAAATTAATTAATTATCATTTAATTATTGTAATTATATTTTTGTGTTTATACAAAGAGAAATAAAATATCTAAAAGTTCATGTTATTAACTCATTCTTCCAAGCACATGAAAGTATATTGATCCTTTCTAATGCTATGACATTTTTTCTATCCTAGCTTACACATTTACTATTATCTTGTTTTTTTTTTATTTATAGTTATTTTTGTAAGGGCTATATAAGATATTATTTGTATCCAAAGTTTTTACGCAAAATGATTCATATAGTTATGGCCTTGTGTATTAATATTAAGCATTATTTAGTTATATATCTAAATAGTTATTTGTGTACAAGGTTTTTTGAGAAATAATTAACTGTATCTGGCTTTGTATTGCACATTAATTTTAATTAAATTAAGGAAAATAATACTGTGTTAAATGCATGCTAATTTTAATGTTCAAATTTAAATATCAAATTGAGCATAATGATAGAATTCAAATAAAAATAATGTTGAAATGTTGAAAAAATGGGGTTATTTTCAAGGTGCTGATGATGAAAGTGGAACTCAAAATATATGTTGTGCTAAGTTTAATCACAGGTAATATTTAGAAAGTTTAAAAAATCCTTCAGGTGTGCAATATCTTGAATAGCTTTGTGTGTCCAATTTTGTAATCATTATCATATTTTTTATTTTTAACAAATAAATATTTTTCTTTAAAAATATACATTTTTCATAATATTCAATAAAATTATAATTTCAAAAAATGAACAGGTTTTGTTTTAGCCTTCAGGCTAAAAATATGTTTTTTTAATAAATTAATAAAGAATACATTCATGTAATGAATATAAACTTTGAAAAGTAAAAATTAAACTTATAATTACATAAAAATAGCAAAAATTAAAAGCTACTATTTTTTTAGTAGTGTTGTTGTTGTAAATCACTTTCTTCTTCATGTTATTACATTTTCTTTAATAATAATAATAATAATAATAATAATAATAATAATAATAATAATAATAATAATAATAATAATAATAATAATAATAATAATAATAATAATAATAATAATAATAATAATAATAATAATAATAATAATAATAATAATAATAATAATAATAATAATAATAATAATATATTAAAATAAAATCTAAATGTTAACATCATGAATTTATCAAAAATAAACATTTTATTTCATTTAACTAAAATAAAAATAAATAAGTAAACAAACTTTGCACAAAGATTTTTAATTTCAAGATTTAAACAAAGATTAAGGGCACACAAAGATTATCTTTGTAAATTCATCCTCTTTTTATTTTTGTTTTACTTTTTATTGAGCAATACTGACATTTAATTATTTTAGTTAAAATTAATATTAATAATATTAGAATATCCAGGGCTAATCAGTTATTTGGCAGCTAAATAATTTTAATGGTTTATTTAAAACACAATACAAAGTTTAATAATAAATTCAAGAATTTATTTTACTTGGAATATAATAATAAAATTAGTCAAAGAATCAGTTAATAGGTCATATCTCTGTACAGATTTAATATATATAAATGTCTCTTTAACTCTATAATTTGGTAAACATACTATTGCTCACACACATATTTCTGTTGTAATCAAATTAGATTCTTGACTAAGGTTCTTCTGTACTAATTTCAGTAAAACAGAACTCACCACAGAATAGAACTAATTTATTTTTCTGCAGGCTCTCTTCAACTTTGGTAATTTGCATGAAGTTTCTGCTTCTTGCAGTAAACTAATTTTCTTTTCAGCATATCATTATTATTTCTGTTTCTGGAGGATTCTAGAAATATTAACTTTTCATCTGTACACACACATTTATTTGCACTTTTAATAAAATATACATACACAGATATAACATTCTTCCTTCTACTCCAGAAAGACACAGAATTTATTTCCACAAAAAAATTGTAGCTTTTACTTTATTTAGAATATAATCTTGTAATTTTGCTAGTTTCCTCTACACTCGAGTAGGCCTTTTTGAGGTTAATTATTTTTCCTTTGACTCCGTAGTTTTTTCTTCTCATTCATTATTTAATCCTATAAGTTTTTGAACTAGAGAGCTAACCGATGTTTTTAATTCCATTTCATTAGAAACCATCAGTCTTATTTTTCTTTCTCTGAGTTTGGAATAACCACTACATTTTCTAAAATTTATATTCTTTATTCTTTAATATGATCTATATGATGTCTTAGATATCTGCCATCTTCTAACTTCATATTGTGTATTTGTGAGGATAATAATTTTTATAATTATTCCTGATAGTCATTTCCTCTTTGTTATATCTTTAATCCATATATTTTATTAGTGGTAAATTTAACATTTTTCAAATAGCCACTTTTCCATCTATTTTTATTTCGAACTAATGTAGACAAATATGTTTCCATGCATCATTTTAATAATAATTCTACATAAAGCTTTTTTGTGACCACACTGAATGTAAAATGCTTATAAAACTTGGCACCTATAATTGCTTTGTGTATGGCCACATATTCCTGTTTGTTGCAATTTTCAGCTGTTGTACTGCCTTCTCCACTATTCCATTAAACTGTGGGTAATAAACTTATGTCAATGTGTGCTGTATCACCTTTGGAGCAAGGAAATTTTTTTAATTTTTCAAACTAAACCCAGTTTTGTTATCCATCATTATAATGACTGGATAACTATGGGTTGCAAAGGATTCATTCAAAACATTTATTATACTTTCTGTACTTGAGTTATTTACTATACGGTAGTCAGTCCATTTTGAATCTATGGCTACAAAAATATTTTTCCATGAAATGGTTCTACATCATCTAAATTAACTCAAGGCCAAGCTTCTGTAGATTGAGTTCAGGATTTAAATTTTTTAGTCAGTAAATTTATTGTGCATTTGACATATTTGCCAATTTTTCACTGTTTGCTTGATTTTTATCCCTAGAGGCTTATACTGACTTCTTCCTAATATTGAGTTAATATTCAGTTCATCTACATATAATGATAATTGTTTATAATTGCTATTTATCATTGCAGATACTGTAACTATTTTCCTAATCAGACTTTTTAAATTCAATGTTAACCTTTGCTTTTCTACAAATCATTTTCCAATCTTTCAATTATATTAATGACATACCCAGTCTACTGTTGATCTCCATTTTTACATTTTGACCACATACTTTCTGGTAATTTAGGTATATCATCACTATCTTTTACTTTTTCACCATTGCAAACTACTTAGACACTGCTCCCCTTGATTTACTCTTTCTTTGTAAATCCTGTTTTATCATTTGTCATTTGCATAATTTTGACAGATTACATTCCAATCCACAGATAAAACATTTTTTCATTTTAAATCTGCATTTAGATTTTAAATGGTGTGTTTATTTTAAATGACAGGTTTCCACAGCAAAAGCAAGTATAAGAAATTTGAATTAACTTTCTAGGTATTTCTCATCACTTTGCCACATTTATACTTATTTCCATAGTACTGGCCTCTGTTGTATTTTTAAAAGTTTCTACATAATCTGCCATGACCTCATGAGATTAATGCCAATTCAATAGCAACTCTGTACATTAGTTTCTTCTCTAAGCTTTACATCCCTTATTCCCCATAGTAGCTGATTCAACAACATTTCATTGATAAATGTCTTGAATTCACAATTCTTTGCTAGCATCTGTAGGACTAAACTGTATTCACATATAGTTTCATTTTGTGACTGCACCCTCCCATAAAAATGAAGATGCACCATAAATTTTTGTTATAGATTTAAAATTTGTTTCATGTTATTAATAACTGTTCGTGGCTTACTTCTGCAGTAGCTTTAGATCACATAAATGATTTGCCACATTTTATACAACGTTGCCTTGCATCCATAATAGTATTGCAACACTAAGTTTATGATCTGTTATTCCATTCATAAGCATATACTTCTCCACATGATTCACATATATTTGCCATTATATTTTTATATAAAAGTCATTGTCATGTTGTTCTGCATTTTTATTTCAACTGCACTGGTGAATTATATCACATATTAATTTTTTTGTGAAGCTGCTCCACTTAATGTTTTTCCCCAATGCTTTTATGAACTATATCACATAATATATCCAGGGCCAACCAGTCAATTGGTAGCTGAATAATTTTAATGGTTTATTTAAAAAACAACACAAAGTTAAATAATAAATTCAAAAGTTTATTTTACTTGGAATATAATAATAATATTAGTTAAAGATTAGTCATTTCTATCTATTTGCTAATTGAGTATAGAATCACTTAACAGTTCATATCTCTGTAGAAATTTAATATATATAAATGTCTCTTTAACTCTATAATTTTTAACCATACTATTTCTCGCACATATATATCTGAGATAGTCAAATTGAATTTTTGACTAGAGCTCTTCTTTATTAATTTCCAGAAAAACAGAGATAATCAAAAAGCAGAACTCAAACTCCATATCCAGTACCATTTTCCTGCATCACTTTTATGCTACTGCACTATTTTTATGCTTCTTCAGACCTTTTTCAGTTTTGCTAATTTACACAAAGTAACTTATATATAAAAAAAAACAAAAAAGCAAATTAAAATTTGCCAATGCTTGGATTTATGATCAACAGATGGCATTTTACCAAAAACACCGTCAAAGCGTGCTTGTTTACATAAACGTCAGAGTAAGCATTCACTACCTCTTTCATTAGTTCCACCTTCAGATCATGATTTCAAGCTGATTTTGCTATCATCAGTGAAGGACAGGAAATAAGAAACTAGATCTAAACACTAAACTCTGAGCGTTTATGAAACAATTTCTATTCAGCTTGCAAGCGTGAATTTTTTAGACACGTAATGTCTTTAAAATCAGCATAGCAAGCCAGATAGCTATATGGGTCTGATATCAGTTCAGTATCTCCACATAGTAGAAGCCTCTGCAATATATATCATTGCAAGAAAAACTTCAAAGGTACATTTATGAAAAACAAAAAAGCAAATTAAAATTTGCCAATGCTTGTATTTATGATAAACAGATGGCGGTTTACCAAAAACACCATCAAAGCATGTTTGTTTACATAAACGTCAGAGTTAGCATTCACTACCTCTTTTGTTAGTTCCACCTTCAGATCATGATTTTAAGCTGATTTTGCTATCAACAGTGAAGGACAGGAAATAAGAAACTAGATTTAAACACTAAACTCTGAGCGTTTATGAAACAATTTCTATTCAGCTTGCAAGCGTGAATTTTTTAGACATGTAATGTCTTCAAACACGCTTTGATGGTGTTTTTGGTAAAATGCCATCTGTTGTTCATAAATACAAGCATTGGCAAATTTTAATTTGCTTTTTTGTTTTTCTTAAATGTACCTTTGAAGTTTTTCTTGCAATGATATATATTGCAAAGGCTTCTACTATGTGGAGATACTGAACTGATATCAGACCCATATAGCTATCTGGTTTGCTATGCTGATTTTGAAGACATTACATGTCTAAAAAATTCACACTTGCAAGCTGAATAGAAATTGTTTCATAAACACTCAGAGTTTAGTGTTTAGATCTAGTTTCTTATTTCCTGTCCTTCACTGATGATAGCAAAATCAGCTTGAAATCATGATCTGAAGGTGGAACTAATGAAAGAGGTAGTGAATGCTTACTCTGACATTTATGTAAACAAACACGCTTTGATGGTGTTTTTGGTAAAATGCCATCTGTTGATCATAAATACAAGCGTTGGCAAATTTTAATTTGCTTTTTTGTTTTTCATAAATGTACCTTTGAAGTTTTTCTTGCAATGATATATATTGCAGAGGTTTCTACTATGTGGAGATACTGAACTGATATCAGACCCATATAGCTATCTGGCTTGCTATGCTGATTTTGAAGACATTACGTGTCTAAAAAATTCACACTTGCAAGCTGAATAGAAATTGTTTCATAAATGCTGAGAGTTTAGTGTTTAGATCTAGTTTCTTATTTCCTGTCCTTCACTGATGATAGCAAAATCAGCTTGAAATCATGATCTGAAGGAGGAACTAACGAAAGAGGTAGTGAATGCTTACTCTGACGTTTATGTAACCAAACAAGCTTTGACGGTGTTTTTGGTAAAACGCCATCTGTTGATCATAAATACAAGCATTGGCAAATTTTAATTTGCTTTTTTGTTTTTTATAAATGTACCTTTGAAGTTTTTCTTGCAATGATATATATTGCAGAGGCTTCTACTATGTGGAGATACTGAACTGATATCAGACCCATATAGCTATCTGGCTTGCTATGCTGATTTTGAAGACATTACGTGTCTAAAAAATTCACGCTTGCAAGCTGAATAGAAATTGTTTCATAAATGCTCAGAGTTTAGTGTTTAGATTTAGTTTATTTCCTGTTCTTCACTGATGATAGCAAAATCATCTTGAAATCATGATCTGAAGGTGGAACTAACGAAAGAGGTAGTGAATGCTTACTCTGATGTTTATGTAAACAAACACGCTTTGACGGTGTTTTTGGTAAAACGCCATCTGTTGATCATAAATACAAGCATTGGCAAGTTTTAATTTGCTTTTCTGTTTTTCATAAATGTACCTTTAAAGTTTTTCTTGCAATGATATATATTGCAGAGGCTTCTACTATGTGGAGATACTGAACTGATATCAGACCCATATAGCTATCTGGCTTGCTATGCTGATTTTGAAGACATTACGTGTCTAAAAAATTCACGCTTGCAAGCTGAATAGAAATTGTTTCATAAATGCTCAGATTTTAGTGTTTAGATCTAGTTTTTTATTTCCTGTCCTTCACTGATGATAGCAAAATCAGCTTGAAATCATGATCTGAAGGTGGAACTAACGAAAGAGGTAGTGAATGCTTACTCTGACGTTTATGTAAACAAACATGCTTTGATGGTGTTTTTGGTAAAACACCATCTGTTGATCATATATATTGTATGTATATGACTCATTTCAAATACACTGATATATTATTTAATTTTAAAAAAATATTTTCTTTTGGATATATAGATTTATGTGTATTTATTATTATATTGTCTATATAAATAGTTAATGAATAAGCAGTTGTAGAGAGAGAAGGTAATAATATTTAATATTGATTTATTGTATTTTCTTATTAAATAAGGTGTTAAATTATTTAACATTAATTTTGTTAAAATAAAGCAGATCAGAAAGAAAGTGTAAAATAAGGCGATCAGATTAGTAGATTAGTAGATTAAAAAAAAAGTACACGTGCAAAAAAGTGTGAAAGAATGAAAATGTCTGTATAAAAACAAAAATGCTTTTACACCTATTTCTAATGACTATAGATTGCCAGCTTTATTGTTTGTGTTATCTGTGTCTAAGATTATTTTTATAAAAGGGGTGCTTTGATGTAATAAAACGTGATTATTAATTTTCTTGTAAAATCGCGATAGAACATCAACTTGTTAAACTCTGATTTTTTTTTTGATCTTTTATCTCAAGTTAAAGATTTCCAGGTGTCCTTTTTCTTTGATTAAAATTCGCAATAAAAATGAATGAAACAATATTTAGCGGTCAGTTTTTTCAATGTTATTGAAGGAGAGTCAGTTTTTCCTTGCTATTAAACAGAGATGTAGCGATCAGTCAGTTTTTTCAATTTTTAGTGGGCAGTCAATTTTTTCAATGTTATTGAATGAAAAATGTGGCAGTCAGTTTTTTTTTTAATGTTATGAAAAAAGAGTGAGCGATTTGATTTTTTTTTCTTTTTTTTTTTAAAAAAAATTGAGGAAGAAAAAATGACTCTTGTTTTAAAGTCAGTATAGAGGAAGATGTGCATATATATAAGTAATTCCCAGCAATATTAAAAAAAAAGAAATGAAACAAAATTGAATTTCTTGGAAGAAGTTATTGACAATTCTATAAAATGATATTAATATATTTTGCTGTGTATAATACAATGAATTTGCATTGTTAAAACCACCTCTTCTGCTTCTTGAAATTCCCATCATGGGTTAAAATCACTAATCTACTGTGGACTCATATACCAGTCAAATAATAACCAACAAAATGATCGAGTTTAAAGCCAATCACACAAGCTATTTGAAATGCTTCTTTTCTGGCTCCTGGTCCATTATAGGCTCATTACCTTTGGATGGAGGGGGAAGGGGAAGGAAGAGGAAAAGAAAATTGTATAAAGGCCTTATAACTAGGTTTGATTAAGCTATCAATCAAATTTTTGTTAGAATTTTTCTTATAGTCATCTAAAGTGTCTAAAATGTTTTTTTTTAAATGGGAGAGACAAGCAAATCCAGCAGTTCATACTTATCTAAAAGTATTTGAAATAACTCTTTTTGAAATGGTAGAAGGAAACCAGTCAACGAATTCAGCGTTATCAAAAGTATCAACAATAAATAATTTTAAAATTGAAGAAATAAGCAAGACAATTAATTCATGTTTATTTTAAAAGTATCTGCAAGAACTTTTTTTTTTTAAAAATGGAGCAAAGACAAGCAGTCTGAAAATTCAAACTTGGGACATTTATAAGAAGTGAAAGTAATCGGGTAACTATGAACTTTCCTTAACATATCTTTTATTATTGCTTATTAAAAGTAAACCTTAATTTATTGTTCAAAGCATTATTTTTTTTCTTTTGATACAGAAACATTAAAGGCTTGTTTATCGATAGTTATTCTCAATATCACATAACATAACACAAACACAGTTTAAATCTTTGAACTTAAATTTTCATTATTTTTTTATATTATATATTGTAATATTGAAATGTTTTTTTTTTTAATTGTTCTTTAGTTGTTATGATAATGAGCAACCTATAAATATATGCATTTATAATGTTTGTTTTATTTTATCTTGTTGCATATTAAAATTGATATAATGTATTTTCTTTTCTTTTGCTAAAAGGTTGCAAGAATATTTTTTATATATGTAATTTATGTATTAATCTCTAATATAGGGGTATACATTTTGAACATATATGTTAACATTACTGAATGTGTGCATGTGTAACTGCTTATACAAACACGTCAAAAGAATAGGTTATACATAATTAGTTTAGATATGAGAAATTATAAAGCAAGGCCTACATATGAATGGAAGTGAAATAAAACACAAGTTACATATAAAATTTATTTTTTCTGACATAATAAGTTATGAAAGTCTTAAGTAAGCATTCCATGAAATATATTTTTTTAAATGTCATTTTAAGCCAGCTTATTTTAAAATTATCCAAAATGACGAACTTGTATATAAAATTTTGTATTAGTTCTATATTGAATTAATGTAATCATAAGCCATTTATCTAATTAGTAAATTTGATTTTAAAGAAGGAAAGAAGAAGAATATTAATAAATATAGTTATATATCTTAATTGGTTTCCAAGTTCTTATTAAAAATATTGTTGTATTTTTCTTGTCTTAATTCTATTTGTTTTAAATGATCATCGTCATCATTGCTCACAGATATTAAGAATCATCATTCGTAAATATTGAGCAAGCATTCGCAAATATTAAGAAAGCACTCGCAAAATGTTAAGTAAACTAGAATGTTGATTTACCTTTAAGTATTTAGGGATTATGTTTGATAATAACCAAGTTTTAATAATTATAGTTCAACAATAGAAAGCTAAAATTATGTTGTGTCCATGAGTTTTGATCATCCTCATCAAAGATGGATATCACATTATTGATTAAAACACATTTTAAACATGGTACTGTACATGAGTTATGATCACCATCATCATTAATAAATTATAATCATTAAATCTAATGTTTAACATAATTAATATATTTAGTAAATAAGGATTTGTAGAAAGTTGAATATCATGCATAGAGATCCGTGATGATCAGTCACCATCACTAGTATTATTAAATCCTAGTTTTAACTATAAAAGTATGTTAGTAAATAACTATAAATTTATATAAATGCTAGTGAATGTAATATTTAAATCCCATTGTGACAAAGGATGATTTTAAAAAGTGCTTATGAGTTTATAAAGATAAATTTATTGTTGTGAGTTTATTAATAAGCTATGACTGGTATCATCATCACTATTGTTATCATTATTATTATGATATTATTATCATCATCATTATTACCTTTATATTGTGATAAATAATCTAGTTAAATAGCCATCGATATCAATAATGGTCTTCACATGCTTGTTTAGAAGCCATTAATAAGATTATACTTGTCTGTTCATCAATATACATAAAATGAGCTAGCAATGTCTATAAGAGTCTTGATCTATATAAATTTTGTGATATGGGGATCTTATGATTTTATTGACATGAGTAAAATATAAGAGTGTCATTTTTTTTTCATTAGTCATCCAAGTCATGTGTGATAAAAATGTACCGGAATGAGTTTGAACTCAGTACACTCTAAACAGATATTTATCTAGATTTAAAACAATCTAGTGGCATTCGTGGGAAAACACATATACTTAGCTAAACTGAATAAAAAGTGATCCCATCCCTTTTCCAACTTATTAACTTTGTGTAATATGTTTTATAAGTTGTCATGAATAGCACCAGTGTGTGCGTATGATCATGAATGGTCTTATATGGTTGGAAAGAAGAATAGGAAGGATTCTTTGTTAAAAGAACCTAGTATTGGAGATAAGCGAAATGCACTCCAGGGTTCTCACCGTGGGTAATTTTATTCAGTTGCTATATTTAATATTATTTTTATTTGATGACAATGGCCAGTATGTTTTATTGTTCAAATGACTTCCCCAGTATCTAAATATTTTAAATCTTTAATGATGATAGTTTTAATTGTCATGTTGTTATTTTAAGTATTGAGAACTGAGATAATTTGTTTATTTCATTATTAGCGTGACAGAATTAATGTCTAGGATAGTTGCAATCGGGCTATAATGTTATATTTAATTAATTAGAAATAGACACCCAGATAGAGCACGATATGCATATATTCTTATTTATATGTTAGCATCATCCTTATTTAATTATAAATTGTATTTTAGCTAACACAGTGAATTCATTTCTCATTTAATTTACTCGGTTACAAATGATGAACCGTTGGAGCATATCATTATCCTGTTTAGTGTTTAGTTATTGAATTATAGCAACTATCATTTTATCATTCACCAACATATAGATTATAAACAGTTATAAAGTAACAGCCTTTTATCAACCCTTTTATCAATTCATCTTTATTTATTCATACTGTTACAAATGACAGATTATAAAAATCACAGATTATAAACATATCTTATTATAATAATTAATAATTTCTATCTATAATTTCGTCTATCAATATATTTTTATATCTGTTACAATATATATATATATGCAAATTAGCCTGATGTTTCTTGCAGTAAACTGATTTTTATTTCCTGCATATCATTATTATTTCTGTTTCTGAAATATTCTAGCTAAATTAATTTTTACTACATCTGTACATACCCATTTATTTATGCTTTAAAAATGACATATACATGAACACATTAGCAAATATACATTTCAATTCAAGACTTTACTATTAAATAAATGCTATAGAATAGCCATAAATGAACTTTATTGCAGTGTCGTTGCAGTACCAGAAAAGGCAAAGAGAGTAATTCAGTGATTATAAATGGAAAGGTTACGTTGTTATGAAAATACTGTGTTAAATACATCTAATTTGAATGTTCAAACTTTAATATCAAATTGAGATAGTGATAGTGCTTAAGTAAAAATTTTGCTGAGATGTTGATGAAGTTTTACTAATTTCTAGAATGTCTGATGATAAGAGTGGAGTCAAGAACGTGGCAGGCCATGATTAGGCAATTTTTTTTTTTTTATCGATAGGGGATATTTAAAAAGTTTAGAAAATTCTCTAGATGACATATAAAGTTTTAAAATGTATATACTAATAAATAAAACAGCTTTTAAACAGTCAAAAATCATCTCCATTACCTATAAAGAAATAATAAACAAGGGTAGCATTATTCACGAGATTTGCACAATTTCTAATTGGTAAGACTTTGATGAATTTTTTATTCTTGTGTTATCTCTTAGTTCATAATAGATAAATATCTAAATACTGACTAATATTAGATGGTTAGCTGGATTTTTAATGTGCCATCTACTTACAAAAATAAATAAATAAATAAATTTTAAGTCTGATTAAAAACGGAAAACATTGATCAATTTTGCTTGACTTAAATTCGATTTCAGATTGAATGATGGTAGACGGATGTGTTACTATAAACCATAAGATCTGCCTATCATATACACATGTAAAACAAATAATACAAATAATATAAGCTGTGATTTTTCATTATATGTCAAATATTACACAATTTTGACAAGTAATTGATTATTTAAAAGGATAGTTTAATATTTCTAAAACAAAACAAAACAAAATTATAAATAAAACAAATCTGAGGTCAACCGCAATGTAATATTTTAAAAAGTATTCTAATAAAATAAGTTAAATGTAATTGAATAACATAAAACAATAAATGAATAAAATTTTAAATAATAAAAATTAATATTTTGTAAATAAATAAAAGTAATGTGATAACGTTTTAATTAATAATTTAATTTTAAAACTTATACAGAATAAATATATAAGAACTTTGGATACACAGTATAAATATACAAATATATTAGTTTCAATGAAGAAGTAGCTCACAATTACAAAAGTATTTAATTTTAATGCATTCTCGATCTCTTTCTTTTTCTTGGTCGTCAATCTTAGTATAGACATCATAGTACATATATTTTTGGACACAATGAGAATCTTTGTCAATGCTGTTACAAATTTGCTCATCATTACTGTAAAAATGTAAAATAAATAGAATTAATAAATATTTTTATACAAAATTATAAATAAAAATAATAAATAATTTTTATAAAAAATAATTTATTTTTAGAGATACGAATGTTTTATTCATAGAAGCAATGCTGCCAGACAATAGATAATTTGTCATGGGTTGATAAACAGATCTACAAAACTATCATTAAGAGTTATATTATTGGCATTAACTATAACTAGATTATGCATTCTAAATATATGTAATTGAATGGTTAATCATTCGAGAAACATTTGATTTTTGTACAATGAATATGACAGGTTAGCTTTGATCTAAAGATTTTTAGTTCTCAAATTTATTGTCCTATTATTTCACTAAAATGCAAGGCCTACTAGAATATATTGACTTAAACCACTAAACATCACATGATCACTATCTCACTATCTCATACTAGCACATCTGGCATCCATTGATTGCTCTTGTTAGCACAAGATGTCACTACTATATGGAGAGTTTTGCTTTGTTTTGAATTGTTTAATATATTGACTTAGTTAAAACTTATAAGTGATACAAAAAAGCATTTGTACATGTCTGTTTTATAACCATCCCATCTGATCTTAAAAATGATAGTTATTGACCTGGATTACAGGGACATATTTAGAAGACTACAAATAGTCAAAATAAGAGTCATAGATCACACGACCCTGTCACTTAAGCTTGTAAGTTATAAACAATGAGGAGTGCCAATTCCTCAACAAGCTTTGTGATAAATGCTTAGCCAGAGCCAGCACTTAAAATATCTCTGTCAGGAATTCCCCCCAAACCCCTGACCATGGTTTTGTGCTTTGGCACTCCTCAGAGAGGTGCCAGGGTGTGTTCAGACACCTATCCTGGCACCTCTCTGAGGAGTGCCAAAGCATAAAACCATGGTCAGGGGTTGGGGGGAGGGGGTTCTTGACAGAGATATTTTAAGTGCTGGCTCTGGCTACTACCCTGGTACCTCTTTGAGAAGTGCCAAAGCACAAAACCATGGTCAGGGGTTTGGTAGGAGTTCCTGACAGAAATATTTTAAATGCTGGCTCTGGCTAAGCATTTATCACAAAGCTTGTTGAGGAATTGGCAATCCTCATTGTTTATATTTAGAAGAGGTTTGATATTTAAAAAAGGACTATTAGTAGCTTCAGAACAATTCATTATATTAATATTTAAAAAAAATTTGAGAATTTTGGTTCCCTTCTTTATAATTTTCATGATGAAATGTATAAGAATACATTTAAAATGCTATTGAAAAATCAACTAAATATATATTTTCAAGTTTTTTTTCTTATCTCAGTGCATCTTTCACATTAATTCAAATATATCACAACCATCCATCAGCCCAGAAGTCAGACCAATCTCTCTCACTCTGGATGGATTTTTGGAATACCGAATTCACTTTTTTTTAAGTGAGCAAGGCACACATATCTCCTCTTGTAATTTTAACTTCATATACACTCTTTTTAGATATATTTTTTAACATCATATATATATAATATTTAAATACATGTATATTGTCTAAACTAAACAATGTAATTATAAGGCACTTGAACTCCAGACATTCAAACTCCTCACAGTTATCCAATCCATCTTATACAGCTGATACATATAACCACATACATGTGAAAAAGAACAATTATCTCCAATATATGTATTTCATGCTGCAACCTTATCAGTTGGTCCAGATCATCATCTCCAAAACATATATGCAATCACTGTTCACCATGTATAAGTATATTAGAGATCATTTATCATTTCCACACGTATGTGACCATGTATATCAGTTGTATGATATAAATTGGATAACTGTGGAGAGTTTAAAAATCTGAGTTCAAGTTCCTTATAATAAATACATAAATTTCAAACATCTATTTCATCACAATTTTCTAAAACATATGACCAAAAACATGTGAAAAAACAAATAATCCTCAAGACAGGCATTTTGTACTAAACCAACACTCATCAGTTGGCATAGTGTATTGCACATATTTTCATCATTAGTTTGGGATTTTATAGACAGCAATTTACTATAGTTTGAAAAATTGACTAACTATAGACATATACTGTATATATATCGTAACCTAGTGTTATTGACACTTGGTTTATTTAGCAGCGTTTCCACAGGAAAACAATGCTATCCTTTTCTAGGAAATAAAAAAGTAAAATAATAATAATATTAAGTGATTAATAAAATATGCTATTTACTCACTTTAACGTGTTTTAAGCAAATAACTAAAAAAATTTGGTAATCCAATGTCATTTTGAAGAAGAGCATGAATAATTTAATTAAAATATTAACAATAAAAGCAATTTAATATAGTATAAAAGCACATATTATAAACAGTAATTGATTTTGGATGGGTAGAGGGAGAGTGGATGAGTATCTTATCATAAAACACAATAACTTCTGGTAATTTTTAAATTATTTAGATAATAATGTATACAGAATTATACATCACTAATAAGCATTGTTAATCAAATATACTTATTATTTTTCATTATTTGTCAATTTACTTTGTAATTTATTTAAATCATACGGAAAAATATAACTGTAATAAGTTTTTTTTTTTTTCCTTTTCTTTTGTTTATGTTATAATTAAATGATTATTTTTCTGTAAGAGGTCGCTAAAACAAGACCGCCAAAATTTTGGAAGAAAGTTTAGTCTGACTTTAGTTTTACAAGGAGGAAGCAGTACTGAAATTCGGTAACAAATTTTTTATATTTTTTATTGCAGAAATAAATATAAGTCCAGTAAATTTTTAATAATATCATGCGTTGCTAATCCTATTTGATAAGATATTCTGTTTTCTGGTGCCATCTACCTATTTTAAAGCTTTTTATACGCAAAAATATACTATCTTATGCTAAAGTTCAAAATGACCGTATTAACTACAGTAATCACGGAAAGCGTCATTATATTTAAATTAAGCAATATAAGTAATTTCCAGGAAATAAACAATTATTTGTTAACTTTACCTTATTTAATAATCTTTTCATGGTATAAAAGAAAAATTATAATTAAAAGAAATATTATAAAAGCCAAAGGAAGTTAACGAGAAACATTTCGCGCTCTTTCTAAAAAAAATTGTCTGCGTTTGAAAATAATGTAAGCTCCCCACGTTAAAATATGTTTTATTCACTGAAAATTATCTAAAAATAATATTAATGATCAAGGATATTTACTTATGCACCTGTATATTTTTTAAAAAAGAAAATATAAATTTTCTCAAGGCAAATATCAGAAAATTTGTATGTGTGCATTTTACGGAGAATTCCTTATTAAAGACAAATTACAATTCCTAGAGTAGGAATAAAAACTACAAACATTAGTGACTTAATTATAACCTTAATATAATATGTTATATTATACATCAACTGGAGTCATTAAAACTTTAGATCTACGTAAGTCAGCTGCAGTCCTTATAATAATATTATTTTGGAAAATTCGCGCATTAGTTTTTTTTTTCTAAGCCAGCTAGCTAAAAATGATACGTATCGCCAATAGTAAAGAGAAAAGAATTGTATATGTGATCGTTTATCGTCCAATATTCGTCATGTTAAAATATGTATTGTTTTCTTGGATCCCAAAATTATATCAGTTAATTCAAGGAAGAGTTAACATCCAACGCTGCTATGTTTTCTTTGCCCAATTTATTAATTGCACCAGAATGGAGGCACCTTTTATATAAATGAAATAATAAAATGTGTTTCTTATTTGAAATTTTGCTTCATGAACTACGAACGGATCAAGTTCTTCATCTAGATAAATTGCCAATGGAAAAACATTTTTCTAGTGAGATAATAATCACTTGTTAAGTAATGATTTTTTTTTACTAATGTGTAAAATTATGTGTATTTTTTTTTTATATCAACAGGTTAAAGGCTATATAATCAAGTAATATTTAAATGACCTTGTAATCATAAAGGTATGTTTTCATATACTTATTCTAGGTTAAATTTATATTCGACATGAAAAAAAATATTTTTTTTATAAAATGTGTTTACTTATGATATGCATTATGGGTATAAATTTATATGTTAGATGCGTAAAAGAAGAAAAATTCAGATACTTAATAGGTAAAATATCTAGTTAAAATTATCAGAAGTAATTAAAGAGAAGTGCTATACAGGATATTACTTATTTAAAGTTTGAAACAAATTTATACTATGTTAATTGCGGAACTTATTCCCAATTATTCTTTATTAACGCATTCACTTAATTTAGTTCAAGATACTATACTACCAAGTACGTGTTGAATGTTTCTTTGGCAAAGGTGAAAATTATTATGGTTTATTCTGTGTTATCTATTGATTTCAGACGTTGATCTAAATATACCCCGGAACATAAATTTAGTGTAATTAGTGTATTTGCTTGTCTTGCCCCGATATAGCATCAGTATATGATTAAGATTCGCATTAGTAATAATTGTAATGTATCTATTTTGTGGGATGGAAAATGATCTCCCCAAAAGCTTTATTTTCCATGAGGGGAATAGATAAATCTAGTATTCAGGTATGTTTATAACCCAAGTGATCGCTTCTCAGAGTTAGGGCGATCAGTAATTTATATCGTATTTAGTGTATTTCATTCGTTAAAATCCCAGGAGAGGATTATATTTGGTGTGCGCTCCTATTATGCCCAAGTAAGAGGCAAGGACCCACCAAACTATTTTAATATAGTAGTTAAATCTACAGACCTTTGGTGTTATTCCATATTCCTCATGAGAAAATAGAGATAATTCCACCATGGAAGGTGTTGAATATTGTGTTTTGTTTAGAAAGTTATGGCAAGATAACGGGTATATTGGAGGTTAATTCCTCAAGATCCATTTAGTAAAAATAGCGTGCTAGTATATATGATCAATGTCTGGATTGTGCGGTGGAATAGTGCTGGTAATCCACACGTAAGTCAATGGAGAGAGTAAGTTTAAAATTGCGTGATTTAGAAATTTTTATTTGCCAATGGAGGGTTCAAATACTAGGTTTAATTCCGGTTAATTAGTAAGTAGCACTCACAATATAACTTATACTGAGAAAAACAGTGTGTATAACAACTTCAGTTGTTATTAAGGTAAATATTAAAATAGTTAGTGTAACTTCTGATAAATAACCCATAAATTATAATAAGTTATTTAAATAAAAACTATCATTTAATTAAAGATATGATAATAAAAATCGTTTGTACGCATTGCCTAGAATCAGATTATTTTTATTTTAAAACAAATAGTTAGTTAATAAAGTTAAGCAGCCGTTCATATCAGATACACTAAATGGATGAATTGATGTATCGATAATAATATTTATTTTGTTATATTCAATTTGCATAAAGGTAAAAAGAAGATGAAGAAGTAGTTCGAATCCAGGTCTAAAAGTATAGACGAATTACTGTTAGTTATATTTTGTTTTATCCAGATGGGATCAAATAAATTGTATATGTTTGTTTATTATGTTAATCATAAAGGATAGTTTTGTTAAACTGTAATAATAAATTATAATCTTGTTAAAATTTAATAATAAATTATAGTCTTGTTACAAGTTGTTCTGAGTCATTTTTCTTGTGTGCTAAATAAAAGTGTATTGGCATAATACTTGCAATACTTTCTTGAGTCCAAAAATAATTTATGAAATCTTAAATTCAATACACCAGATAGACAATTGTAAGCAGATCAGAATATTTCAGTATATTTTTAATTTAATAAGAATTATTTGTGGAATTGAAAACTTCAGACCAAGACATTTTATTTTATATGTGTGTAAAATCACTTTATCCCCAAACTAGTCGCTTTTGGTTGCACATTGTTAAGTACACTTTTAAGTGAAGTGTCTGAGTAATAAATCTTAGTCCAATTATTGTGTTGTCATGGATAATGGAAGGACACAAAAGCACCCTTGTCTTTTCATCATTCCGACTGAGATTCTGGATAAAATGGCTGTATTATTCAAAATTATGCGTTGTTATTAAATATAGTTATCATCTCATTAAATATTATAATAGTTGATATGTGGATGAAGACACATGGAATTTAAATAAGATAAATGTTTCCTATAGCCGACCAGAATGTCAGTCATATGCGACAACACAATACTGCCGAGCATTTTATTAAATATAACAGAGAACCCTGAGATTAGTGTCATTATTATAAGTACTCTTAAATTAAGAATTGATTCATTATGATCAACATTACAAGCGTGGCATGGCTTAAGAGATTGAAACTTCTAATTGTATAATAATAAAATATTGAGAGCATATTGGCAAATTAATGAATGTTTTATTTTAGTCAGTAATATTAACAATGACATGAAATCATCATCATCATTGTCGAACAGTGCAAGTACTTACAGCTCAGAGAATGTGTTTTGGATAGAGAAAGAATGTTAGTTTATTCTAAATTTTATTTTTAAATTTATTTTATTAATGATAATTTTTTTTTATTCTATCTCTGTCTGAACTGCATATCACTGTAGCTGAATTATTATAACTAACCAAACGTCGAGCTATATTAGATAAAACGTACGGGTTTGCTACCCGTCCTAGAAGGAAGCGTTTATTTATTTCCGAAATCTCTTTAGTGAATTCGCTCTCATTTATTTTAATAGAAGTCGTCTTCGTTTAATTAGGTTAGAATATATATATAGTTGACAGTTTTTCAATAGTACTAGTTTTGGTTTACCCTTGTATATGGTTGCTTATTATTGTTATTATTATCATTACAGCCCCGACATTTTAAAATGGATATCACATTATCTACATAATATAAATGACTCGGTAGCTGCTGGTGCTTCTACAGACACTGGTAATAAAAAAAGACTGCTTATTATTTATCATATTATTAATTTATCTGTTAATTACTTATGCAATCTGAACTTTATAAAGTTGAGATTAACATAGGGGATGAGGGGAGAACATGTTGATGATTAATTTGATGTATTTTGTTTTTGGTAAACATGTTTTATAAAATCTTTTTATAAGGATAACTTTTTTTCATCTTGATTTCTTTTATAAAATCCCAATCCGTCTCTCTGGTTGTTTTTTTAGAAATTAGTATCACACTTTCATAACATTTTAATATTAGCAATCTTTATATCAGGGCTAGCATCCAGATCATATAAAATAAATGATTATTATTTTAATGTAATAACATGATCCTTTCTACTAGATAAAATTGATGAAATATTTTCTCACTACCACATAAAAAAACATAATAAACTTTATTTATAAAAATGATATAGATACTGTAGTCTTTAAAGGAATAAATTTTTTATTAAGTGACCATGTTTCAGGACCATATATAAAAATTAGTAAAATATATTTTTTGAAAACTTTTCTTTTCAAATACAATGGCAGATTTTTTTTAATATTAAATTATTTGTACCAAAAACACCCATTGCAGTTTAATTCCATGATCATAAAATATTTTCATCACTATTAATAATCTGACTAAGATATTCATATTTGTTTTTTTTTTTTAATTCTTGACTTTCAATCTTTATTTTTTTCTGTGAAAACACTGAACATTATTTTAGTCTCTTTAGTATTTATTCTTCTTTTTTGCTTTCATCTAGTAATTCTTGCAATATTTTTCTGAACATCTTAAGTATTATTTTCAAAATAATGGGGGTGACTACAAGATATAGATGAGGTGAATAATCTCTATTTACCGTTACTATCTTAACTTTAAGATTTTGAAAGTTTATTGAAATTGCTGCAAAATGTTTGGAAATATGAAATCACATCATCAGCATAATAATCAATATTACTCTTCTTAGTATTATTATGTAATGTAAGGGTAGCTTACAATCCATTTCAAATCCACACTTATACGTCCACAGTAGTAGCCTAAATCCATGAAAAAGGACATAACCTGAAATAATAGGCTAAATACCTGTTATTTAATTTTATGTGTAAACATATATAAAAATACATACACACTTGAAGTTTATGTAATAAGCACCAAACCAATATACTGTTGAAATATAATAAATTCTCCTTTTTAATGAAAAAGCAAAGCTTAATCTTAGAAACCTTTTCTATATATATATATATCAATAATGACTTGTTTGTTGATATGTAGATGTCATGATAGCAGATGGTAATTTAGTCAATGTGGTGATGACCTGAGGTCAAATCAGTATTTAAGCAATCAAGTGTTGGAAAGTGAGAATATAATTTTACTACATAAATTTATTACAAAATTTTATTACATAACATCAACAATCATTAATTCACACAACAATAGGTATCAACAATGATAGCAAAGAAAGTTAAAAATGTGAGTTTGCTAAACAACAGAAATGTGGTAGAGTATAAAATCACACCCAAGTCATTTCCATTCTCTTTCACATTTTATCAAGTGTTATAACAACAACAGTAAACAGGAATAGCTTAATATCGAACATTAATAAAGAGGCCAATGTGTTCAAAGATATTATCTATTTTGAATAGGATTTTAAAGCACTGCAAATTGAAATAAATTGTTATCAACATTGAAATGATAAAAATCAATAAACTTTAGCAGTGCAATCAACAGATTAAATTAATTCTATGGTGACAATCGAAGACAGAAAACTGCACAGTCAAAAAAGAGGTGGGACATTATATAGCCAGCATATACTGATAAGTGATGATATATAAAATGTCCCTTTGTGTAAATTCACTCAATACAAATCATAAGCTGAAGAAAATTTAAATCTTTTTTTTTTAAATTAACAAACAATGTGTACTGGCTAGACAAACATACCATAGGGCCGTAGTGCTGTCTTAATTGCTAGAGAGTGTGATGCTGTAACTCGATAATATAAATAATGCCTAAAAAACACCTAATCTAAAGTGTCTGAATGGATCCCAAAAGGAAAGTGATATCTGAAGTGGAAACAAATTTGTTCAAGCATTACTGGTGAACCCAGACAATGATGGTGGAAACAAATTTGTTCAAGATTTTAACAAAATCAGAATTATCATGCTATTTTTTTTTAATTTTGCTTTATACATTTGTAAAATTCTATGTTCATTATTCTAATACTTGGAAGTTTCAGTGTATTTGCAATTGGGTGAGTCCATTCCATCAGAAGCAACATAATTCAGGGGTGAAGGTTTATTAAACTAGAAATATTTTTTTTGTTTGGAAATAAAATTTAATTTGATTCCATCCATAGTGACTTGACTTTCACCCATCATCAACATTATATAATATGGTTTGGAGATAAAAAAATTTGATGCTATTCCATATTAATTTGCAATCACTAGGACAGGCAGAATTTACATTATTTATTTATTTGTTTTTATGTTTAACTAACAATTGTTACATTTAGTTATTTGGTATGAATGACTACCAATCTTGGGTAAATATCTCTTTTCTATCAATAGTAGAAACTTGTATGAAGTTGGGGGGGGGGGGGATCCCAAAGTAGATCTCTCTAGCAGAAATTGGATCATGGAGCTATTGGACATATTGAAATAAAATCTTGTAAATAGTTAGTTAGCTTTATGACTGTTATGACAATGAAATAATATTTTTTGCTTTTATTTTATTTTTATATTTTAGCCAATCTTATTAACTTTATAAATAGGGAAGGTCTTAATGCATATCTACCAGGGACATGGGTTTGTACAATGAATAATTTAGTTATTGGAATGGTAGAGATGAATATGGGACACATATAAGCACATCTTTTGCTATGTAAATAGCATTTCAATTTTTATCTGTTATTAAGAAAATTTGCTAATGTGTTTTAAATCAAATTGGTCTTTGGGTTACCAGATTCATTCATGCACTCACTCATTAATTTAATTGATTGAATATATATATAAAATAATCCCAGTGCATAATGCTGTACTGAAATAAATATACAAATATTAAGCATTAAATCACCCACATGGTTAAAAAATCCAGTACCACCCTCTGTGAACTAATATATAAATACATTAGAGATTGTATTTCAAAATAGCCAGCTCAAAACAATACTGCTTTGAACTGTCTGCTATAAGATGATATATATTGAAATACGAACAAACTCAAACAAAGAACTTTAAATTTTAGCAAGCAAAGATCTTAACTTTTTGCTACTAACAAACATGTTTTACAATTATTATATAAAGACAAACTGAACTAAACATTAGTAATTTTAATCTTTAAGTACCTAACACAAATGTATAGAAAATAATCCCAGTGCATAACACTTAACACTATACTGAAATAAATATACAAATATTAAGCATTAATATTAAGCGGTATCATTTTGAGCTGGCTATTTTGAAATACGAACTCTAATGTATTTATATATTAGTTCACAGAGGGTGGTACTGGATTTCTTAACCATGTGGGGTAATTTATTGCTTAATATTTGTATATTTATTTCAGTATAGCATTATGCACTGGGATTATTTTCTATACATTTGTGTTAGGTGATTTAAAGATTAAAATTACTAATGTTTAGTTTGTCTTTATATAATAATTGTAAAACATCTTTGTTAGTAGCAAAAAGTTAAGATTTTTGCTTGCTAAAATTTCAAGTTCTTTGTTTGAGTTTGTTCATATTTCAATATATATCATCTTATAGAAGACAGTTCAAAGCGGTATCGTTTTGAGCTGGCTATTTTGAAATACGAACTCTAATGTATTTATATATTAGTTCACAGAAGGTGGTGCTGGATTTCTTAACCATGTGGGGTGATTTAATGCTTAATATTTGTATATATGTATGCACACACATACAGATTATGTAACTTATAACCCAACAATAGGTTTGATGTATCTTAGGTTATGGAAACTGAGTTGCTACATAAAGTAGATTCACCCCTGAAGAGAGCCTAAGGTAACATTTTCCCTGAGCTCAAATACTGAGGCATAATGGAATCTGAAAGAGGGGTGAAGTATGGATGAACTAGTCTGAATTGTATCTAGATTTAATGAGTAAACTTAGAGCTAGCCCATTGGATGTGGATATATATGATCATTGGTTTGTTACTTAAATTGCATCAGTCATAGCATCCTACCCAAAGACCCTAGGTCTGACTGTAGTTAGATGTGTTCCCACTCCTAGTGAAAAACCTGGACCATTACATCTTGGCACCTTCAACTTAGGGACTCAAAATAGTATATCTGCTATGTTACATCATAGTTTCTAGGGAGATCCAACCAATGGACTGGTGAATCAAAAAAAAAAAAATTTTTTGTTAGAAATTTGCTCTTCTCTTAAACTTTACACATCTACAACCCTGATGAATTTATGTAAGTAGCAACAGATTGATATAGCCAACTATAAAGAGTGATACATTTCATGAAACATTAAATATAAGTAGTTGATGAGTGGGAGATGATAAACAGAGACCAAAAAGAATTAATTGATCAATAAAAACAAGCTAAAATAGAAGAGATAGGCATATAAAATGTAAATTAAAAAATGTAGGCATTAAGAAAGAAAATAACATCTATAACCAATAAAAGAAACAAGCAGGAATGAATTAAATAAATGCTTACTGGCAAGGAGACAGCAATAGAACCTATGACATATATATGTATTAATATTTAAATGTAAAGAAGTAACTTTATAATTAACTATAGGAAAAGTATTTTTTGATGATATTTAGAAGTGGAAGTTATTTGATTAAAAAATAAGTCAAGTTGAAGAATCAAATAATGCTAGTGATAGTGAGATGGAAGATGATACAAATAATATTAGGGAAGGATCTTTATGGGTCTGACACCTGTAGGGGCTACCACCAAAATTGATGACCCTTCACAGGAACAGGTCCTAGTTCAGGTGTTACCACAAGTACAAGGAACACTTGGTGAAGAAATGACTTGAGCACCAGAAGCTGGAATAGTACAGATTGCAGAACATGAGTTGACTTTTGCACAGATGTTCCAGGCAATCATGAATATGGAGAAATGGCCAGCTTAAGAGCAGATATGAACAGTAATAATAATATGGAGGAAAAGATGAACACAATGAACAGTAACATGGAAGCAAGGCTCACTGATATGGACAATAACATGAGTAGAGACAAGATTGAAGAGTGAAATGGGTAATAAGATTATGAATCTAGAAGAAAGCCTAAGAGTAAATATAAATAGTGTTAGCGCAAATATAAAGGAAGAAGTGAAAAATATTGAGACTAGTTGTCTACTGAAATGGAACAGCTGTCAATAAATTTGAATAGCATGCAAAGAGTCAATTTGGAGATGAAGCTAGCACTTGGCAAACTAAGGAATGACATGAAAGAAAAGAACCTAAAATGCCAACAATGATTTAAAGAGTTTAAATCAAACATCATTGAACAACTGAATGGCAAAATGTCATGAAATACAAAAGAATCAGGAGGCCTTCAGAGAAGAGATATGTATGAAACAGGAGAAGTTGCAAGACAGAGTCCAAAAAGAATTTCCAAGAGACTCATGCTAGGATGGAACAACTCTCCACAACATAGAGCCTCAAGATAGAGTTGTGTAATGAAGCTGTAGTAGCATTAGATCACCAATTCAAATGAAGTGAGGATAAAATAACATCAGTAGAGACAGACTCAGTTTTAGGCAAAGCTACTATGAAGAAGCTGATGAAAAGAGCCACTGAAACACAAGGATAGAGTTGACAGAATAGATGAGACCCTAAGCCAAAGGTTGCTGCTGGTAGAGACTCAGTTGTGTCAGGAGGCAGTGACCATTGGAAGCATAATGAGCTGGAATTGACTTAAGGATGGTCAAGGAACCACTTAGAAGTTGCTCTCAAAGACCCACAGAGGATATTAAACTCCTGTGAGGAAGCTACCCTTCCACATCACATACTACCCATGTCAGAACATTATGCTTTTGACTGGAAGGTTTGGTTCCATATTTATTCAACCAACTCCAAAGACCATGGACTGACTCAACATATAGATAACCTGGAGATAAATAGCATGCATGGACCCCCAGCCCAATTCAACCTGGTTAACTAATTTGTGAGGCTTAAGATATTTTAGGGAGCAACCAATAAAGCCACCATGGAGCATCTCAGAATGCTGTGAAAGTCATTGTTTTAGGCCCCCCATCCACCTTTGATGACTACCTAATGCTGTTCCATAAAGAATTTTTGGAATAGAGATAGGAAAGAGGCCCTGCTATACCAGATATTCCAGGAGAAGTACCAATCAGATCTAGGAGAGACCTTAACAAAGTTCTTTTGTTGCCAGGTCATGAAATTGAGGATACTCAACACATACTATATGAGTGAAAGTGAAATTATCAGGATTATCAAAAGAAACACCACTTAAGATTAAACAATTGCTGTTATGTACCAATGCCAGAAGCATTGAGCAGGTAGCAGAGTTTCTAAATAATACTGATATGAATAAAACCAGCTTATTAATGCATTAGAAAAAGAAAAGGAGAGACCACAATCAATGTCATAATTTATAAAATGAAAAACAATAATAATGATGCCAGTGATTGGAAGTGGGCAGAGTTTCTAAATAATACTGATATGAATAAAACCAGATTATTAATGCATTAGAAAAAGAAAAGAAGAGACCACAATCAATGTCATCATTTATAAAATGAAAAACAATAATAATGATGCCAGTGATTGGAATGAAAATCACTTCAAAGGAATTTCCCATACATCTGGACATTTAAAGGGAATAGAACTAACAGTAATAAGGTGGGGATAACTCCCCTCATAGTCCAGGGAAACTTCCCAAACCAGGGTGTTGCAATTACAGGCCCAAAATCCAGAAAAAATTATACTAGAAAGGTGCTTGAGGTTATTAACTTTCTCAAGAAACCAAAATAACCCTGAGGAATATGAACCAGACCCTTGTTCTGTAGTATCATTAAAATGATGTGTTCATGGGAGGATAAGCACCCAACTTTGCAGAGCTGACTCATGATAGAAGTTTTGTTTGAGAGATTGCTAGTTAAAGGACTGTTAGGTTCTGGTAACCTGATTGTAGTGGTGGCAGACAAATTCTATCATGAGATCTTGATGAAAAATCCCAATATTAAGACCCTACCACTGAAATCTATTCAGCTTACCATGGCTAACAGTAGAAAAGCTAAGCTAGCACAAAAGCAAATGTGAGTTGAGATGAAAGTAGGCCAAACAATCCTCTATAATGTATTTTTAATACTGAATGGCTTAATCCATGACCTTATTCTAGGGGCAGACTTCCTACACTTGAACACATGCATTATTGATTTTTCTGACAAGACAGTCAACATAGAATATGACAGCATAAAGATGACATTGCTTCTGAGATATGATCTACCTGAAATTGATTGTATTGTAACCAATATCCCAGAAGCACTCATAGATAGTAAAATTGCAGAGTCTAACTTACATGGGAGTGCTGATGCATTAAAATTATGATCTGTTATTAATAAATTTAGCCCAATTTTTCAGAGATATCAGGAATGATAGACAGTTTTCAACAGAGTATTGGGTTAAAACATGACAATCCATTTCAATCCAAATTGTATCTTATTGCATACCACTATCATAAGAAGTAACTAAACAGGTTAATAAAATGCTGGACTGAGGGATCATTTCCAAATGCTCTTCACCTTATTGTAATCTCATTATAACTATAAAACTGAAAGATGGATCAATGATATTTTGTTTGGATGCCAGACAACTAAACAAAATTACTGTCCAGACAGAAACATTTCACCACCATACATGAATTATTCATGGGATTTAGAAATAAGGTGTTTACCACTTTTGATATAGCATACAGCTATATTGAACTCCACCCAGATTATCACCAATGCACTGCTGCTGATATGAGAGTTATACATATCAGTTTAATAGGATGCCTTTTGGATTGATAAATAATGGTGCTGGTTTGATAATGTGCTTAGATAAGACTCTATCTCTAAAGCTGAAAGATGGATCAATGAGATTTTGTTTGGATGCCAGACAACTAAACAAAATTACTGTTCAGACAGAAACATTTCACCACCATACATGAATTACTCATGGGATTTAGAAATAAGGTGTTTTCCACTTTTGATATAGCATACAGCTATATTGAACTCCACCCAGATTATCACCAATGCACTGCTGCTGATATGAGAGTTATACATATCAGTTTAATAGGATGCCTTTTGGATTGATGAATAATGGTGCTGGTTTGATAAGGTGCTTAGATAAGACTCTATCTCCTGAGGTTAAGGAGATCATGACTATTTATGTGAATGATGTGCATCTGCACAATTGAAGAACATCTTAAACACCTTACTATGTTGTTTGAAGAATGCTAACTGAAGGGAATTAAAATCAACTTCAAGAAGAGTACCCTAGTTTTTAAACAGGTAGTCTTCCTAGCCATATTTTAGGTTGTAATGAAATAAGGCCTCATCCGGAGAAGATCAGTACCATTCAAAAACTTTTGTAGATCAACCAATAAGAAACATTAGATCATTTCTAGGCCTATGTAACTTTTACAATCGTTTCTACCAGAAGTTATGGAACCATTGTTAAAACTAATTAAAAAAGATGAGCAATGGAACTGAACCAAAGAACAGGACAGGCATTTGAGAATTTTAAAACAGGATCTTAGAGAAAAACATGTTAGCCTTCCCTGATTTTAATAAATTATTTATTGTCTAGACAAATAGTAGTGGTTTCGGATTAGGGGTAACCCTATACCAGATCCAGGAGGATGGTCAGCCTGGTGTCCTCCATTTTATTAGCTAGCTCCTGAGGTGTCCAGAAATAAATTACATGGTTACTGAGAAGGAAGCACTGGCAACAGTGTGGACCTTCCAAATGTTTTGATAGATGCTACACAGATCATAGGTAATTGTGATCACAGGCCACAAAAGTCTCAAATTCCTGAGTCACAGCTACCTGATCAATAGTCATCTAATTATATGAAGTTTGCTGTTTCAGCAATTCAATTACACTGTGCAATACTGTAAGAGATCTGAGAATGTTATATATGACATGCTTAGTCAAACTCATGTAGATAAGAACAGAATCATTTGTCTGTAGAGAATGCCTACATTACAAATGTCAATTTGATGGCTAATAGTAATGTAGAGAATGATTTACAGAACCTATCCTAATTGCAATTTGAAAATCCTAATTTAAACCCAATCATGAAAGTCTTAAAAGGAGAGAAAGTTTTGAATGTGCCAAAAGATCTTACTTGTTATAAAATAGAAAACCAGGTCTTATTTTACAAGTATGAGTGGAAGGTAATAATACCTAAAATGTTGTGCACCTCACTTATAAAATATGTCCGCTGTTTGTATGGACATTTTGGTGCCCATAAAACAGAATACACATTGAGAATTTGGTTTTACTGGCTAAGAATATATAAAGTCATCTTAAAGTCACTTCAAGATTGTCTAATGGGCCTATGAGCCAAGCTAGTAAACTAAAATTATAGTAATGCATTAAAATCTATAATTCCTAAAAGACCAAATGAGATCTTGGTAATTGACTGTTATGGGTCACTGCCTCCATTCAACAAACAAAAATACTTAATATTCACCTATGATATCTTCTCAAAATATGTTTCAGCTTACCTAATACCTGAAGCTAATACCAAACACATGATCAAGGTATTAGACACCCTCCAAATCATAAGAATAGGGAAGCATAAGACCATATTAACAGACCATGGCATACCTTTCCTACCCAAAAAATGGAAAAAATGGATGGAGAAATCTCATCTAAAATGTGCACTTACATCCATCAGAAATCCACAATTGAATCATTGTGAACATGTAATGCAGGAGCTTGGATGTTTGTTCAGGACTTACCTGGAAGTCATATAAACACAAAGGGTGGATAAAGCAAATGGAGCATGTAGTCAATTACATCAATTGGAGCATGAATGAATCAACTGGATTCATGCCCATTAGACTACATTTCAATCAGCCTACTCCCATATTACTGAAAAATATCACCCCCCAAATATGTATAATATTTTTTACATGGGCAGGGACATGTTAAAAGCATATAAGCAGCTGACCAATAAAGCAGAAAGGAGGAACAAAAACAAAAAAGGAGAGCTTACAACTTCAAGTAGGGACAAAGTACTGTTCAAGATGCTCCATATTAATAAATCACTCTAGAGCAAATATCCCAAGTTTTATCAACAGTATGAGGGACCATTTACTATTATAAGACAGTCAGGTCTAAATGTATTTTGGATAGAGATAGGAGGGGAATAAAGGGGAATATAATGTCTGTATTCTAAAACCATATCATGGTCAATCAGAGTGACCACAGAGATGATATGCTAAATTGATAGGCAAATTAAATGATAGATATGATTTTCAGTTGAAGTTAGCAAAAATAAAAAAGGGTGAGATAACATCAAAAAATGGGTTCATTAATGTATGCGGAGATTATGCCCAGGTGATAACAAAAGCAATTACTGAGATACATTAGAGCCAACTGAGACTTAGGAGCTGATCTATACAGAGTGATGGATAGTCCAATGCTTAGTTAGTCCTTAAAAAAGTCCAGTGGCTCAGAAGGAGCAAGATTAAGACTAATGAGTTGACTATGTGCCTTCTATAATATAGAAACACATCATTGGTTGATCTCATGCCATGCAACTATCATAGTAATAATAAAAAAATAAATCTCACTTTACCATGGGGCAAAAGATAATGTGAGAGAATGTAAAGAGTAGAAGTATGGTTGAGAAAACAGCAGCTAAAGTAGATAGGCTTTATAATCATCTTTTAAAAGATAAGAAAAGGAAAGAACTTGAATCATTCAACACAAAACATACATGCACACTAAATAAGTATTAAAATTTTATTAGAGCCATTAAAAATTTAATCCTGCAACGATAGGGGAGTTGTAAGGGTAACTTAAAATTCATTTCAAATCCACCTTTATATATTCACAGTAGTAGACTAAACACGTAAAAAAGGACATCAGCTGAAATAATACCCTAAATAACTGATATTTAATTTTATTTAAATTTATACATATAAATGCACACACACTTGAAGTTTGTTAATATGCACAAACCAAGATAATGTTGAAATAAAATAAATGCTCCTTTTTAATGAAAAAGAAAAGCTTAATCTTAGAAACCTCTTATATATATATACCAATTATAACTTTTTATCAATATATACACATCATGATAGCAGACAGTAATAGTCGATGTGGTGATGATCTGAAGTCAAATCAGTATCTTAGTAACCAAGTGTTGGAAAGTGAGAATAGAATTTTACAATGTAAATTTATTACATAATTTTATTACTTAACATCAACAACCATTAATTTGCACAACAATGGGCATTTACAATGATAGCAAAAAAAGTTGAAAATGTGAGTTTGTTAAACAATGGAAACATGGTCAAGTATAAAATCAAACCCAAATCATTTCTATTCTCTTTCACATTTTACCAAATATTATAACAACAGCAAATAGTTAATAGTTTAATATTGAACATTAATAAAATGGACTATGTGTTTGAAAATATTATCTATTCTGCATAGGATTTTAAAGCACTGAAAATTGAAACAAATTGTTATCACTGTTTGAAATGATAAAAATTAATAAACTTTAACAGCGTAATCAAATGACTACATTAATTCTATAGTAACAATCAATGATAGAAAATTGTGCAATCAAAAAAGGGGGAACATTATATAGCCAACACATTGTGATAAGTGATGATATAACACTTTCCTTTATGTAAATTCACTCAATACCAATCGTACACTGAAAAAAGCCAGGGTGATGTCTTAATTTCCAGAGAGTGTGATGCTGTAGTTTTCTTGTATGAATAATGCCTAGAAAAATGCCTAACCTGAAGTGTCTGAATGGATCCCAAAAGAAGAGTGATGTCTGAAATGGAAACAATCTTGTTCAAGCATCACTGGAGAATCTGGACAATGATGGAGTCATCAGAATGGACTGCATCCATAAAGATATTGATGTTTAAATTATAAACTCTAATCAGGAAGATTTGGACAAAATCAAAATTATCATGTTATCTTTTTTTTTAATTTTGCTTTATATATTTGTAAAATTCTACTTTCATTATTCTAATGCTTGGAAGTTTCAGCATATTTGCAATTGGGAGAGTCCATTCCATAAGAAGCAATATAATGTGGGGATGAAGGTTTATTAAGTTTAAAAAAAATTTTGTTTTTAAATAAAATTTAATTTGATTCCCTCCATAGTGATTTGACTTCCAATCATCATCAACATCATATAATATGGTTTGTAGCTAAGAATTTTGATGTTCTTCCATATTAATTTGCAATCACTAGGACAGGACAGAATTTATGTTGTTTGTTTATTTGTTTATATTTAACTAACAACTGTTACATTTAGTTATTTGGTATGAATGACTAACACTGTTAGGTAAATGTCTTTTTTCTATCAACAGTAGCAACTTGTATATAATTAGGGGAAACCCAAAGGAGATCTCTCTAGCAGAAATTGGATCATGGAGCTATTGGACATATTCTAATAAAATCTTGTAAATTGTTAGTTAGCTTCATAATCGTTATGATGATGAAATCATTTTTTTTGTATTTTAGCCAATCTTATTAACTTTATAAACAGGGAATGTCTTAATGCATATCTATCAGGGATTTGGGTTGGTACAATGAATAATTTAGTTATTGGAATGGTAGAGATTTATATGGGACACATATAAGTACATCTTTTGCTATGTGAATAGAATTTAAATTTTTATCTGTTATTAATAAAATTTGTTAAAGTGTTTTAAATCAAATTGGTCTCGGGTTTATCAAATTCATTCATACACTCACTCATTAATTTAATTGATTGAATATATATATATGCACACACATACAGATTATTATAACATATAACTCAACAATATGGTTTGAGGTATCTTAGGTCATGGAAATTGAGTTGATACATAAAGTAAATTCACTTCTGAAGAGAGCCAAAGGCAAATCTTCCTGAGTTCCAATACTCATTCATAATGGAATCCGAAAGAGGGATGAGATATGGATGAACTAGCCTAAATGTATCTTGATTTAATGAGTAAACTTAGAGATAGCTCATTAGAGGTGGATATGATCATTGGTTAGTTATTTCATCATGTCATTCATAGCATCCCATCCAAAGACCCTAGGTTCAATCATAGTTAGATGCATTCCCCCTCTTGTAGTGGAAAACCCAGACCGTTACAGTAAATTAATTGCTGCTGCTTCATTTTATCAATATCTTTTAAAATATAACAATATCTTATGGTTATGTCTTAATGAGCCCAACTTTAATCATCATGAAAATGTTTATATAGTCAAAATTTCTTTTCATAATCTACAAATTCAAAGCATAAAAAAACTCATATTCATTATTCTTTTCAATAACTTATTTTAACTTTTGAATGTGATCTACTTCACTAAAATCATCTAAAAAAAAATTTTTTTTTAGCTGATTTGAATCCAAAATTCACCAAATAGTTTATAATTATCTTGTAAAAATTGTGTATATATTTTTCATCTTTCTTAAATATCACCAGTGCATTCTTCCAATCATCAGGTATATTTTTATTATTTACATATTTGCTATATAATTTTGCTGACAAATTTTCTATTTTTTTTAAAAAACTTTAATTTAAATAATATTTACTGAGACTATAATCTCGACAATATGCGTATAAAATGCGATAGCAGGGACCTCTACAGGTGTTTTAACTACAAGCTTACGCTTTTCTTCCATAGTGTAAGCTTGTAGTTAAAACACCTGTAGAGGTCCCTGCTATCGCATTTTATACGCATATTGTCGAGGTTATAGTCTCAGTAAATATTACTTACGTAATCAATGTGCGTTTAATAAATTTATAATTACAACTTTAATTTAAATAATAATATGGAGCTTTTTATTTCTTTATAGGTTTAATTGAATATCTAATCTCTTCAGTTAAAATGCTTTGTAAATTAGATGTAGTTGTAATAATTATTTTGTTTTCTTGTTATTTATTATCATACAGTATTTTGTAAATCCCTTCAAATTTATCATGTTATCAAATCATTGATAATAGTTCCATCAATCCTTTTCCAATATCAAAATATTGTTTTATATTTCTGAGACTTCTATGTCATTTCTTTTCAATTCACGTTTATTTTTTTATATCGTCATTAAATCTTTTAATACCATTTTACAAAATTTTAGCTATTCAAGTTTTTTTTGTATCATTTGTAAATAGTTTGATGGTTCATTATTTCATATATCGTTTTATCATCTTGAAAATTAATTGGTAAATTACCACTTTTTTGCATTACCACCCGTACATTACCAACTTTACATTATATATTATAGGAACAATGCAAAATTCTAGATAAAATCTATACAAAAATAATTTAAACACTCATTGCTATATTGCTTTCAGCAACACTTCCCCTTTAAATAAAGAAAAGCTCGAATTTTGCAGCTCATTCAAAAGTAATTTCTTTTGAACAAATGCTGTAATGATTTTATATATATTCAAGCTAATTTAAACAATTGGTATTGAATTTCAAAAATCTTACACTTTCACTTTTCAGCAAAAACGAAGGAAGAAGAAAAGAATTTAAACAATTAGTGTGAAATGAAATCGGCAAAGATCTTAAATTGCACAAAAACATGATTAATTTTTAAAATATTTATAAAAACTATACAATTGTCATTTTTACTCTCAAACACTGACATAATAATATAAATAATGCTAATAAAACGTATATAATATATTTTAAATGCCCAATAGCTACTTTCTTTATTTTATATAGATTTCAGGAAGCATTATACATTGTTTTTGTTTATTATATTACTAAATGTAAATATATCAAATTTAAGCGTAAAAATGACTATTGTGTAGTCTTTCTAAATATATTTAAAATTAAACATATTTATTTGCAATTTAAAATTTTTGTTAACTTAATTTCACATTCTTTGTTTAAATTAGCTTAAATTTCAATATACATAAGATCACTATTGCATGGATTCAGGAGAGATTTCTTTTGAATGGGTGACAAAATTTAAGCTTTTCTTTATTTAAAGGGGAAGTGTGGCTGAAAGTAACATAGCCACGGCACATTTAAAATATATTACAACATATATATTGAATAAACATATATACATATTCTGTTTAACATATATATATACATTCTTTCAAATTGTTTAAACTTCTATATAATCATTATATAAAATGCATTTAGTTTACTGTTCTTGTCCTCGTTCATTAATTTGGATTGCAAATGATTTTTTAACGTTTATTGATCTTGATTTTGTGAATTCATTTGATGATTGTTTTTTAATCTTCAACAAACGCTCTACAATGATGAAATATTCAAAATAAGTATTTTTATTTTTAAAAAAAAGTTATATTAATTATATATTGTAACCTTTTGATTGGTTATCCATGGTCAGAATGGCATATAAAATGTAAATTATAATTCCAAAATTTTAAATTTATAATCAAGATAATATTAAATCTATAATTTGGATAATATAGCAATAAATTATTTAATACGTATAATTTTAAAAAGATAATTCTATAGAGATTAATAATTGTTATTATTTATAATCAGTTATACTAATATAAATTTTAATATTTAATATAAATTTTAATATTCTAGCTGTATAATTTAAAAGAGTGAAATCTAAATAAACATTGTTGTACAAGTTTGATTTTGAATTATTTATGGCAGTGCTTCTTCAAAAGTTAAAAATAGAATTGTATTTAACTAAAGAAAGAACAATGTTAAAAATTATGTAATAATAAAGTTGATATATTTATTATAAAGTTTATAGGTTAAATTAATTAATATTATCACAGATTTAAAATACAATCTGAAATAAAACTTGGTTTGTAAGTTTTGATTTAAAAATCCATTTTAATATTTCAATATTATTGCATACAGAAATACCAGAGACATTTTGTTTTAAAAAAAATTGGACAAAATGATGGGAAAGTCAACCAATCAGATTTCAATAAATGACTCTCTAATGTTACATTTTCTAGTTTTCCTTTTTTTTTCTTCTCATGTGTCATAGCATTAGCAGGGAAGCGAAACCGCTAACCCGGGACAACTGCTTGTAAAGCAGCTGTCGCTGACCTCTCGACCACCAATGCTTGACTTTCTCCTTTTCTTTTAAAAAGAAAAAACTATCAGATGATTTTTTTAAAAAATGAGAGAGAAAAAAATCAGATAGTGATGTTAAGTTTTTGTTTCACGTTATAAACGTTAAAATATTGAAGTCTTGATTAATTAAACCAAAGAAAAAAATGATATTTACAAAGCTATATAAAGAGATGAAATATTTTTTTAAAAGATTCTTAAAACTATGGAGTAAATAAACCAATTTCTTTGTTGGGTCTAATTTCCAGCCTTGATAATCTACTTATAATCAAAATGCTAGCTAGGATCAGTTTAAGAAAGAAAACAAAAGTTGCTATTCTTGCCAGAATAACCAAGAGAAAGGAAAAACAATGCTGTAGTTTAAAAGAAAAGACTAATTGCATTAACATGGGGAAACATTCGTTTTATCTACGGAAAGGTAGGTGCTTTATTCATTATAACAAAAAGAGAGAAAAAGCCATTTAAAATTTTTGAAGAGAAAATTTTTTTTAAACCTATGAAGCTACTTAATCAAATACTAAAAATAATTCAGGCGTTAATAATGATAAATTGAGGAAGCACATATTCATTTGACTGATATTTAAGCAATAATTTCCAAGGTACAGCTAAGACTGAGCTTCTACTTGAAAAAAAAAAAATTGAATTAAGATTTCTCCTAGTCAAAGAAAAGTTAAACTTTTTATAAACTTGAAAGAATAAGAAAAGTCTGTATAACTAAGTAAAAATTAATGGTCAGAAAATGAATAGGTTTGGAGATCAAGGATTAGACAAACTTATTAAAATAAGCCTATTAATATATGGAGTATCTGAATTAAGTTCAGGCCCATATAATTTTTTCAGTTGGAGAGCTGACTTTAAAGGCATGCAGATGTCTAAAGGTTTAGATCTTCTTCTTGAGAATTATCTTTTAGATAAATGCTTAGCTTGAGTTGGTTTTTTGAATCTAATGTCCCAACTCCTCACTGAAGGGACCCATAGGTCGAAACCGGTCTGGGGATGGGGACAATCTAAGATAAAGATGATTTGAATGCCTTCTCTTGTAGTAGCATTTATCATAATAATAATAAAAAAAAGCCTGTTTAGAGCGTTAGCATGCTCTTAAGTTTACATATTGGTAATTGCAAGCTATATATAAGTCATGTGACATCTGACTTTTTATTATTACTATTATTATTTTGCTGTTGGGGCTTTGGCTAAATTAAATGGCTAAGCCTATTAATATATGGAGTATCTGAATTAAGTTCAGGCCCATATAATTTTTTCAGTTGGAGAGCTGACTTTAAAGACATGCAGATGTCTAAAGGTTTAGATCTTCTTCTTGAGAATTATCTTTTAGATAAATGCTTAGCTTGAGTTGGTTTTTTGAATCTAATGTCCCAACTCCTCACTGAAGAGACCCATAGGTCGAAACCGGTCTGGGGATGGGGACAATCTAAGATAAAGATGATTTGAATGCCTTCTCTTGTAGTAGCATTTATCATAATAATAAAAAAAAAGCTTGTTTAGAGCGTTAGCATGCTCTTAAGTTTACATATTGGTAATTGCAAGCTATATATAAGTCATGTGACATCTGACTTTTTATTATTACTATTATTATTTTGCTGTTGGGGCTTTGGCTAAATTAAATGGCTAAGCCTATTAATATATGGAGTATCTGAATTAAGTTCAGGCCCATATAATTTTTTCAGTTGGAGAGCTGACTTTAAAGACATGCAGATGTCTAAAGGTTTAGATCTTCTTCTTGAGAATTATCTTTTAGATAAATGCTTAGCTTGAGTTGGTTTTTTGAATCTAATGTCCCAACTCCTCACTGAAGAGACCCATAGGTCGAAACCGGTCTGGGGATGGGGACAATCTAAGATAAAGATGACTTGAATGCCTTCTCTTGTAGTAGCATTTATCATAATAATAATAAAAAAAGCTTGTTTAGAGCGTTAGCATGCTCTTAAGTTTACATATTGGTAATTGCAAGCTATATATAAGTCATGTGACATCTGACTTTTTATTATTATTAAAATATGTTTACAAATCTTCCAAGTGTAGTAAATAACCAGAGAAGGACAAGTGCTGAAGAAAATAAATAAATAAAATTTGCCTAAATCTTAGTGAAACTTGTTAAAGTATGCATTGAAAAGAAAAGATATAATAATAATCATTATAATGTGAAGATTTACTAAGGAGAAGTAGGAAAAGTTTGCTCATGATATTTTCGTGGACAGCCAGATTATGCTTATAGAACAAGAAACTAACTAAGTGAAGTTTTGTTTAGTTAATTGTACATGTATGCTTAATTTTTTTGTTTATATTTTCATGTATAGAGCAAGATGAAGAAAAGAAAGAGACTCAGTGTGGTAGGAACAAAAATCTACATACAGGGTAACTACAGTAATGCTAAATAGAAGAAAAAAATGTTTTGAAATGGGGGGTAAAAGGGATTTTAATTTTACATTTTTTAGGGATAAAAGATTTTTTATATTTTTTATAAGAAATACTAATGCTAATATTTGCATATGTATGAGTGGGGGGGAAAGAGGGGGGTTATATTTACAACCTGCTATTATATAATGTATACTCATGAATTATAATGTGAAAGAGTATGTATGTGGAAAATAATATTTAAGTCATATATATTCTGATAGGATTATATATATAAAAAAAACAAGAAAAACAAACAAACATTATAGAATAGAATATTAATAATCACAAGAATGAGTGAATGTGATTCAAGACCATATTAGAATCTCATTTATCAATAAAAACAAACATTATCTTGAACATCTGAATAATATTAATAAAATAGATTGTTTGTTTTGGGACATGATGGTAGATATATGTAGGGGAATGATGCATGAAAAGGGTGAACTACAGGAGGGGTCTAGAAATAGATAGAATATTAAATACTGCCTACACTGAAGTAGAATATGAGTCAAATTTCCAGAGTAGACTATATAGAATAGCATCCTGAAAGATTTATGAAGGATTAGCTGGAGTTAAATCTTTGCAATGCTCAGATAATTTATAGGGAGAAATAGGAGGATTTTCAATAAAGAAATGATTGTGTAAGTACCGTAAGTGCTTATTAGAAAAGCCAGGGTAGAATTTAGGCAAGTCCATTAATCAAATGGTTACCTAACAAAATAACACATCATAATAAATGAAATCCCTATCTCTCTATTAGGATAATAGCAATTAAATCAGTGGCTCATCTTTCTAAAGTTAGAGTAAATATTAATCTATTGTGCATTAAAGGTTAAGATGAAATTTTGAAAGAGTGTATGGATTTTTATTTGAGTCTGAACAGAGTTGTCTGCAAGTAATTAAATCATGTAGGAAACAAAGATCATAGATAGTGGAATATTTACTAGAATAAATAACTATCTGAATAAAATATGGAGATCTAATATCAAAAGAGAAAATGAGTGTAAGAGATAGAATGAAGAGATGAAATGATTGTCATAACATAAAGAATCTGAATAGTATTATTTTTTTTGACATGTTATAAATATTGTACTTATTTATATTTTGTTTTTATTACATCAGTAAAAACTTTGTAATATGATTAGAATGTAAAATTTCAAACTCAATTTAAATGTAAATGAATATGAATGGATTGAATAATTCATGAATGATGTACATAGCAGACTAGTATAAAATCATAGACAATAATAAAGCAAATAACTAATAATTTTAAAAGAGAAATATAAACTAGGGAAAGGGTAATTGAATATCTGAAACACTAAGATTATCTGTATAAAATGTAAATAAGTTATCTATACATAAATAGTTTGATCTTTGTTAATTTTTTTTTGTTATTGTTAATGAAATATCTAAAATACAAGGAATAAATCCTTTATGTTGCTTTTGCAAATTAAAAAGAAATCCTAGATATAATAAAATATTTTTATCTAACAACAAAATGATATATGACAATAGCTATAATATAGTCATATTATTATAACACATAAAAATAACAAAAAAAAAGGGCAAAAATTTAAAATTTGCTGAAAAGAGCTTTTTTATGTTATTTTTATATGTTATGATTATATGACTATATTACAGATATTGTCATATATCATTTTATTGTTAGATAAAGATATTTTATTATATCTAGGATTTATTTTTAATAAAATATTTAACTTAGTACATATATTTTGTTATTGTTTATCATTCTTACTGTAAATAAAAGAACAATTAATTTAACTGTGTAATATTAGTCTCATTGTGTCCAAGAGTCATTCCTATCACAAGGTCATATCAAGAAAACACATTATCCACATAGAATGATACCTATTTCATTTTAATTGCAGGCTTTATTTGAGAACTTCTGTTCAATACTGCAAAATGGAGAGCATATGATAGGATCACTAGATATTATGGTAGTCATTGTTTGTTATGGGGATTTTTCCAATGATCATAATAAGATGGTAGTGGGAGAGTCTTCACAATAGCAATGCTCTTGTGGAAGTGTATTTTTCTTTATACTTCTTAATGTTAAAATCACTCTCTTGTAATCATTCCTAGAGTCTATCCTATAATGTTATGTGTGGAATGTTTCAAGGCCCATAAAGAATTGTATACCCTCTTGCAATGATATTGTATATGTAATATTGAGCTAGTGTGGTATAGAGTAAATGAGTAGGCAAATAAAGATGGCCAGAAGAATAACAAAGGGATGGGAAGATTACAATATATAATAGTACTAATAATATTATTTTGTTTGTTTATAAAGACAAAAAATATTTTAGTTTCTAAAAGCATTTATTACTCACTTGCATTCTTCATATGGTATTCCAAATTGATATGGTGTTAAAGTGTCTGATAAGATGACTGTTCTTCCATCACATGTTTCTACTTCATCTCCTCCAAAAATTGTTCCACTTGTTACTCCACAAACTACTGAATTATTTGTAGCAGAGTAAGATACTGATGGTGCATATAAATATTCTGCAATACTTATTAAAAGTAAACCCTTTAAAGAAAATAAAAATATTTCTAATTTTAGTTTTTATCTCACTTCTGCAATTATTATTGAAAGATTATGTTATTAGTACAATTTTATCAAATCTTATATATATATAACATTCAATACAACTGTTTAAATAATAAATGCTATTATAATAAATAAAAGACATTCCCATTTAGTATTCAACACTATGATAGTAAGAAAGTGATTCCACTTTTTTACTCAGCTTTTTTTGTTTATACAAAAAGATTGTCTTAAATAATTAAGCTAAAGATGTGTATGTTAATCAATCCAATTATTTTTTGTAAGATATTTATTAAAAACATTGATTTTTAATTAACAAAGTAAAAAAATCCTATCTTATAACAGAAGTTTATAATTTAATGAATTTTTATTTTAGTTTTATTGTAAGCTTAATTTAGTTCTGAAGTTTATTATAATTTAAAAAAAAAAAAAAAACTTTAGACCTTTAAGCAATAATTATTATTTTGTATGAAAATGTAATCATTTATACTATTTACAACATTAATAAAAACAGATATTTATTATCAAGTTGGTTAATCGTTATTAATATCTTACATTATAAATAATAGTCTCTTAATTTCACAGTATAGTCCATTTCATTTTCTCTAAAGCTACTCTTCTTTATATCATACCAGATAAATTTTTTATCCTTCTACATTTTAGCCTTTTAATTTTTTATTGATGTTAATAATTCTTTTTTTTTTCTCATCTATATATTTTTCTCTTTTTTGTGTTAATAAATTATAATATGTAATAAAAATATAAACATAAATTGATGTTTACATAGTGAAAACAGATATAAAACTACCAAGTGAAATGGAAAATATTATATCAAATATTAATGAATTAATGGACATATAAAAATGAGATGAATGATTTTTTTTTTAAAAAATAACTAAATTAAAATTGAGGGAGTAAATAATTGTTTTAAAAGTCATTATTGATATATTGTTAAGATTTTTTTGGCTCATTAAAATACAAAATAGAGATTTTAAAAAATTGTGTCCAGAATTAGATGTAATGTAGAGAATATTAATAAAAAGAATAAAAAAATTGAAAAAAGATAAAAACAGGAGGAAGTATAGATAGATAAATTATATTGATAAACTGAAACATAAAAAATAAATAGAAAGACAGAAATGCAGATATATAAATATTTGGATAAATAGTCTGATAAGTAAATCTATATCTAGATATATAGGTAGATAAGTATATAAATCATATGTAACAATCATTAGAGAATCATTCCTCTTCACATGTGCTGTATAGATTTAAACAATTCAAGAATACTCTTCTTTCCAAACACAAGATAAAGTCTTTTGAAAAGATAGGATAAATTCACTCTATCTATACAGTGCATATATAGAAGATTAATTCCCTAATGATTGTTACAGATTAAAATATAGCAATATATAAATAAACAATTTATTTTATAGGTTAAACATAAGTAGTTACATAAATAGACTGGCAGATAGATCAATTGATAGATAATAAGATGAATAAATAAGCAGACAGGTAAATAGGCAAATAAATAGGAAAATATTTACATAGATAGATAGATAAAGATAGATGAATATATAGATAAACAGATGTAAATATAATCAGATAAAAAGATAGATAAGTTTATATATTGTTTAATTGATCAATAGATGGATAAGTCAATAAGTAGGTAATTGGTTGGTTGGTAGATAGAAAAGTACCTATATATATATAAATTAATAGTTTTTGGGCTGAACTGTGTATTATTTTCCATTACCTACCGATATTTCAATGGACTAGCATCCTCCATTATCAAGGTTAACTTTTGAAAGAAAAATTGTTAAATCTCAAACAATAACATGACTTAGTGCGAGATGAGAAATGAGATTCAACTTGAAGTAGTTCAGAATTCACAATATGAAGATTATAAATAAGCATTTATTTTTGTAGCATCTGTATACAATTTGTAATTACATTCATATCGGCCATTTGGCTTGAATGGCCGATATGAATATAATATGAAGATTATGTAAATAAGCATTTATTTTTATATAGCACTATGTTTATAATTGTAAATACATTAAATATCAGCCTTTCAAGCTACTGTGCATGTGCTTTTTATGAGTGTTAATAATAAATTAATTCTTTAACTCCCAATACAAGTTATAGTATTTAAGAAAGAATAAAATGAATCCACTTATTCTTTCTGACCCAAATGCTTATATATGGGCAAATCTTAAATATTAGAAAGTTTATTTTCCTCAGTTTTTTCACCTATTAATTTTAAGTTAGTATTAGATAAAATGAGAAGTTTCCAAATAGCTGGAATATGTTGTGCTTTGTCACCCATATTTAAACCAGTGGGTTTCTTTAATATTTCAATTGACTCTCTACTGGTTTAAATAGGGCTGACAAAGCACAATATATTCCAGCTATGTGGAAACCTCTCATTTTATCTAATATTAACTTAAAATTAATAGGTGAAAAACTAAGAGAAATAAACATTTTGATAAGCCTCATATTGTGAATGTTGAACTAGGTCAAGTTGAATCTCATTTCTCATCTTGCACTGAGTCACATTATTGTTTGAGATCTAATAATTTTTCTTTCAAAAGTTAACTTTGATAATGGCAGATGCTAGTACATTGAAATATCGGTATATAATGAAAAATAATACACAGTTCAACCCAAAAACTATTAATTTATCTACGTCATACAAACGTGAAAATATTAAATATAATATATGAAAGCAGTCTGATAAATCAATAGATAAGCAGGCAGACAGACTATAAAAAAATAGAAAAATATATAAATAGATGGATAGTTAAAATATTAGACAGACAGACACAGATACATAAATAGTTTTCTTTATCATCTATAAAAAATAGCTATAATTATAATTTAAATATAATAAACAAATGATTTAGAAATACATAGTTATTCACTATTCCATATTATTATTATTATTATTATTATTATTATTATTATTATTATTATTATTATTATTATTATTATTATTCTTATTATTATTATTATTATTATTATTATTATTATTATTATTATTATTATGTTTCAAATTATTATTATTATTATTATTATTATTATTATTATTATTATTATTATTATTATTATTATTATTATTATTATTATTATTATTATTATTATTATTATTATTATTATTATTATTATTATTATTATTATTATTATTATTATTATTACTGTTGTTGTTATTATTATTATTGAGGTTCAAAAGGATATAGATAGTTTTATTATATGGTGTAGATATAACAATATGGAGATTAACATTAATAAAACATGCATTGTTTCCTATACTAATAAAACTGAAAAATCCGTTTGTCAATATAAAATTGAGAATGGTGTTATTAAATATAAAGAGACTGTATCTGATTTAGGAATTATATTTTGTAGCAATTTTACTTTTAATGCGCATATTAAATGTATTATTAATAAAGTATACAGAAAGATGGGCTGTATTTTGAGATATGAGAGAGATTTATCTATTTCCATAAAATATAGGTTATTTTTTTCTCTTGTTGTTACGGTTTTAGAATATAATTCTTGTATATGGAACTTCAATCTGATTAATATTCAGTCTAAAATATATAATATTGAAAAAAGATTTAATAAATTAATAATGGGTGAATGTCAAATTGTTAAAACAGTATTGAAAGAAAGGAGAATGTTGAAGGATATGATATTACTGAAAAAGTTGATTGATGGGAAAATTGATGTCAGTAACTGTATATCAAAAATAGAATTGAAAGTACCTTGTCGTTTATTAAGAGAAATGCAAACTTTCAAGATTAGTATATATAAAAATACTTTCTTTGGTAAATCAGTTATTAATAGATTGCAAATGGTATATAATTTAACTTTTAATAATATTGATATTTTTTGTGATCAATTTGCGATGAATGTTAAAAAACAACTCAATGTATAATTATGAACATATATGTATATATAATTTTATGTATGTAGCTTGTATTTGCTTATAATTGTTTTTGTTTTTTTAATTTTAATTATTATCATTGTTATTATTTTTTTATTTTATTGTGTATTTCTGTTAAAGTGTAAATGTTGCAATGCATATAATAAATGGATATTGAATTAAATTGAATTATTATTATTATTATTATTATTATTATTATTATTATTATTATTATTATTATTATTATTATTATTATTATTATTATTATTATTATTATTATTATTATTATTATTATTATTATTATTATTATTATTATTATTATTATTATTATTATTATTATTATTATTATTATTATTATTATTATTGTTGTTGTTGTTGTTGTTGTTGTTGTTGTTGTTATTATTATTATTATTATTGGTGGTGGTGGCGGTGGTGGCAGCAGTAGCAGTAGTAGTAATTGTACTAGTAATAATAGTGATAGAGATCATATTCAATGATTACAGTGATGGCAGAAGTGACACTAAGCTTGATGTAGCTGCAAAAATATCAGCAGGTGCAAGAATTTGATACTTGAGTTTAATTTTTCTTAGTTTATTATAAAAGAGAGAAGACAACTTTTGAGATATTGGACTGAAACAGAAATGACATCTCAAAAATCATAAAGTAAAAATGTAATAATTCTATTTCCTCAGAAAGTAAGGGGGTTGATGATTTGGTGATCATTCTTATAAGAATGTAATAAGCCTATGAGACTGGATATTTCTTCTTCTCCATGACATAAAGAACAGGTTCCATCAATATTAGCATTTACCAATCTATTGGATAAAAAACTATTTGTAGGAAGGCCTTTTAGATTGATTTTAATTAGGAAATTTAAATATTTTGACTCAAGATACCAAAATTTAAATTTTTTAATTATATGGTTATTGAAAAAGTTAATAATAGGGTAAACTGCTCAATCCAATATTTATTTGCATTCCCTTTATATTAACCTCAGTAATGTTTAAGATAATAGAGTTTTGTAAAATAAATATTACTAATTAAATTATGTTGATATTATTAGTTTGGCTTGAAAGAGATAAATGGGTTAGAGAAAAGTAAATAATTTAAATGATTGATAAATATGTGAACATATATAATAATTCTACACTGTAATCAGATTGAACTTACATTACCCAGACATAGGGAATTATATCCCTTATCTATAGTGATTTTATGTTCTATACCTTTTAATGAACTTAGTTGTTCTGATAAAATAGGAGTAGATAAACTATAACTATTTCTAATCAATTTGCATCATTATTATTTGAGGAATTTTGTTTTATTATAAAGATTGAAGATACACTTTTATTATCTATTTTAGATGTCTTAAGTTTTTTCTTTTGTTTTGATAATTGCTTTTTGATTTTAGCATTATGAAATTTTTCTTCATTGGACTGCCGATGATGATTGTGAAGAAATTAAAAGTATGTCTTTTAGGCACTCCATTTCTATATCATTTGAAATATCATTTAGTTTTATTTAATCATGTTTACTGATTTTTTGCATACAGAATTCACATTGTTTTTGCATGCTATCTTTCTTTTGCTCATTATTAGATTGCTATTTTTAATATCAATAATGTGTAAAGTAACACCATTAAGAGCAGAAGAATTTGACTGTAGTTGGTGAATGGAGTGTCTTCCATTATAGAAGCTGGTTTTTTTACACACTGGTGCATTTTAGTATTTTTTTTACAAAACCTTTCTGGACAGTTTTTAATGATGTGGTCTCAGCTGGGCTTTGCAATAGAAGTATTGTGGTAGTACATCTTTAAAAGTAATAATTAGTGGAAATGTATCAGTGACATGTAATGTAGGAATGTCAGTGGCTTGGACTTCCTTTTTAAGATTAATGTTAAATGTAGCAGTATTACTTAACACAGGAAATGAAGATTTTTTCTCCAAGAGTTATTTAAAGTTGGAAACCTTGCCAGTTATTGAATCATATAGTGTATACAGATGATTTTGTTATCCAAAAAACATCTGTCCAATTTTTAAACATCTTTGAACAATTTACAAGCAAATATCATCTCAACTCTAAACTAATAATAAGTCCTCTTTTTTCAATATACTCACTAACAATACTATACTTTCTTTTTTCCCTGCCTCACTACAGAAATCATTACGGTTTTCAATCTATTTTTTAGTAAATGCAATGAGATCTGAAATTCAAAATAATCTCTCATCTCTATTGGAAATATTATTAATTTCTTATCCAATACATATCTATCTATTCATGCCAATATGTCTTTTATTAATAAGCACATTTTCTCCAAGATTACTTATTATGCACCTATTATTAAATTTAGTAATTCTTTTATTAAAAAAGTGAATTTTCTTTGTATTAAACTCATCTGGGATTAAAAAAAAAACAATTGCAATTAGCATTTTAATGGTATCTTTTTATGTTGCATATTAATCTTTTATCTACAAAGGGTAGTAAAAGAAATCAATAAACTTATAGCAATATATCCATATATATGAAGCTACTTCCAGGTAACACTAATGGACACACCACCAACTGTAACAACTCTTATTAAGAAATTGTTCAGTTGCATAACAAAATATTTACCTATGCAACAATCTGTTTATGCTGGTAAAATTAAATATTGATAAATAAAACTGACCACTTTAACAATCCTCAGTCATTACTTACTTTTTAAAATAGCCACATAATTAAAAAATAAATAAATTGATATCTTGAGCCAAAATATATGAACTTCCTGACTAACATTAATCTAGAAGCTCTTCATACAAATAGTTTTTTATCCAGTGGAATCATAAATATTAACATAAATGGAAACTGTTTCATCATAGAGAAGAAGAAACTATAGAGCTCAATGTCCAGCTCTAAAAATACATTACTCCCTATAAGCACAATCACAAATTCTTCAACTGCCTCACTTTCCATATTAATAAATAGTATATTTTCAAGATTATAATTATTACATTTTTATCTTTCACTTCTTGTTTTTGAGATGCCATTTCTGATTTTAATCCAACATTTTTATCAGGGATCAAACTGGAGCCATATGGAGCTTAGTACCACTTTCATCAGCATTGAAATTACTGAATTATATCTATAATAGTTTAAAATATTTTCTGCTATATATGTGTGTGTATATATATTCTTTTAATCTGTAATATAGAGAGCATACCAATAGCTCAAACAAGGTCTTAATTGATAAGTGCAGTAAGTGAAAATATTTAAAATCTCTATCCAGAACATTCCTATCCCTAGACCAATTGGTTTCAAGCTAATGGCTCACCTCAGTGAGGAGATAGAATATTCTGACACCAGATCCAAAATATCAACTCAAAAGCAGCACTTATTTAATACATGCAATATTTAAGTAAAAACTTTGAAATTTTTTGAAATGAAAATGTCTTTAACTCCAGCTATCTAACTTAAATAGCTATATGGGACTGAACAAAATTCAGATCTATCATATATTAATAGCCTTATCATTGCCAAGATCTTACAGATAAAATTATAGTAATCAATAACACAAGTCATATATAGGGTGACATTGCTTTTATAAGCTTGTATTTACAAATATGTAATATAGAGAGCATACCAATAGTTCAAACAAGCTCTTAATTGATAAGTGCAGTAAGAGAAAATATTTAAAATATCTATCCAGAATGCTCCTATCCTCAGACCAATTGTTTTCAAAATTATAGTTCACTTTAGTGAGAAGCTATAACATTCAGACCCTAGATCCAAAATATCAACTCAAAAAACAGCACTTATTTAATATGAAATATTTAAGTAGAAACTGAAAAATTTGGACATATATATGACTTTATATGACTTGCTTTATTGATTACTATAATTTTACTTTTAAGGCCTTGGCAATGATAAGGCTATTAATATATGGTAGATCTGAATCTAGTTCAGTTCCATATTGCTACTTAAGTTAAATAGTTGGAGTTAAAGGCATTTTCATGTCTGAAAATCTCAGAATTTCTACTTAAATATTATGTATTAAATAAGTACTGGTTTTGAGTTGATATACTTGATCTAGTGTCTGAATGTTCTAGCTTCTCACTGAGGTAAGCCATAAGCTCAGAAACAATTAATCTAGAGATAGGAAGATTCCGGATAGAGATTTTAAATATTTTCTCTTACCACAGTGATCAACTAAAAGCATGTTTGAGCTATTGGTATGCTCTTTATATTACATATTTGTAAACACAAACTTATAAGAGCAAGGTCACCTTATATATGACTTGCTTTATTGATTACTATAATTTTATCTTTAAGACCTTGGCAATGATAAGGCTATTAATATATGGTAGATCTTAATTTAGTTCAGTCCCATATAGCTATTTAAGTTAGATAGCTGGAGTTAAAGACATTTTCATGTCAATAAATTTCAGAGTTTTTACTTAAATATTGCATATATTAAATAAGTGCCGGTTTTGATTTAATATTTTGGATCTAGGATCTGAATGTTCTAGCTCCTCACTGAGCTGAGCCATAAGCTCATAACCAATTTGTCTGGGAATAGGAATGTTTGGGATAAAGATTTTAAATATTTTTTCTTACCACATTTAAAAATTAAGAGCTTGTTTGAGCTATTGGTATGCTCTCTATATTATGTATTTGTAAATCATCATCATCATCATCATCATCAACCATTATCAATCCACTGCAGAATGAAGGTCTCTCCAAGTTTATCCATCTTCTCCGATCTTTAGCTTCTCTTTTCCACAACACCCCTGCACATTTTCTTATTTCATCCATCCATCTCACATGTGGTCTCTTTCTGGGTCTTTTACAATCTCTTGGAATCCAGTTTAAAATTTCAATTGTCCATCTATTATCATTTCTTCTAGCAATATGTCCAGCCCAACTCCATTTCAATCTTTTAATTTTTTCAATAAGGTCAGTAACACCTGTTTGTTGTCTTACCCATACATTGCGTTTTCGATCTCTTCTTGTTACTCCCAACATACATCTCTCCATACTCCTTTGAGTGGTCTGAAGTCTCTGTATTGCTCTTCTATTAAGTGTCCAAGTCTCAGATCCATAAGTAAGAACTGGTAAAACACATTTGTTAAAAACCATTCTTTTCAAACACATAGGCATATTTCCTTTTAGTATCAAGTTATTTCTACCAAAAGCACTCCAACCAAGTTTAATTCTATGATTAATTTCCTCCATTATGTTTCCATCTGTATTAATAATCTGACCTAGGTATTTGTAACTGTTAACTTCTTCTAATTCTTCATAATCAATCTTTATTTTCATATTTTGAGCAAATCGATTAAACATTACTTTAGTCTTTTTAACATTTATCTTTAGTCCTACTTTTCTACTTTCATCTGCTAACTCCTGCAACATTTCCTGCAGCTCTGAAGCATTATTTGCAAAAACAACTACATCATCTGCAAAATCTAAATGACTTAAATACTCTCCATTTACTTTCATTCCTTTAGTTTCCCATTTTAATCCACAAAATACTTCTTGCAGCACTGCTGTAAAAAGTTTTGGAGATATGGAGTCACCTTGCCTTACACCTTTCTCAATGTTGATTTTTCCAGTATCATTATGTAATCTAATTGTTGCTGTTGCATTTTTATAAATATTCTTTAAAATATGACAATATCCTGGATCTATACCTTGATGATCCAATGCTTTAATCACTGAAGAAATGTGTATAGAATCGAATGCCTTTTCATAATCTACAAATCCAAAACATAATGACAACTCATATTCATTTGTCCTTTCTATGACTTCTCTCAATACCTGGATATGATCTATTGTACTAAAACCACTTTTAAATCCAGCTTGTTCTCTTGGTTGGTGGAAATCCAAAGTTCTCTGTAGACGAGTTGTAATTATCTTGGTAAAAATTTTATATAAAACTGATAAAAGGCTGATAGGTCTGTAATTTCTAATATCTTCTTTATCACCTTTTTTAAATATTAATATTATTACTGCATTCTTCCAATCTTCCGGTACATCTTTATCATTTAGACATTTGGTATATAACTTTGCTAAAATTGTTTCTATTTCTTCACCTCCTTCTTTTAATATATCAATTATAATTCCATCATTTCCTGGAGCCTTTCCTTTCTTCATACATTTAATTGCATGTCTCACTTCTTCATTTAAAATTCTGGGCAATTCAGAAGATGTAATAGATATAGGAGGTACTTGTTCTTTATTACTATATAATTCTTGATAAAAATCTTCTACCAATTTCATGATGTCATCTCTCTTTTTAGTAATAATTCCATCTTTTTTTCTTATTGCAGATATAAATTTCCTACCAATACCAAAATGTTGTTTAACATTCTTGAGACTTTTATTTTCTTCTACAGCTTTCCTTGCTATTTCACAGTTATACTTTCTTATATCATTTTCAACTTTTTTCCGTACCATTTTACAAAATTCGAGATATTCAATTCTTTTTAATACATCATTTTTGTATATCTTCATATTCCTTCTTTTCTTCATAAATTCTCTAGTCTCAGTAGAAATTTTATTAGTCAATTGCTGCTTTTTTCTACCAGCTATCTTTGTTGCAGTTTTTAAAAGTGTATCAGTTATTTTCATATTAATTTCATTCAAATCTGAATCATGTTCAAAATCTCCTAACACTTGAAACCTATTTGTAAGTTCTAATTTAAATTCATTAGAATGTTTCTGAAGATTAGGAATATCAACTGTAAATATTGTTTTTCTCAATAATTTTTGTCTCTCTAGTTTTACATTAACACGTAACTTACACCTTACTAATCGATGATCACTTCCTGTGTTAAATTTATTAAGAACATTACAATCTTGAAATATGTATTTCCTGTTAGTCAAAATATAATCCAATTCTGCTGTACCTTCATTTGGATGCTTCCATGTCCATTTCCTTTTAACATTTTTCTCAAAAAATGAATTCATAATATAAAGTTTTTCTTTTTCTGCAAACTCCACAAGTCTATGTCCTCTCTCATTTCTATTACCATAACCAAAATTACCTACAGCAATTTCATCTTTCATTTGTCTACCAATTCTAGCATTAAAGTCTCCCATAACAATTTTAAAATGTTGTTTACTCTGATCAAAAGCCTTTTGTACATCCATATAAAAATCTTCTACTACTTCATCACTATGAGAACTTGTTGGGGCATAAACCTGAATTATCTGCATTTGGTATCTGCTATTAAGTTGTATAACTAATCTTGCAACTCTGTCCGATACACCATCAATCTCCACAATATTGTTCTTCCACTTTTTATTTATAATGAATCCTACTCCACTTGTATTTCCAATATGTGTGCCTTTATAATAGAGTATATGTCCACTTTTTAAATCAATTGTTTCTTCACCTTTTCTTCTAACTTCACAAAGTCCAATAATGTCCCATTTAATATAAGACAATTCTTCTTCTAATTCTTGCAATCTTCCTTCACTTGAAAGTGATCTGCAGTTGTAAGTACCTAAATAAAAAGTCGTCATCAAATGGCAGCCTGGGTCCACAATCAGGGGATTCTTAGCACCCTCCGCCTTCGGCCACCAACCGCTGCCTTGGTTGGTGACTTTACAGCCTCCTGGGAATAAGGGCCATGCTTTATTTTTGTCTGTCATAATTGTATATATGTATTGGAAAAATATTTATCATTTACACAAACATTCATTCTGCCTTATCAGGCACTGAGAAGAAAGACCATGGTGTTTCTCGATCTTAAACTCAGAGGTAAAAAGCCAATAAACTCACCACGCTGGCTAATGCGTGTTGGTGAGCAGCCCATCCATGTTCGTATACTATATGAATAATCACATAGTAATAACAGCTGCAATGACAAGAACGTATGGAGTGGTCATTAGGAATTTGCCCTGCTCGGTTCCTTTAAGGCCTCCAAGAGGAATCAAAGGGTCTCCTTTCAGTTAATAGCAAACTCCTTTACAAGCTTATAAAAGCAATGTCACTCTATATATAACTTGCTTTATTGATTATTATTCTTTTAATTATAAATTATTTCTTATGTCTACAAAATGTTTCATAATTTATTTGTCAACAATATAATTACTATGTAATCTAATTGTTATCACAAACATAATTATTGTCATCATAAATAAAGTTTATTTTAAAACCTGTAGTAGTAATAATAATAGTTATAATACTAATGCTTATAATAGTACTAGTAATTGTTTAATAAAAAAATTTGTTCATTTTTTTTTTTACAATGGTTCAACATACTCTCGATATTTATATATGTTTTTATTTTTCTACATTTACCATATATTGCAATAAACTTATATAAATGATTTTTTTCTCTGTAAAAGTTGTTAAAATATATCCTTAAATATTCAATAATAATAACAATTTTTGCAAAACTCCAGCTTTTATTTCAATAGGTTATATATAATTCTGCAATTATATAAGATTATCAATATGACTGCTATCAAAAAAAGCAAGTTATCTTGGAATCACATTTTTAGAATATTTTATTTCGAATTGATTAGATTTAATAGTATAATAAAAGTGATAGTCACTGATGAATGCATCTTTAAGTGCTTGCACAGAAAAAATTATCAAAAGAGACTGGAAATCTGTAATATTTCAATATCAATTGACTATTCATTTGCACTGGTAATTCCAGAGAAAAGTGATTTAATGTAAACTAGGATGTCAATAAAATATATTTAAAAACTGCTAGACCTAATTTAGTTATACAATTTGTTGTTTTAAAAACGTTAAGAAATAAATGACCATGTCAAGTCTCAAACATTGTTGAATATAGCATGGAGATGGATTTGTTAATAATAATGAATAAGTATTGTAAACAAAATCCATGTATGCTTTTAGAATATTAAGAAGGCTTGAAGAACAGAATATATCATTTCAATTTTTGTTTTAATACACTGTGAATAGAAAGCTAATAATATCGAAAATATATAACTAGCAATGGTGTTGTCATAAGAATATCAAAACAATCAAACAATATAGAGAATGATCAAAGAAGTAGCTAAAAGAGAGATGAAATGTAAGAAGATGCTACTCCCCATCCTGATGAGAATATCAACATTGTCATTAAAAAAAAAGTAATGGTATTTTTAAAAAAATTTAAAAAAATACAAAAGTGAAATTTTAAAACAATCTAAAGTTACTAGAACATTGACTATGTGACAAAAATTGTGATATAAATTGGTGGTCACTGATAATTGTCTTCTTGTATAAAAAAGGGGGTTATCAAAATTTTTATAGGCAAATAATCTATTTTAAAAAGTAATTTAATTTATTGAAAATCTTGTTGTTAAACCACTAACCATCACATGATCACCATTTCCTATGCTTACACAACCTGTTAAAACAGTGACAAATCCTTCATACAGTAGTATCACCCAGTGCAAGTCATAGTAATCAATGGATGCAAGAAATATTGTGCTTACATATCTAATATTCCCAGACTAGTTTCTAGCTTGTGGCTTTTATCAGTGAGGAGCCTCGGATCTGAGAACCTTGTATCTAGATCTTAGGATCTAATGCAACCCTCCAGAAGCCACCCATTATCTTTTTAGTTAACCATAAAGCTATGAGTCCAAAATGAAAACAATGTTTTTAATCCAAGCTCATTTTCTTATATAAGTATACAGATCTGAACACAGTTCAGTATTTATACATTTTGATGTCTTTTGTTCTTTAATAACCATAGTCATTCTCATCTTATGAGAAGGAATGGTATTAAACTACTAAGTCATAGTAGTTAATGGATTCCTGCCTATGAGAAATACTGAATTGGGTTCAGATTTATATGATTATACAAGGGAATGAGCTTGAATTGAAAACAACCTGTTTTTATTTTAGACTCCTATCTTTATAGTTATATAAAAAGGTAAAAGGTGACTACTGATTGCTTTGGAACCTAAGATCTAGATACAGTGCCATCAGATCCAAAGTTCCTCACTGACATAAGCTAGAAATCTATCTAAGTATGTTGGATGAGTAGGCATTAGACAGAGATTTTATGTACAAACCTTTTTGTATCCATTGATTACTATGATTTGCACTGGATGGCTCTACTGTATGGAGAGTTTGTCACTGTTTTAAATCTTGTTAATATACTCATAATAAGTAAATGATCTAGTAATTAGCTTACAAACACATTTAGCAACATTATATAAACTTTAAAGTTTAAAATTGTTTAATAATTGTAATACTACATATCTAGAAAAAAATCAGTCTAAATTACATTTAATTTCTTTAGTATATATAAATATATGAACATAAATTATAAAAACCCTTAGCAATGATGGCAACGGATTAGCATAAGATAGAACGATTAGTAATGAGTTACTTTAGAATGGGGTTTGATCCAGGAGTTTCACTTTGATAATGACTATATGAATTTATATTTAGAAATCTCTGAACTTATAAGTATGAAAGGACATAGAAAAAATGGCTTAAAATAAGCTCTTTTGGTAAAAATGATTTTCTTCAGTGAATCTGTTTATATGAGTAAGATTGGTGAATTTTTCATTTATATATAGAAGTAATAATAATATAAATAATGCTAATAATAGAGAATCAGACTATGCAAATTTTACTAAATGTGTATTCTTCACAAACTAAAAGTATAACAAACAATGAGGATTGCCAATTCCTCAACAAGCTTTGTGATAAATGCTTATCCAGAGAAAGCATTTAAAATATCTCTGTCAGGAAACCCCCCCCCCAACCCCCTGACCATGGTTTCATGCTTTGGCACTTCTCAGAGAGGTGCCAGGGTAGGTTCAGACATTAGATCTAAAAATACCAACCCAAAAGCCAGCATTTATCTACCCTGACACCTCTCTGAGGAGAGCCAAAGCACGAAACCATGGTCAGGGGTTTGGTGGGGGGGGGTTCCTGACAGAGATATTTTAAATGCTTTCTCTGGCTAAGCATTTATCACAAAGCTTATTGAGAAATTGGCAATCCTCATTGTTTATAACTTAAAGCTTAAGAGAATAGGTTTATGTGATCTATAACTCTTATTTTGACTATTTAAAAGTATAACAAATTTTGAAACCAAAATTGAAGCTTTATAATTGTTAAAGACACTTTGGTTAAGAAAGAAGTTTAGTTGAGTTGCTTTTTGGAATAACTTGTTTTTAGATGTAAGAAGAATTCATGATCTTGGCAGTCTCTAACAGATTTAAACCGATATCTTTTACTCTTAAAAATTATATATATATAAAATTATTGATATTAAAAATTGTTTTTTTTACACCTGCCTGTTTTATCAGTATTTACATTAAAATAGTGGAATTAAAAAGTTCAAAAAAAAAAGAAAGTTTTTACTATTGGTTGGATAATATTTTATCAATACCAATAAAAAACACAATTTATCTTCTTAAAATATTTAATATCTATATAATCAATACAGTAAACAGAGATCCAAAATGTACAATTATATGAAGCAATATTTTGTATTGCTAGTCTTTTTTTTGATTAACATATAGTTTATTCATGAAAAAAATATTATAAAGTAACTTAAGTAAATCCATAGTCAAAACAGTAAGATCTTATTTATGTATTAAGTTATAATTGGAAAATGGAATTCAAAAAAAGTTAACATTTAATAAGCACTTACGTGCATATATTGTTGAACAGGTCATATATTCAACACTACATGATTAAAAATGATATTGGTAAAAATTTAATGTTATTTTTTACAAGAATTTGTCAATTAGATATATCACTTCCTTGCAATAATCAATACATTTTTAATTTACTTATTCTGCTATTAAGGTATGTATTCTTTAAAAGATTTGTATTTGTAAATATAAGTTAATTTGTTTTTGGTTACACTAAAATTAAGAATAATAACTAGTTCTCCTGATAAGCATTATATTATTACTGATTTGATTAAAATTAAATATTTAATATTTTTGCTTGGAATAATAACATGAGTACTTATTTAGAATTAAATGCAGGCATTCAACAACTACGTATAATATCAATTTTATAATCTGTTTAAATCAATAGATAACACTCTTATGACCATGATGTTATTTTAAAGATATATAAAAAGATCGTATTTGAATAGAAACAAACATTTTATGACTACTTATAAATTATATGTCCATTCTATATCAACATATTTTAAAGCAAATTAATGACAATATTAAAAGCAAAAAACTTTAAATAATATATGGGTTAAATGAAAAAATCCTAAAGTAGAGTAATGAAATGTTAGTTACAAAACTATTAAAATTTTTTGTGTCAATTGATAATAAAAATACTTCTAGAAAAAGTAAAAAAAAACATTAAAGTATTAAAGTATTTATTGTTGAATTCTCTATAATAAAAGCATTTTAAATAATAACACCAACAACAACTCAGTTCTTCCAAAGATTACCCATTCCAGCAGTGTGTGCAGCCACAATTACCTTGCTTGCCTTCTGATGTACTGATTGCATCTTCTTGTTAGGCAACAACACCAGGAAACATCCATCTATCTTTATCAATAAATTAATCCAGCTAAAGGCATGAGCTAACAACACAGCACCAGAGTATTTTTGAAGTCACTGGATCACTCATTAGAGGACAGTCCAACCTATAAGTTGCCACAAGCATAGTAGGAAGTTCTAACAACTTTCTTGGACATTTTTCTGCTTCATAATACAACTAGATACATGAAAAACTATGTTTCAGATACTCATTATCATAGTTCAATACCACAGAAAGCTATTTAACCAGACAAGTCAAGCTCAAGACAAATGAATTTTAATTAATATGTTATGAACATTTCTTTTTTATATATCCAATACTATGTTGTACAAAAAAGTATCATTAACAACAATCATGTAAAATTACCAATATTTATATAACTGTACTCTAATAAGCAATGTTATTCAAATTTATATAATAGCTAACAATCATTATACTTGAAATGCCTTTGTAACCCTAGTAAATCCTTTATAAAACCTATGTAACACATCTTTAGATCAATAAATATTATTGTTAAAACAATAATAATAATAATAATAATAATAATAATAATAATAATAATAATAATAATAATAATAATAATAATGATGATGATGATGATAATGATAATAATAATATTTTATACTTGCCCAGCTCTATCAAACATAAGTAAAGTCTTGATAGATACCTATTAACACAAAAACATCTCAATAATAAATATCATACAATCATATAAGAAAGCTTCTACATCCACAGTAAAGGCAGTTACATTTCTATTATATGCATACTGGTGCACTCATTGCACTTTCATATTCGGAAATAACACAAGAAGACATATGACTACCTTTACAAACAAACTGCAACAATTAAGGACATGAGATTTTAAAATTACTCCTCCAGATATTGTAGCTGCAACATGGTCACTCATAAAACAACCCTCCAATCTATAATCAGAATACACTAGCTCAAATAGCCAACATACATTCACAGATTCATAACCATAACTATTTATCTTGCCCATTCATCAAGCCATCTTTTAAGAAAAAACTTATAAGGAACTATAAAAGTACAAGAGAATTCACAAATATAGAACTATACTAAGATACAAACTTAATCCATGATTGCACTTGTAATATGACACAATCAAACTTGTAAAACTATTGTAACTTTTTTGACTTATCAATAAAGATGTATCTTTGAAACATAATTATAATAATAAGAAGAACAAAGAAGAAGAAGAAGAAGAAATAATAATAATAATAATAATAATAATAATAATAATAATAATAATAATAATAATAATAATAATAATAATAATAATAATAATAATAATAATAATAATAATAATAATAATTTAATTTAATTTAATTTATTTACAATACAAAACTACAAGCATTAAGCCAATTACAGAATTGCACCATAACAACTATATAATAATATACATAAATGAGTATAAATGACAAATTATTAATATGATTATATGCCATACTTTTTTATAAGTAACAAATTTTTTAAAGTCTAAAGTAAAAATATTTTCATTAGTAAAATCATGATTACAGGTATTGGGCAAATGAAACAGGTGAAATTTTTAATATGTCAGAGTGACAAACCTTAATATAAAATAAAGTAAATGTATAATAATAATAATTTCAACAGCTAACAAAACCATTTTAAGAAATATATTATAACTTAAATATTTGATAAAGTAATTGTTGTTTCCTCAACAAATGTCTTTAGATCTACTAAAAAATATGTCAATGTCATTAAAAAATATATTATAAAAATTTGGCAGTCTATATAATGTTGCCAAATATAAAGTTTCACATTTATATTTATTGATACTAAATAAATTCTTATTCCTTGTATATACACGAGGAACTCTTATTAATACTTTTGAAATACAATTGTGTAAGAAAATTATTCCATGAATGATTAAATAAAAAAATTTCATATCAAAAATCACTCTTCTATGAAACAAATTTATACAAACATCTTTTGCATTAATTATATTAATGAATTTATTGTATATTGATTGTAATTTATCCATATGATATAATTTATTCGAGTTACAAAAATATTAAAGTAACATCCATTACGAAGAATAAGACCCATTATTTCATTGGATTTACATAAAATATTATCCACATAAGTTGTAAAAGATCCATTTTGATTAAACCATATTCCAAGATCTTTATAATACTTTTTATATTCAATAGTTTCATTACTTATATAATATGAGTCTACATAGTATTGAACTTTCCTTGTATATGTAACAGCACAACATTTCTCTATATTTATATGCATGTTATTCTTTAAACACCATTCATGCTATCTATATAAGATTAAAGCTGTAAATGATCCTTATAACAAGTAATTAATTTAAATATTTTACAATTATCGGCATATGATAATAGACTATCCTTCACTATATATCTATCAAAATCATTTATATATATTGCAAATAATAATGGTGCCAGTACACTACCTTGTGGAACACCTAATTCATTAATATAAGTATGTGAAACATTCTTATTATATTTAATAAAAGAAGGTCTATTCTGCAAAAATGACATAAACCAATTTAACAAATTCTATGAGAAACCCATATCAGACATTTTATTTAAAAGTTTAGAATGAATAACTATCAAAAGCTCTACTTAAATCAAAATATATTACATCAAGTTGTGCTTGATTATTTACAGAATGGGCAATATGATTATGTATAGTTATCAAATTTGTTTCAATAGATCTACATGGTAAAACTCCATGTTGAAAACTTGAAACCAATGAATTAACTTGACCAATAATACCATTATATATACATTTCTCAAATATTTTTAAAAAAATAGATAAAACTGAGATCGGTCTATAGTTAGAAACTTCTGAATGGAATCCTTTTTTATGTATTGGTATAACCTTAGTAATTTTCAAGTAAAAAGGAAAAATACCCATTTCAACTGAAAGATTAGAGATATATTCCAAAGGACATGACAGAATCTCCACACAACCTTTTATTAAGAATGCAGGAATATTATCAAAACTAGGACTAAAATTTACATTTATTTGTTTAACAGCTTTTTAAATATCTTCTTTAGTTATAAATCCTATTCTAATGTCATATCCTAACATTTACCCGTCTCTGTACTCATCCTCATCATTTACCTCATTAAAAGTATTTCTACCCAGCATTGAAAAATAAATCATAAAATTTATTAATAACAGGCATTAAAGATGAACTTATTGGCCTTTTAGATTTATTAATATTAAAATCCTTCATAATTTTCCAAAACTCTTTAGGTTGAGCTAAAAGTGAAGCTTCCATATTAACGTATAAATATTAAAATTAATTCTCTCAATTTTTTTTTGATAAATATCTAAAGTTAACAAAATTATTATAACAAATATAACAACCAGTTTTTTAAAATAATTTATGAAATCTATATTTCTTTTTTAAAATTAATTTTAATTTATTTGAATACCAAATAGGATATTTAAGCTTTTTGCCTAATTGGTAACATTATTTAGAAGCAAATACGTAAAAAAGAAAAAGAGTAGAAGAAAAAATAGTAAAAAAAGTTAATAAGAGTTGAAAAAAAATAGAGAGTGAAGAAAAAAATAGTTAAAAAAAAGATTACCTTGTTGAAAAATTTACTTGCTAAACTATAAAATGGTGAGTATTCCATCTCTTGATCAGGGAGCTGGTCCTTCACAAAGCACAAGAAAGACTTACACAACAATAGCCAAAACTTACCAAAATAACAAACCCAGGGGAAAATCCTAGATTTAGAAAGAATACATCAGACAATCTTAAAGATTTGGATCTGGTAAATCAGATTGAAATTGAGCCCCCCCCCCCACCACACACACAGTGGACAGATGAAATGCTTGAACAGATTGGGGAGAAGTTTAATAACATGATATCTAGAACACTTTTTGCAACATTTAAAAGATTTTTTTTTACTGAGAAATCAATAGTGTTGGCAATAACAGACAATCACTGCACTCTCTACTGTTTTCCCAAGGCACTTCTAATTGAAGTGCTAAATAAAAATAATTTACTGGAGACAGTACAATGCATAGGTGACCATCTTAATAACAGATATGTAGCACTTAAGTTTTATGAAGTACACAAAGAGATCAATTTAAAAATTACATTAAAACTCTTGGAAATTTTGCCATCGTACGAGTTGATGAAAGCAAATACAAGAATATTATCGGAGTGTTAAAAAAATGCCTGCTTCGAATATAACTTGGATGATTTCCAAAGAATGATTAACCTTTTTGGAAAAGTTATTTATTTTCAACAAATATACCTTAAAGAAACAGCAGTACCCATATTCACAAATAGTTTTGAATATAAGGTCAAGTTACATAAAGAAATAGACCCAGAAAACATCCCAACACACATAACAGACCAAGAAGCCACATTATGGTTATATATTCGAGAACTAAAGCCATGTTGTTTCACCTGTGGCAAAAGAGACCACATAGAAACATAATACAATGAAGAAGTAAATCTAGTGGAAAAGAATAACCACCCCTCACAAAGATTAGAAGAGAATCCAGATAGCACACATGAACCCAGGCACCAGGAAGACATATATTTCCCCCCATTCAAGGCAATAAAATTGACAATTAAAACAAATAAACATAAAACTATAGACCATTCCCCAAGCATGCCAATGGAATTGACAATTAAAACAAATATAAATGAGCAAGATGAAAACTGTGAACCCTGGGCAAAATCACTTAGTGATAAATTAATAGAAATTGAATCTGCTTATCTACAAAAAGAAACAAAAGGAATGCCAAACAGAGATAATAATCAAGCAGGGTAAACAGTTATAAACAAAATGACAACTGATATAATGGATACATCACACAGTGCTTTCTAGTAATTGAAAATACACCCCTGGAAAGCAAAAGAAAACAACCAAAACCAAAGAAAACTAGAGAAAATAAAAAAGATTAAAACAAATGATCTGGAAAATAGGAAAATAGCCAATTAAATTCAATAAATCAACTAATAGATGAAAATATGGAAATGGAGTCAATCTCTCAATGTTCAAAAGAATTTGAAAATGTCAGACATAGTGTCTTGATTAAACATATTTACAGAACCAACGAACAGCAAGATAAGCTTTACAAAAGGAAGGAAATGAAACTCACCCACCTCAGTAAAATTGCCCACACACCCCTCTACAACATTAAATAACATGAAAATAAAAATATTGGCATGCTCAAGGAACATTTCAGCACCATCAAGTGACACAGGTATATTTATCAGCCAAGCATGCCCCTTCACATTATTTAAAATAATGTTCATAGACATCTGCTGATAACTACATTTAATCACAGAAGCTTTTCAATTAACATTATATTTGTATACATTCCCTCCATCCTATTGTTATTAAAAGAATAATTTTAATCATTAACTCATTGTTAGCATCCAATCCCTATCCCACTATATTTGCTGGAGATTTCAATATGAGCTATCAAAAGTTTGTTGCAAAATGGATAAATCAACTTGCAATACTGAGTGGTGAGGATTTTTCCCACCTTGAACTCAATTTTTTTTTATAACAACTGCCATGGTACTTTAATAAATCTTATGTTATATTCTCCAATGTTACATCACTCAATTAGAGTATGTCTCTTCCCCTCCTCATTTTCTGATCACACAGCACAAATAATAAAATTAAATTTAAACACATACCCTAACAGCATCACTAGCATACAAAAGACAATAAGGATCCTACTACCAGTCAACACTCCAGAGTTAACTCTTCCCTGAAATATACATCATGGGAAATAAACTCAATCAGATACAACTTGACCCAATCTCGAAATATATAGCATATACACACATTCTCACATTTAACATCAATCATATTACTCAAAAATCACTCCTCTAAATTAATCACATTAGCAGATGAGCTACACAAAAGAATCACATTGTCAAAACCAGTCACTCACAAACAAGCAAAATAAGATAAAACAGCTATATAATCAAACATGCAATAAACTAAAGCAATATCCAGTAATATAAAAAAAAGAATTTGTCTAACACAGCAACACACATAGACCCACAGATAAATTTGATGGGAATTCGGCTATCCATTTACAAATAGTTGCCATGGCAATAGAATGGATGAAAAAATCACAGCTGGACATAATATGATACAACCAATATATCAACACTTCAAAGAAAAATTAACAAAACATAACCAATTTCAAATCCCCAGAATTTTTTTTTCGAAAACCAGAAACAGAGATACCTTTTGAAATAGCAGATTTTGCACTCACTCTAGCATCAACCCCAAGTACATGCCATCCAGGACCACCAAGAACCCCACAATTTGTATTGTCACATCTTGGCCGATTCACAAACCCGTACCTGTGCCAGCATGCAAATCAACCATCACAAAAACTATACAATATACAAGGGCTATATCTGGTTTCAATGGTACCCTTCATCAAAAAACAAGCACTAATTGACACAGTCTCTAATCTGTGTCCAATTTCAATGGAGCCTTTGGGATTAAAAATTCTAGAAAAAGTTCTAAAAGAAAAAAATTGAACTATATATAATAAAACTAATATCACAACATCAGTATGCAAAAAAAAGCTCATCAATAGGTCAAGCAGCACTAATATACAAAACAATCATTAACTCAGTACATAAAAGGGGAAAATGTGCCCCAATGGCAGTGCAATTAGATTTTGAAAGTGCTTTTGATTCAGTCCCAATCAAAACACTGTTAATTCAACTTAAAAAACCCAGAAATACCATGCACAATATTATATACAATTGCCAATCTGCTACTAAGCAGAGAAATTCACATAGCACTCAATGGCAGGTCTTTATCATCTTTCTACCCCAGCCAATCAATCCCTTCAGCACACTTTTATTTACATTATATTTAAACCCTTGTTAGAGAAAATAAAATAAAAAATCCAAGGAATTCCAATTCCAAACACCAACACATACATACCACGTATAGCTTACATGGATGATGTCACAGTATTTCTAAAATCAAAAAAGCAATTACCTATACTGCAGGAAATCATAAAGGAATATATAGCAAAGTTCAGGCTAAAAATCAACACCAACAAATCAGCTGCATGGGTAATATTTACAGATAAATTAAACACATAGATTTATCAAGAGAAATATAGTATGTTTCTGGGTTTTTCTTTCCATTTGGGTATGAATTAAATGAGAAAGAAAATATAAAACAAACTTAAAGCAGAATTTCCAAATCCTATCTGTCACTCTACTCAAAAGTATCTTTATACAATCAGCTTATTATGACAAAAATCACTTACTATCTGCCAATAATAAATTTCACAAAATCATTTATTTCAGCAATTAATTCACTATGCAACAAGCTACTGTGGAAAGGAAAAGTACAAATTTATTTAATGTGATTTTGAAGTTATGCGATTCATGTTTCTTCTTAATATCTTTGTATGCGGTTTGCTTTTAATGTGATAAAAATTATTAGATCAGAAGTCAAACTCCGATAATGCACTATTACTGTAAATATTATAAATTTTGCACACTCATGTCATATTTAAAGTAATAGCGCATTATTGGAGTTAGACTTCCATCTAATAATTTCCATATTTTCAGCACTTTATAATAGCACTGTAATACATTTTATGAAATAAAGAAGTTCATAATTCACTTAAAATCAGAATTTCCACATTTTATATACACACATTAAATTTTACAAGACTATAATATAAATCTGTTCAAACATTATAGATGAAAAATACTATGTATGTTGGTGTTTTTGCATTTTAAATCACATTCTATTTTTGATTTTTATAAAAAGAGTACATAATCAATTAATCATTTAGTGTCTGCAAGATTATTTTTAAAAGGTGAGTAACAGTGGTGGGCACAATTAAATTTGATAATTAAAATCTGATTTTTAATTGTAATTAACAATTTAAAAATTACGTAATGTGATCTGAAATTAAGGTGATGTGAAATGATGAAATTTGATTTTTAAATGGAATTGAAAATTAAAAAACTAAAGACAAAAATAACAATTTAATTTTCAATTGTTAGTTTTAATTAAATTTTTCCCAACAGTGGTTAGTCGGTGACTTTTTATTATCGTAAATCTAAGTTCTTATTTTTATTTTAAACTTTTAGTTTACTCTAATGGAGAAGAAAAAAAACACCCAAGAAAATGAATTTCTTTGGAAAAAAAAATATCAATTTTAGATCGCTTAGCGATTGGAAAACATTTTAGTTGTATTTCCTCTTGACTTCGTTTAAGGAGAAGCTACAGTATCTCACATCACATCACATCATGATGAATCTGATGTCTCAAATAGCGATAATATCTAAAATACCATACATGTATAAAAAAATGTAAATTACACATAAAAATATATTGTTTTGAATAAAATTAAATACTGTATTTAATAAAAAAAGTAAAAAAAGTTTGTCTTGTATCAATTTTTTTTTTAATTTGAAATTTTTTATTAGTCATATTTTATTTTATTTTATGCGAAATTTAAAGTAATTTTATGTTGTTGCTTTGCTTTTATGCGATTTTTGGAAATTTACAGTACGTATCCCCCATTTTTTCAAGGTAAGGTAAGTCTATTTTTGTATGATTTCTTTTGTGCACATTTTCGGAGGAACCTATCTACCATATAAAATGAGACCCAGGTGTAATAGTCATCTCAATAAAACATTTAAACTGATCTACAAAATGGAATGGTCTTGGACTACATGCAATACCAGTGTTTCACACCCAAAGACAGTAAATCTGCTCATAGCCCTATTCAGATATTTTCCAGAGATACAGGGAATAATAGAAATCACACCTACTGATCAGCCTCCCCACATATAACTATATCTCTACCCTGCTTGTGAGCTGTGAACCAATAAGAAACAATATAACATTAAAAAAGACAAATAAATACACATATTGGTAAATTCAAAATCTACTGTTTCCAAACCAACAAGCCAATAGCCAGCCCATAGTACTAGGAATAAATAATGACCACCTGTTAAAAAAGTTCAAAAGATAGTAATTGGAACCAAAATTTTATGATTTTATTATCAAACTTAACCTGAATACATTATCAACAACAAAGATTTTACATGAATATTGATCCATTGTGTATGCTATGTCACAGAGATGAAGCAACACAAACCCATTTCCTATATGATTATCTAACTCTAGATAAAGTGTGACAAATGATGCTGAACAACTACAGACAAAATGGGACAACAATTAGTAAAATAAGTAGACACATATAAATGAAATACCAATAATACATGCAGCCACATCTAGCTTATATGCATATTGATGAACCCATTGCACATTCACATTTGGAAACAATACCAGAAGACACCCCAACACCTATTACAACAAACTTAAAAAAATTAAGGATAGAGATAATATTCTTGCACCACAGGACATTTTCGCGGTAACATGATCTCTCTTCAAAATACGCTCAGCATTATGATAAGGACTGAAATAAGTGCTTCAAAAATAAATTTAAAAAATGAGATAAGCTAACATAACCTCTTTGATGGCCAATCATTGTAACAATGAATCTCTTTTACCTGGTTAAACAAGATAACTTTCAGAGGCAAGGACTAAATCAAAATTAATAGGACTTTTTTATATAAGTACATGTAACCCTTCTGTAACCAATTTTGATGTAACCAATTGATATTAAATAAAGTTTGCTTTGAAACATCATCATCATCATCATCATCATCATCATCATCATCATCATCATCATCATAATAATAATAATAATAATAATAATAATAATAATAATAATAATAATAATAATAATAATAATAATAATAATAATAATAATAATAATAATAATAATAATAATAATAATAGTCAAATTGCTTATTATTTAGTCATAAATAAGGATTGCAAGCACTGAAAGCAATACAACTGATCTGTGTTCTATGGATAATGAGTTTCAGATTCAGTCACTATCTTACTATATTTAACCACCATGATTTTATTTAATATATTGGTTTCAAATCTATGAATAAAAATTATAGGATCAGTATAATTATAAAAATTTTTAAAAAGTACTATGATCATGTCTTAATGCCAAAACAGTTATAAGCAAAATATTTATTTAAATATTGCATTTATTAAATTGTTTGACCGTTTGTTTCAATTATTAAAATTTTTTTGTAATAATAATTGCAAATGATTTATTCTTATCACTTAGATTCAACATAATTGTAAAATATATCAAATCTGGTAGAAAGTCTTGAAGCATTTAAAATAAAAATTGATGTTAAAAAAGATGTGAAATATGTCCAACTTAGTTTCAATTTTGAAGTAAACTTCAAAATGTGACAGAGTTTTAAATATTATTAAGTATACAATATACTAATGATTGTGCTAATTTGTTTTTCAATTTAGTGAATAATGTATAAAACATTTTGAATATTTTAATTAAAACTTATAACGACTTTGATTTAAAAATTAATATTTATAAAAATCTTAAGTGCTTTTTCGCCAGTAATAGGCATTTTTATTAACATTTAGCTTATGTAATAGTTTGTTTTCGAATGTGAATTAATTTAAATAATATGTATTTTTTTGTAGAAAGACTAACTTGAACATTGAGGAATAACATAAACTTCAATGTGGTGTCTGTTTTATTTAATAATACAAAATATAGATAACAGTATCATAGGAATATAAGTAACTATATCATCAAAATTAGTTAGAAGTATGACTGCTTTTATATAAAAATACTGTATTATATGAAAAATAGATTACATTCTTATGATTTTTGTCTGCAAATTTGTATATCAAGGTTATTAAAAAAAATAGTAACAAAAGTGCTTCACTTGTCTTGCATTGGTGGTCGAGAAGTCAGCGCGACTACCTCACAAGCAGTTGCCCGGGTTGCGGGTTCGCGTCCTGGCCGATGCTATGACACTTGAAAAAAAAAAAAAAGAGTGCTTCACTTTAAAATAATCTTTATAAAAATTATTTTAAAAGGATGTACTCTTATTATCTATTTTTTTTTTTGGGGGGGGGGGGGGGCGGGGGACGCAGTCATTAATGATAGAACACAACCCAGAATTTTACTTATGCAATATTTTAAAGTTTAATGCAAGAAAGACTGATTGCTTTCATCACAATATGTCAAGCAAAAAGACAAAATATCAGCTTGATATGCATAGACTCCTTTGTCTTACATAGATTGTTTAGAATATTTATAAAAATCTCATTTTATTTTCTTACCATTTTTTTTGGCTGTGGTTGTTGAGTGACTGATAATAGTTACTATGGTATTATTATATGAAAAAAAATTAATAACAAATATTTAATTTATTTTTTATATTAAACCTTTATATATATAAAAACGTAGAAATTAAAAAGCTTTTAAATTCTAATGAGCCAAGCTAAAAAAAACAACAACATTAAAAATATTACCCAGATCTTAATTTATCACGCATCAAAGTTGAAGCAAGCTAAATTTTAAATACTTCTCATGTCTGTGAAAGTAAAAAATAATAATATATGCTTTTTTATTACAATATCTTAACAAGTTCAACGTGTGTTCGCAGCAGCAAATAATGACCTTGATAATATTTAACTTAAACTTTTGTTAATATTTTTTTGTAATCAATTTTTATAACGCACTTTGATGGTTTAATAAAAATAAAGCATTAGTAAAGTACACAATAGCAACTTCTAATTCGTAGATTATGACTAGAATGATTTTTTTCCATAGAAATTAGATATAAAAACAAACTATTACAGAAAAAAAATGTTTTTTTTTTCTTTTTGAATTATTAGCAAGTCTTCTGCCCTTAGGACTTTTCGAATCAACAACCTTTCTTTTTTAAAAAATAATTTCATACACGCTTCTCCATAGCAAACTCATAAGGTGAATTTATATTATATACAAAATTTTTCTGATTAGTGGGAAAGTTAAAATGAATAGATAAGGGGTTAAAAATAAATATTTAAAAACCGTGTGAATGAATGTCAATGAGTTGGAAGAAATAATGTAGTTGTGGGCACTCATGGCTATTTTGAAATCTAAAAACCACTGCTGACACATCCAACTGATAAATGTCATAGTGATTATATAGAAGGTGGGTTCTTGGTTCTTATGCTGGGTTTGGGAAAAGATAAGAAGAATTTAGATATAAAGGCCATGAAGTTGACAAAGATAATGCTGTGGAAATGGTATGGAGCAAAATAGAGAAGAATATGGGAAAAACTTAGGATGGGGAATGGAAAGGGAAGGTTAAGTAGCTAACAGGTTCCCCTAGGTATGGAAGTTGAGAGGTTCCTGACTCCAAAAAAGGAGAAGCCACAGTGCATCTCATCTTACCTCATCTCAACTCTCATTGCATTGCATACCATATTTGCACAGTAAATAACTAAAAGTAATATTATGGTTTTGATTTCTCATCACTTTCAGCTTTTATATGAATTTTCCCCAGGCTTAGCTATTAAACAAGCATATTGGCAAAGGTAATTTATGCATTTCTCACATAATTATTTAAAAATAAATATAAATCTAAAATTAAGAATGTACAAATGAAAAGTTTATATTAATGGTAGAAATTTTATTAAGACACTCTAAATATTTAAACAATTATTACGTATTATTTATAAAACTGGAAAGAACACAGACACATATACTCAGATAACAATATTAATCAATTAATTCAAACAGTTCACTTTGAATAATAAAACAGCAAATGTCTCTTCTTCTTTCTTTGGTCTAGATTAAAAGTTTATCATTTAAGTTTAGTTTGGAAATATTTTGATTTAGACATGAATTATGATATGGCTACACTGGTAAGTTCCTCGGGTTTATGTAGATTGTTAATTATCATGCTAGGTCTGATCGTTTTACAAAGGATTCCATAGCAATTAATTAAGACTTCATTCTTATAACACTTTCACATTTCTGATCCATATTTAGGTAAGGCTAGACTGGAAGCTTTTGGTTACTTTTGTGAGAGGTGTCAGTGACTGCTCTGGTTTCTGATTAGGTTCAGCATAGTAGTTCTGGGTGGAAGCATTTTATTATGTCTTCAAAAATGCTGCACACAAGAAACAGCCTGAAAAACACAGGAAAAGACCCTTCTCTAAATTTGTCCTTTTCTTTTATACCTATGACCAATCTGAAATCTCTGCACATATCTGCTTATCCTTTGTTTTATTACCAAAATACAAATTGATAATCTTCTAAATTCCTTTTTGCTTCCAAGATACAAAGTTCTCTTTTTTATAAACTATTTCAGTCATCTTTAATTATCATTAAGAACATTACTTTGATTTTAAATCACTTTCTTTTGTCTATCTGGGTTAGCAATCTATGTGTTTCCATTCTCTCCAATTTTAAGTTTGATTTAATTAAATAGATAATATCAAACACAAATAACTTTTATTATATATATCTAAAAAATAAATTATATTAACTAATTAAAAAAAAAACTAAATTGCATCCGTTGATGATTTTTAAATTTTACTTCTTTTAGATTTTAAATCTTACCCACACTTGTACTATATATATATATGTAAGTGGCACAATATATATATACTTAATAAACCAATGTTGGAATGATAATCTAGTGTATTACATAATATTAACTGCTGTAAAAAGTTTATATTTATCTTTTTAATATGAAGTTATTTCTATAATGACAGAAATAAATAATTTTTTTATATTAAATGCTTTTATTGACTGTGTTCTACAAAGAAATGAAATAATTTTTTCTTCAATCACAATTGGAGTTTTTAGATTTAACTTGAAATAAAAGAATGGGTGGTCCACAAAACTAAGTCAATCCCTTATTGTAATAAATAGGGATTAATTAATCAATTCCTGGATCCCTCATACTTTTATTTCAATTTAAATCTAAAAACTCTATCTGTGGTTGAAAAAAACAATTATTTTATTTCTTTTTAGAGCACAGTCAATAAAAGTATTTAATATAAAAAAAATTGTCTCTATTATTTTTAAGTTGTTAGTATTGGCACATTTATTGAAAATCTAAAACTATATCATACTTTAAATTTACTGGAGATTTATAGTTTATATATATCAGTAGATATTTCTGCTATAATTTAAAATGTATTTTTATCATCATCATCATCATCTTCTTCATAATTATTATTATCATTATTATTATTACATATATATTAAGAGTTTAAAATAGTTTTAAAAATGTTCATAAATTAAAAGAAAAAAAAAAAAACTTTCCTCTTTTGATCATTATTTAAACCAAAGGATAATTGTTAACTGCAAAATGTGTAATTATTGAATATTTTTTATATTTTTCCGATCCTCTATTCTGAATCTATAAAATTAGTTGACATGATGAAAAGATAAGGGTTTCAAATGGATTAAGGTGTTATAACTTACTTATATATCAATTTTCAAGCAATTTTATTGAATTTAAATATATTAAACCTTGATTTTAAAATTTCATTCTAATTTGAAAAAGATCAAAAGTTAACAAACAAGCAAACAGATTTTCCAAAATCAATTAAAGCATTAAAACAAATGTATTTTGAAAATATTACATATATCTTTAGTTTTATACTGATTGCTTTTGTAACATCTTCTGATAAAATAACATAAGAAAAGGTTTAATGATAACTAAAAAGTAATAGTAACATAAACAAAATTCTCCATACAGTAGTGCACTCTGTACCAACCAGAGTAATCAATGGATGCCAGAAGGCTTGTGCATAAAATCCCTATCTAGTGCCTATTCATCCAATATCCCCAGACTAGTTTCTGGCTTGTGGCCATCATCAGTGAGGAGCCTTGGATCTGAGAGCACTGCGCCTAGATCTTAGGATCTAATGCAATCCTCCAGCAGCCACTTTTTAACTATACTTTACTACAAAACTATGAGAATTAAATTGAAAACACAATAATATTTTCAATCTAAGCTCAATAGCTTATATAGTCATATGGGTCTAAACTCAATTCAGCAGCCATACATTTTGGTGTCTTTGGCTCTTAAACAACAATAGCCACCACTATCCTATTAGGCAGGATTGGTTTTAAACCACTAAACATCACATGATCAACATCTCATACTAACAATTATGTGCTAGTATGAGATGTTGATCATGTGATGTTCAGTGGTTTAATAGTAACATACAAGTTAAAACAAATTTTAATAAAGGAATTAAAATAATCATTATCTTTGTAATCATTTTAAGCTGCAAAACTAATATTTAAAACAGTATATTAAAATAAAGACATTAAATTTTTATCTAATATATACAATGAAGCAAAAAATATATATTATTATTTTTTGTTTCTATTTATCATTTTCTCTAAAACATCTTTCATTAAACTATTTTTTATTCTTAACATATGTTGAATCTAGTTTTTCTTTCTAGCTTTAATTTTTTTAATCAATTTTCTATTTTTATTTACTCTTTTAAAAACTGCTTCATTTGTCATTTTATCCATCCAACTAATTTTCTCCATTTTCCTCCATGACTACACCTTAAATATCTGCAATCTGTTCCTAATTCTTTTATTAATTGTTCACATTTTATAATCACAAAATAATACACTCTATGTATAATATATTCTAAAGCTCAATTTCAAGAGAATTATACAGCTTTCTTTTGAAATTGAGCTTCACTTGTGTGTGTAACATGAAATTTGTAACTTTTTTTAAAAAATAAATGTCTTCTTTGTCAATGTTATTCTTTAGACGTTTTTTCAGTGCTTTCATCATTCAGTCAACTACCAAAATATTTAACTGTATTATTTGTTGAGCTGTATTGCTATGACTACCAATTTGTATTTTTTTATTTCTTCCTATTTATAAACACTTTGATCTACTGAACATTAATTAATCTTTATTATATGTATTCTATACATCCTTCCTCCAATTTATTTCACAAATTCTGGAGATTTTTTTTATCCTCAACTACAAGAGCCATATCATCTTGAAATCTTATATATTTTATTAGTCTAGCTCTAATTTTAGCTCTTCCACAGTATAAATATTTATTTAACACATTTTTTAAATTAAAAAAAAAGCATAGGTCTTATGCAGCATTCTTGTCTAACTCCTCTTTTCTTACATATTCAGTTTCATTATTTTTCAATCAGAAATTCATTGTCCAGCATACATATTCCAAATCAAACTTCTCTCTTCCCCAAATCCTTTTTTTTGTTTTCAAGATGGTCATAAGTTTATTCCAGATTACTGTACCAAATGCATTTTCCTAATCCAGGAAAATACATGCCAATTCCTTTATCTTTTTCCACAAATCTCTTTACAATCTTTCTAATAATCCTGTTAGCATTTCTTGCACTTTGCCCTCACTGAAAATTAAATTACTCTGCTGCAATATAATTTTTTACCTTCCAATAAATTCTTTAAGTTAAAATTCTCAACAATATTTTTGAAACATGAAATAAACTTATTATCCTGTACTCTTCACATCTAACAGCTTTCTACTTTTAGCAGTTGGAAGCATTGTAATTCTCAATGAATCTTTATGCCAAACTTCATTATTATGTATCAAATGTCATTTCCCAGCAATTACTCCCATTTTTTTCAAATATTCTTTAGGCATTGCATCAAATCCAACAGTTTATTATTTTTGGTTTCTTTAATCAATGTAGTTATTTCTTCTGTCAATATGTCCAAACTTTGTTTAGCAATTGGAATCATTGTAGTTCTCAATGAATCTTTATGCTAGACTTTATTTTTATATATCAAATATCATTTTCCAACAATTACTCCCATTTTTTTACAAAAATTCTTTAGGTATTGTATCAAATCCAACAGTTTATTATTTTAGGTTTCTTTAAACAACTTAATTATTTCTTCTGTCAATATGTCCAAACTTTGTTTAGCAATTGGAATCATTGTAGTTCTCAATTAATCTTTATGCCAGACTTCATTATTTTATATTCCAACAATTACTCCCATTTCTTTCAAAAAATTTTTAGGTATTGAATCAGATCCAACAGTTTCTTATTTTTGGTTTCTTTAATCAATTTAATTTTTTCTTCTATCAATATGTCCAAATTTTGTTTATTCACTTCAACATCTTCATTTTCAAGTTCATAATTAATTGCATCATTTTTTAAAAAAAATATATATTAATGATATTCTTTTCATCTTTGCAATATATTATTCCAACCTGCTACTTCATTCATTAACCAATTTTTGTTCTAAGTGAGATTTATAATTCTATCAAATCAACAAATATATATTTTTTGTATATTAATCAACTTTTACCTGTTTACATTCTTGTTCTAATGATTTTTCTTTTGCTAAATCTATTTCTTTACCAAGTTTATTATTAATTTCTATGTGATCTTCTTCCTTCCTCATTATTAATATTTTTCCATTTTCTCTGTACTTCCATCTTTTTGAACATATTTTTTATAATTAATATCATTTAGCTTTCTTTACTTGAATAGTTCCTATCACATTTTTTTCCATATTTTATTATTCACTTTTACTAAAATCATGCTTATATTTCTCAACTTTATCAATCTACTTATTATATTTTGCATATGAAAGCAAATCTCCATTTTTATCAATTTATTCAAATTTCATTTTGCTTATCTTTTTCATCTTTTTATTCTTTTTAAATTTTATTTTAATTTAGTCATAACTATATTATGATAGGTAAAGCATATTAGTCCTTAATAGCATTATTATATGCATCCTATATTAATCAAGTGTTTGCAAAATATTTTCTTTTCGAAATTTTACAAGCTGAATACCTGTTTCATTTCTTTTTACAACACCATAATTCCAAACAATTTTTCCTCCCTCACCTTTCCATAAAAGAATTAAAACATTCAACAGCAATATGCATGCATTTTTATTCTCTCACATTATTTGCTCCATTTTTTCATACTGTTTATCTATTTCTATATGATCATGATTATTAGTTGGAATATAAGCTTGTATAAATAGCAAATTCTTAGAATTTGCAATTATCTTCATTATCATAAGTCTATCATAATTACAGTCCATCTTTCCCACATTATTCCAAATTTTGCTTTCAAAAGCAATACACCACTATCATAACATAACTTAAGATCCCTCTATTTTTATCTCCACATTTCTTACACCTCATTTTACTTAATCCCATCTTTTTATTTTTCAGAATTTTCTAATTTTTTTAGCATTTCTCAATGATCTTACATTCCAAGTTCCAATTCTCAATGAGACTTCACTGAATCAATCTTGATTTTATACTCATAATGAAAAAATAAGGAAATTATAAGGCAAAATTATTTTCAATTGCTTTCTTTGCCTACCAGTAATTTTCATTATGAGCTTAATATACTATAGCACTTCTCATTGTTATCTATATTGATCTTATGCCATTTTGGAAGAATACTGTTGCTGAACCAGCAGTCAGTGGAGAGATTAGTTTATTTAATGGTGGCCAACACTCACCATTACAAATTTTTTTAAATTAGTAATAAAATTATTATTTGTCAGCTCTTTTTTTTTTTTTTAATTAAAATCAAAAGTATTTAATTCATATAGTATTTTTAGTTTTTAGTTTTAAAAAAAGGAAGTATATAATAAAGCTTTACATTGATAAGATTTTGTTTGGAGCTCATTTTTACTTGCACATAATTGACGGAATATGAAAATAACTTACCTAAAGATTGTACTCATTACTACTTGTATATAATATGTAGAGATAAAAAATAAAAGACAGTTTAGTGCTTCACTTGTCTAATAATGATACAGATATCAAGAACACAAACCTAGCCAATACCTTGTTTGAAAAAATAAAATTTATTACAAAAATCCATAAAAAAGGGCACACTTTTTAGAGAATTTGGTAAAGATTTTTGAACAACTACAAAAAATCTAAGATATGAGATGTATTTAGAAAATACAGTTTATTAAAATTTACAAAAGCAATAAATTTTTAATGTACTTTTTTTTTCAAAATTTTTTTTTTTATTTATTTATTTTGTGACTCAATTTTTATATGTCAGTTTTTCTCCATTTCAATTATATTATATGGTTATTGTTAAGGAATGTTCATTCCTGTATATATATACAAATATATGATTGCAAAGAATTTCCACAATCGACATAATAAAAAATATTATTATAATATTAATTACATTTTTTTTAATTTAAAGTAAGCAAGAAGTAAGTTAAAAAAATTGTAATTTATGGCATAGTAAAATATTTTTTTTTGATGGAAAATTCTTTGTAAAGATATATTTGTGTATATATATAAATTATAGGAATAAACAATCCTTGAAAATAACCACATAATATGATTGAAACAGTGGAGGAAAACTGAAATATTAAAAAATGGATCATTAAATAAAATAACGAAGATTTGAAAAGAAAAGTGTGTTACAAATTTGTTTTTACAACTTTTAATATCTGAATGGCTCATATTTATAAATATCATAGTGAAATGATTATTATTGATTTTATTAAATTGACATTTACAAAATAGATAAATATTTACTTGCAAAACAAATCTTTAAACATATATATGACAAGCTATTATCTCCTAGCACAACAAATAAAAATTACTGTAATAAATTATCCATATATAAATATTAACATTCCAAGTAATTAATATTATGTAATACATCAAGATGAATACTCAAATTACTGGTTTATAAAATAATCAAGATGAATACTCAAATTACTGGTTTATAAAATAAATAAAATATTCTCAATTCAAAACCCAAGACAAAACTTTTTTTTTGACATATTTCATTATTAGAATTGGTATTGACAATGTATAAATTAAAAATTTTCACAAATGTCAATTAAAATAATATAAATAAATTTAAAATGTAGCTTTAAAACTAATATTATTGATTTAAAAGTATTCATGCTTTCTTTCCAGAGTGCTTCAGTTAAGCCTCTATAAAAAAAAAAAAAAAACTATTAGTTTAGAGAGAAGAGGTCCCATTTTTTTCTCCAAAACAGTTTTGTCTTATGTTTTGAACTGAGAGTATTTCATTTACTTGATAAACCAATAGTTTGAGTATTAATCTCAATGTATTATATAATATTAATCATATTACATAATATTAATTGCTGAGAATGTTTATATTTACACATTTCGTTATTTGAGTCAGTTTTGACAATGTGTAAATTGAAAAATTTTATAAATGTTAATTAAAATAATATAAATTATTTTAAAATTTAGCTTTAAAAGAAATATAATTGATTTAAAAATATTCATGCTTTCTTGTTCAATGCAATGAAGACAGGCAGATAAGTAGAGATATATAAGTTGGTAAGCAAATAGATATATAAGTAAATATATTAATAAATAAATAAATAAGATTGATACACAGATACATAGAAATATAGTGTTTTTATGATTTTGGTTGTAATAAAGAGAGGTAGACAGATATTTACATGGATCAATAGATAGAGAGATAGACAGATAAATAGCTAGATAGATAAACAGGACACACACACACACACATATATAGATATATAGATAGATAGATAGATAGATAGATAGATAGATAGATAGATAGATAGATAGATAGATAGTAGTAGTAGTGTGTGGTGGTGGTGGTGTGGGGGGGGGGGGGCGGGCGGCGGCGGCGGCGGCGGCGGCGGCGGCGGCGGGGGGGGAGGCAGGCAGGCAGGCAGGCAGTGCAGACCGATCAGACAGACAGACAGACAGACAGACAGACAGACAGACAGACAGACAGACAGACAGATAGATAGATAGATAGATAGATAGATAGATAGATAGATAGATAGATAGATAGATAGATAGATAGATAGATAGATAGATAGATAGATAGATAGATAGATAGATAGATAGATATTGTAATGGTCAGATTTGTACATTCACACAACAGAATCCAGAAAAATATACAAAAGTTGATCAGAGTGAGATGGTGAGATCCAAATTTGACCAAGCTTCAACTTATTTGACAGTACTCAATGAAGACCCTATAAATGACATCTCTGACATTACACTCAGTCTCCATTTCTTCATAGCTGGCCTAACACAGGGAGAAACATGAAACTCAGGGGCTGACTACATTTAAGACTAACCCAAGAGTTAAAATAGATTAATAGCATGATGATGGGAGATAATATCTATAACTCAACATCATTGCATAGGACTCATTCATAATAGACTAAGTAAGATTTAATTGGATTAGAAATAGACTCTAAAAAATACATATGAAACCAACATAATTTTAAATATATTTATTAATTAATAAAGACAAAAAAAACAAAAAAAAACATAGGGTTCAAATGTGTGGTTGAACACATGCAGGTGTCATGGTGGACAAGACTGACATATTATGGCAACCTCATCTTTACACATTAGATCAACATGTGTGTGTATACGCAATTACTGAGATTATGCCTATAATTGATATGCCAAATCCTATCTTAACATAGTGGTTTTCTATTTATAAGTAACCTTAATAGCTCCAGATAGATTATTCATTATAATATCATACAAATGTATATATTTCTATCTAAGGTGTGGGTACATAATCTCAAACTGATGTAGATTTGACCTAAAAACCAAGATGTGGTTTCAAACCAATGCTGAATAATTAACTGATAAGCGGGAAGAATTGGCTGCTTTAGATTACCAATATGTGCTATGGCACTGGCAAAATACTACTAACAAACTGCCCTGTAGATGGGTAATTCTTCATGGGTACTTGCAACAAATGTACAGTACCCTGGGACTGAAGGTCTTGCTACCAATGATAGGAACATTTGAAGTTCAGGAGTGGGCATGGCTTACTCAAGTAATCTGGCCTTAAACTCAGGGACAATATTGGTGCAATGAAGATTTTTTTTGTCGAATAATAATAATAAAACTACAAAATCTTCATTTCATTAGTCTAAAAAAATGAATAATTATAAATAAACAATCAGTATAATATGTAAAGAAATTGAAAATTTAAGAGCAATCTTTTATTTCACACTTTAATCTTTATGATACTAAATATACAGTAATATTAGAAATATTGCTTAATATTAGAAACATTGTTTAATATTGTTTTTACTCTTCGTGCATATTTACTAATTCAATATCAAATTAATCCATATATACAGTATAATTGACCTTAAGTAAATAAAACAAACTACTATAATATACATTGCAAAAAAAAAAAAGTTCGATAATAATATACGTTTGCTGCTAAATGCCATAATTGTAAATGAACTCAACCATATTTTAAATTGATACTTCTATTATAATTAAATATATATATATAACGATATAATATTGCTCTTTTTAAGTGCTTAACAAATATTGAAAAAAAAAATTATACCCACGTTAATTATAATCCAATTTGCAATCATCTTCCAAAAATGTGTAAAATATTAGAAAAAATATATAGTTGAGAAGAGATTATTTCAATGATCTCCAACTTCGCTAATCTTGTAAGGAAAAAAAGCGTTTTAATAATTATCCTGATTTTCAGACAAACAACTTTTTGGATTATGATAAATTTTCTATCAGGCGTTCAGGTAAAGTAGCTGCAGGCTTTCTTTTTTTTTTTTTTTTAACCTTGATATTCTTGATTACTATTCATATCCACCTGAAATATATATGGTAACAAATATAGGTCAGTTTAAAAAAAACACATAGGGTGTTTAAAAACTCTCCTTGATGTATATTGCAATTTAAAAAATTCAAGTTGCTTATGTAGTAACTATATATTAGTTTAGAATTTAAAATAACAATAAATAAAAAAGAAAACTTTACATTCACATAAACACATTACAGTATATGACTTTTTTAAGCACAATTGATCTAAAAGATGAGTATGAGACAAAAAAATTACAAACAAGCTAAGAGACAATGCTGAGCGGATAACTTCCTCCCTCTCGAAAACATATCTCTTATTATAGTGGAAAGTGTGCCTCTTTAACCAGCTAGTAAATACAAAAATAGCTTATTTTTGCCAATCATCAATTTCACTAAACCATTTATTTAATCAATCTTCTCATTCTGCAGCAAGCTGTTATGATTTCCAGAGCTTCCATTTCATAATCAATGTTTATTGGATTCAAAATCTTATTCTTGGCCAATTCGGATATGCAGACAATCTCATTTTTTAAAATTAATCTCATATGCATTAGCCTAGTAATGCAATAATAGTACATGGACCTGCTGCATCCCTGATCTGAGTTTGAATAAACACCTAATAAATATTAAATTTCTTTTCATTTCCTAATCAGACTTGGCATTATTTTTTAGATAATTGGCCTAAATCCAACATAGTTATTCTCTCAAAGTGTTTGAAAAAAAGATTTTTAATAAATGTATTTTACTGATTGTTACTTATGGATCTGAGACTTGGACACTTAATAAAAAAGTAATACTGAGACTTCAGACCACTCAAAGAACTATGGAGAGGTGCATGTTGGGAGTTATAAGAAGAGATCAAAAATGCAATATATGGATAAGAAAACAAACAGGTGTTACTGACCTCATTGAGCAAATTAAAAGACTGAAATGGAGTTGGCTGGACATATTGCTAGAAGAGATGATAATAGATGGACAATTAAAATCTTAAACTGGATTCCAAGAGATTGTAAAAGACCCAGAAAGAGACTACATGTGAGATGGCTGGATGAAATAAGAAAGTGTGCAGAGGTGATGTGGAGAAGAAAAGCTAAAACTTGGAGATGGATTGAACTTGGAGAGACCTTCATCCTGCAGTGGATTGATAATGATTGATGAAAATGATGATAAAAATGGGCTTTTAGAATTTTACAATTTACTGAAATAAATTCAGTAAACAAAAAAATAATTGGAAGGTTTGTCACTATTGTGTTCATAAAAAGTTTCCACACTGGAAATGACAAGACTAGGTTGTAATGCTTAGACTTTAAACTTTTGAATCACCACTCCATTACTGCCCAAACCATTCAGTGTAATAAATTCAGTGATATATCTGAAGTAAATTTTGAACTTTAGACAATATTATTATAATTATTAGCAAATTTAAAATGTTTTAACAATTGTCCACAAAGTATTATTTTCTATAATTTTGATTATAATATAAATATTATTCACACAGCAATTAAAATAAGGGTCAGTGGCCCAAAAACCTGTATTCAATTTTAAGTCAATTAAACTCTTTTTTCCACTAGGTTTGAGAATTTTCTTTCAGATATGCAGCTATTTTTTCCTCTAAAGATCAACAAGGATGAAAAACACTTAAACTTTCATTGCTCATCTCTTAATATGTATGATGAAAATACTTTTGTTTCTTTACTATTAAATAGAAAAATCTACAAACTTGATAATCTAGTCCATTTACACCTCAATCTTCTTAAAAAAAACATTGATATGCTATATTATTCTTTGTATATTTTAAATCTGATTTAAATTTTTAATCTAAATAATGTGAAATTTCTAAAATAAAATATTGAAATTTTGATTTAATAGCAATACATTAGAACTTAGGTTTTCTTATGTCTTAAAAATATATATGCTTTTATATATCTTTTTTTTTTAAAATGACAGTTGATTGAAGATTATGAAAGTTTCTTTTTTATAATATTTTTTTCAAGATAATATTTAATTTATTTAATTTGTATCTATAGTTGACATTATTTTTTAATTACATATAAAAATTACTTTAGTTCAGGGGTGGGCAATTGTTTTGGCTTGGGGGCCACATAGGTTGGTGGAGGGCTGCATCAGGGACCACTTTGTGGAAGTGAAGGTTAGAAATATTTGTTTGTCCATTCTTCATTAAACACATGACATTCATTACCGATTTTACATTTTTTTCAGAGCATTCATGGTTTCACTAAAGTTGGAAATGTATATATTTGCTAATGCAAAGACAAAATTAAAATTAAGCAGATCAACTGGAAAAGCATTGTACATCATATCTACACTGCATATGTGTATTGATGTGGCCATCCTAGTAGAAAATATGGGAAAGAAATCTCAGTCAAAGGCAGATTTTTCGGACTGTCTTGGCGGGCCGCATAAAAACTCTTAGCGGGCCACATGTGGCCCTTGGGCCACTATTTTCCCAAGCCTGCTCTAGTATTTACATCATTATTTCTTTAATTTGATGATTGGTTTTTAATCAACATTCATCTGCAAATCCATTATGTCAGATACTAAAAAAGATGCATCTCTCAGACATTTACTAAAAAGATTCTACCTTCTTAGCTAAATAATCATATATGACATTAAAAAATTAAAATGCAATAAAGATGATTTTATAAATGGTTTTTGTCATTCTAACACATTTTACCATGGTATACATGTTTTACAAAGATAACATTAATCACTTATGAAACTGTCATAAGCTCAGATCTTATTTTTGATGATGTTAAATGAGAAATTGAATAGTCAGCTAATATTTAACAAATCAGAAAAGTTTTTGTGCACATTAATAGGCATCAGAAACTTTTGTGTATAAAATAATAAAATTATTGCAAAAAAAAGTGCCTGGATCTAAAAAATTGAAGTATCAAATTGGCTGGAGATGATAATAATTCCAACTTTGATTATAACAGGTAACAAATATTTTTGACAAAAATATGTTCTGACCAATAGAGCATATAAGCAGTTTTGAATACTAAGTAAAAGTAAATGAGAAGAAAAAATAATAACCTGATTAATTCTTTTTGTAGCAGTATTTTTGTAATAAAATAATGTTACATGAGAACTGACAAAATCATATTAAATATTTTAATTTGGTGACTTGATATAGTTAAAAATTGAAAAATATGAAATTTTTGTAGGTTTTGATCTAGCATATTATTTAATGGATGATTTATTTTTAATTAATGCCAAGAAGGATTTTGTAGAAGATTATTCTAACTAAGTAGCTGATGATGACTTAATTCACTTAGGCATTGATATTTTCCATTTCACTGATCATCTGGTTTAACCTTGCAGCCAATGTACTGATTTAGAATATGTTCTTTACCATGTGGTAACAATTACATAGAATCACAAATGAAAGTTGAAATATCATTGGTTTCCAAAGTTGGTCAGGCTATTACAAATGATTCTCATACAACCAGTTTTTAAATAGATTTTATTAATATGTTGAAATAATGTCTTCAAGTAAAATAAGATTTTAATATATTACATCTACCATAGAATTGGATGGCTTTTTTTTTTTCTAAAATAAATAACATTTTAACTATTTATTTACTGGCTTTTTTTAATTATAATAATTCCATTATTTTCTGAAGCTTTTTCATACTTTATAGATTAAGTTGAATATTGCCTTAATCTTTTTTTTTTTTAAATAATTAATTCAAAAGCTGTTGTTATAATTATAGAGAATATTTAACTTTCTTTTCTTTATTGTAATGTAATATATTGCATAACTTTTTCTCATACTTCATGAGATAATTAGAGATAATCAAACTTTTAATAATAAGGCCCTTTATTCTTATTGCTGAAATAATTTTTCTTCCAAAATCAATATGTATTTGAATATAATGATGGTTACTGTAATTTTGTCCTAACTTTATGTTCTGGATTATCAAATTCTGTAATAGCAGCGGCCAACTTACGTAGCTAAACAAAATGATTAATTATACAGTTTTTTTCGTTCTCAATAATTAATTGGAAACAATTCTTTTGAGAATTTTGTTATTTTCTATGCCTTCTTTACTAATTCATTGCTATATATCATTAACTACAACATTTTAAATATTTTCATATATCATTTTTTATTTCTTTTATATATTTATTTATTTAGAATACCAGTTGATATTTACTATTAAATCTTTAGATTTTGTACCAACGATCTGTCTAGTAGTTTTAAATAAAAAAAATCATTATCTTTTAATAGAATTTGTTCAAGACTATGCAGTGATTAAATAGCTGACACTTGAATACAATTTGCAAGTTCTGGTTTAAAATCAACAGAACTGTTCTAGATTGCTAGGAATAAAACCTTTTCTCAATTTAAAATGTTATTGATGTGATCAAACAACTTTGTTCATCTGATTAAAAATACTCTACATCGTCACCACAAAAATGTTTTAAAGATATATACTTAAGCTTAATAAAAAAAAAGTCTATTCTATAATATACATTATTAATCTGCATAATTATTATTTTTATTTATAATGAACATCATTTCACTGAAGTTTTTATTATTTGTACTTTTATAATAAAATGTCCAATTTTCCAAAACATTTATCTTTTAACATTTTTATCACAAAAGTTGTGACAATGTTCAATGTAATATTATATAGTTTATTTTCCAATTCATGCAAATTTGCTTCATTTGAAAGTGATCTATAATTTAGGTTTTTAAGTAAAAATCATCATTGAATAGCAAGTTAAATCTGTAAAAACACTGTGCCTCCAGCCATTTCTACTGCCTTATCTGGTGACTTTATTCTTCCACAGTATAAAGGCCAGAATTTATATCTGTCATAAATATAAATATTAAAAAATAAAAAAATCACACATGTAGTCTATCTTGAGAATATTTAATTGATAACTATATTAAAAATTATCAGCTATCTGAGAAGGCAGATTGCAGTGCATCTTTATTTTAAATTTACAAATAAAAATAAATACATTAATCTTAGTGGCGAATGAATGAATGATGACATTGTAATAATGTTGCATTGATCAAAACATAAAAAGTAGATATTAAGAATTTAATCTGTTTGATCTTAGAACTTTATAGAAAAATCAAAGATTTTTTTCAGTTAATAGAAAACTCATTTTTACATCTGTCTATTTCATATATATATATATATTATGTTGGTTTATTGTACCCCCTGACTTATACATATGTTGGATGCTATCAACTGATGGAACAAACTGGAACTCTAAATTCTCAATTAGCTGTTAACCTAAACAAGGCATTATATAAAAACATACTACATTCTTACCTCATATACACATACAAACCTAAATATCCCAAGATTAACTCAGAACCTGGATCTCTTCATTAGAAGGTCTAATTAATAAACAGGCCACTACAAGTAATCTTGTCAGATTACCTACCTAAATCTATAATACACTGACAAAATTACAATAATAGAACTAAAGATATATGATTAAATAGTTTTATTAAATCAAGAGTACATACTAATACTGATTACTTAATTCAAGTATTGTTAGTTTAAATAACTGTGAATAATTTCTATATGTACATACACATGCACATACATAAATAATTTAACATTTAAGACTCTCCTTTTAGAGACTATTTTAATTTCAGTAATAGAAATTCCCTAAATTTAAGTTACTTTGACTACTTTAATGAAATTTGTTTTACTCTTTTTAAAAAAAAAAAACTACAGATAATTACGTGCAATTTCAACAATATTTCTCTATATCTCGTACATTTATCAATTATTAAAGTTTATACCTCAAACAAATTAAGATTTTTAATGTTATAATTCTATACAAACAATGGAAATTAACATTGGAATTGACAATCTACAATACACATATTTATTAATACAAATTTTAAATAACACTAATAATAAATACAATAATAATAAATGAATAAAATGTGTATAGATATTTTTTTATAAAGTTGGTCTCTTTTAAAATGTTCTAAAGCAGATATCAAAAAAAATATATATATTTACACTCCTTCGTGACAACAAATTAGCACCATTGTTTTAATGTAAGAATTCTTTGTCAAATAGTATTTCAAAATATGCATATTTTGTGGCTATAATTATTATTATTTTTTTCTCTGGAAAACTCAGGTGAATTATATCCTGCAGTTAATAGCTAATCCTCAGAATCATCAATATCATGTTTCCTTCCAGAAAAATAAAATTCAGGCTCTTGTTTTTCTTTAAAGCTAAATTTGAGCATGAGAATTCATAGGATCTTCTGAAGTTATTGGAGACTGGAAGTGTGTGATTTTTAGTGGATTATGGAGACATTCTTAAATTATTCACTTTTTTTGTAAAGTAAAAAATCATTTTTGTTTGCAAGTTCAGCCAAGTCTTTTACTTTTGTACTGATTTTGCCTCTAGTTAGCACAGGAATGATTTAAAAATATTTTTTTCTGATCATTCTTTTAAATCATGACCGATTAAAAATCATTATTATATTTTCACTTACTAGTTTTACCAGATAATAGACATTTTAAACTTCTAATCTCTTTTTTTAAAACTTGGAGACCTCATTGTAACATATAATCAATATATAACATTTTTTTTTGTTTATTTTTGTACAACTTTTTTTTTCTCATGTGTCATAGCCTCAGCCGAGGAAGCGAACCTGCTAACCCGGGACAACTACTTGTAAAGTAGCTGTCGCTGACCTCTTGACCACCAAAGCTTGACATTTTTATATTACTTGTCTACAAATATTTAAATAAATTGTAATCTTTATTTAGTTAAAAACTAAAAGTAAAATTTAAATTCTCAAATTAAACTTGTTTGATAGATTTTTTAAAAACATATTCCTTAAACATAATCTTCTTTTAATATATGAATTTGTATCCACATACACACACATATTTAAAGAATTTTATTTATTTTCATTTAATAATGGAAATCCATTTAATCTATTTTACTAACAATGTACTGCAATTCTTTAACTCTTACTACCTGTTTTTCTTATTGGTATTCCTATAAATCTTTCCATCTGACTCTCCTATTCTTGTCTTTCTAAATTGCTATCTCAAGACTCAAAATGCTAATGTGAAATGTTTTATTTAATATCTCCCCACTTAATCCAAAAACAAAATAATCAAATCTTCATTTTCCTTATTTATACAAAATTTTATTTCTTATTATTATTCCATTTTTATATATAAATATATTACTTATGTCCATAATTGTCACATCTTTTATTTTTTTATAATGTTTGGGACTTCTGGTATTGTAGGATCCTTTAATTCTATTTTTATGATCTCCATATTGCCTTATATTCTTAAGTGGTCTATTTTAACCTGAGGAAAATTTATATTTATAATTTTCTGGTTAATTCTTAACATTGGTGTTTTCTTTAACATCTTTTACATGTGTTTTTTTCTGAATGCAATTGATACCTGGAAATCCCTGATTGTTTGTGTCACTAAAGTGAATATCATCTTCAAATTTCCTTATGATAATCTATCAGGCATTGGTTATAGTACATAAAATTGGAACCTAATATAACTCCTTCAATTAAAGTAAGAATGATGAGAAAAACATATTGTATTACCTGTGATCCTATTTGCAAATATACAAACTTGTTTAGACTCCACATTGGTTTATCTTCCATTTGCATGTGTAATTTGATTCTTCTTTAAGACAATATTTGAAAATTTGCTTCAGCATATATTTAAATCATTATGAGATTAAGTCCTTTCTAGATACTGTAGTATTACCCCTAACTTCATCTACACCCATTATGTTGATGATGTTTTTGATGCTGAATCTGAATCAGCTATCGTCAACAGTAAATTTTAACTTCAAGCACACTCTGCATTACTTTTGACTATTGTCGGAAAAGATTTATACAACAAAATGAAATATATAGATATCCGCATACAAAGAGATATGTATCATTTAAATTACACTATATTGTAATGTGATATAAAAATGATGATGCCAGGAAATGTTCAATTTACTCTGAAGAAAACATAGCCCAATCATTAGTCACCATTTTATAATGAAATATTGATTATAATATGGAATGATAATATAAAAACTTTAGTATGTATCAGAATTGAGACATCATTCATAATAATATAGGTCTAGCCTAAATGTGGAATGCCATTTTATAACAGCTCTAAAGTTGATTTGGCATTTTGTAATGATTGCCACTTGTACATTATCATCATCAGTTAGCATTGGGTAGCTACTTTGTCATAATAATAATGGATTTTCTATCTCACTACCTCTCTACATTTATTCAGTCAACATTTGTCATAAAACAAAAAGAAATTGACCTATAGGTTTTTGAGACAATCACTTATCACTGATCCTATAGGGAAATAAAAGATCATGAAGAAATGCCCTTAAGATTTATATTATTTATCATAGAGCAAAACATGCATTAACAAATAGTAACTCTGGTAGAATCTGTGTAGAATTATCTAGCTCAGTTATTGGTCACATTAGGCAATAACAATATTTCCTGTACATAATTATTTAGATTGTCCACTATACCATCACAAAATACTAACAATCTCTATTATTATCTAATTTATTCAGATAGTACTTAAAATGAAATAAAGTAAATGAAATCATTTCCTCAAACATCAACAAATCTATTCGCTATTCCAAAGTAAACTGCAATAAGCAGTGAAAGTATATATGATTTCCTTACACAATAATGTATGATTAAGATATCTATTTTATTTATTACTGGATGAAACCAAATTCAAATCTACAGGTAACTAAGTTCTGATATACCTTTACTAATCTAATATTATTAATAGTAATGCAAATTTACTTTAACATTTAATGACATTCTATTTAAATCAATTAATTTTGAAATAATTATAACATTTTGAAAATGCTCTATACATACATAATATTTATAATGTATAAATAAAATAACCCTTTACTCAGTTTTATATCTACTTTAATAAAACATTAAATATAATATTAATATTTCATTCATACTTTACATTAGATCGATATGCTATTATTGCTTAAGCTATGTTCTAAAACAAAACACTCCCCAATAATTTATTATCGATAAATCCATTAGATAATTTCACAATTTACAGTACCGAATCACATTATATATATATAAAATAAACCCTAGGTTTCTATTGGATATTTACTGACTTACAATCACTGATATTCTTCTTCTATTTAAATCTTCAATCAATTGATTAAAAAAAGGATTTTATAACAATTAAATTATATATGACCATAATTGGCAGTTTTCCGAGCCAAAGATAATATTAAGTTATGATCTCCACTTCAAAGAAATTTAAAAGTAATTAAAACAAATTATTCTGACTAATGCCAGAACTAAATCTATTAAGATTTTTTTTGTAACCAGACAAAATAAGCAAATAAATAATCAGCTCTGAACTAATGAAATTATTTCTACCAGTACTATTGACTTAGATAAGTAAAATATTTAAATGCAGTAACAAATATAAAATTTATATTTAATCGGATTTAATGACGATGTATAAAATATAGATATATTAAATTCTATTTCATTCACCAAAATGAGTTTGATCTTAGATCAAACATCAAATACAAAATTACCTTGCAATTTCAAAAGAAAAATAATCAGATAGACTCAACAAATTTTTAAATCAACTCTAAATTTATTGGTTTAATAATTAAAAATTTATAATAGCAATAATAAAAAATATATAACAGAACAAACTAACGATGTTTGCCATAAAGTCGTAACCAGTTAAAAAAATATAATTGGTAGTCTATTACTGTATAGAATCAATAAAAATAATAATAAAATATGAAACTCAATGTATGTTGTGTAGCAATAATACTATATATAAAACTAAAGGCGAGAGTTTAAATATTGTCCTGAGACTTTAAATAGAATATACAATGATAAAAAAAAAAGTAATCAAATAAAAATTGATCTCTATTTATTCATTAATGTAATTTCTAAATAATTAAACTAACATAAAAAAAACTCTATTGTATTTAAATCCTTTCTGTATACAAATATCCCCGAGTTAAATCTGGCACATATATTAAAATTTTAAACACTTGAAAACATCAGGCCATATTAACCTATTTCATCAATAAGAGTTTAAACAATGAAAACAAAAATGAATCTCTCCGACCTTTTTGTCATGTGAATCCTATAATAAACTCATATATATATCATTTAACCCTAAATTTTAAAATAGAATATAAATAAAATGTACACATCTTTCTTTCCTTTTTTTTTCAAATGAAAAATATATACACATAAAAGTCATACCACAAATGAACAGTCTCATTTCTCACTTTTAATCCACTAGACCATCGTAGCTCTTTGTTCATTGTTTCTGATCCTAATGCATAGAGATGGATTTTTTTTTAGTAGAGAAGATAGGTATGAATTTATAATTATCGTGGATATGAATTCAATTACTTCTAAATTCCGATATTTTCTTTTAAGCATATAAATGTATCCAAGTTTTTAAAACAATGAGTACTTAGTCGATACAAAACTACATATCACTGGCTTTATTTTCTTTCTCATTGGTAATCATGTATAATGTGATGTTTTTTTCATTGACAAAATTCAGCTATACCCAAGTGAATAAATAATAAATGCTAACTTTTTCTTTCCAGATTAAGAAAGTGAAATTTAGATTGCTTGATATTGCACATAAATGAAGTTAATCGATCTTGTGAAATCCATTGATCTGAAATATGATATCCATATAATCATAGTTGGATTTGCATTCATTATGAATAAATAAATGGAATTCTAGATTTTGGCAAATTATATTTTTTTATAGCCGAATGGCACATTTTGATGGTTTTTGTTTTGTTGTTTACATTTTGTCATATCCTTAGGAATTTCATACAACAAACTGACCTCAATTGAATGAGGAAATAATTGGGCTTATCCTCCCATGACTTTAGAATTAATCACTTAAAAATTTAAAATGTAACAAGGTTTTTAAAAATGAATGTAAAACGTGTTTGTTCTAGGCAATGATAAAATTACAAGAACTCATATTGCAGCATTTCGGTTCTATTTATAACATACTCTTGATGACACTACAGTTGTCATGATGTCTGTTGAAAAATCACTCAAATCTTATTCTATGATATAAAAAATTGCTTAAGAAAGTTTACCTCCAACTAGTAAGTAAAATGAAGCTTTTGAAATAATTGGATGGAATGAAAATAAAATACTGTTTTACAAGTTCAATATTATTTTTTAATTTTTGACCAAAATAAAGAATTCATATTACAATTTTAATACATTTTAATGAATATAAGTATTTTTATATATGTTTTTAATAATATTTTTCTATAACTAATTTATGAACAAACATATATGAAACATAAAACATTTAATTTTATATTAGGTGTTGCTATGGTGACTGTAAAAACAAATTGAAATGTGTAATACTTAATAATAATATTGATTTTATTCAAGTGATCTTTTATGATCACTTAACTATTTCCAAATCTATTTATTTATTTACTGGTTGATATTTATTTTCCCTGAAATTTACAACAACAGATTTATGATTTAATGCTAGAATTAGTAGTAAACAATATTAGTTTAAAGTATTAGGTTGCTATGATTATCCAGTTAACATTATATTTTAAGACCACCATTATCCATAGATCAAGTGAAATGAAAATTAAACAAGATCAACAAAATTCTTTTTTTATTATGTGACATATAGGACTAATCTTGGTACTTACAATGTGTATTAAGTCTCTTAAAATTTGAGGTTTACACATCTAAAATCAAACTCACTGCTCTCCTATAAATTTGCACATCTATCTTTATTTCTCTTCTGAAGCCATCACTTATGTAAATATGATATCTCTTGAAAAATTAACACTGAATGATATTTAAAAGACCATACCAGCATAGGATTTAAATATAACCACATCACTAGAAAAATAAAACAATTCTACCATAAATTAAATCTCAATCCATCCAAAGATAACATACCCTAGCTTCTCCTCCTACATACCCCTTTGCTAACTAAAAATTTTATTAAAATCTTTTCTTCATCAATAAGGATAAGCTTTTGTATGACCCCTTCATCAACCACTAAATTAATTAATAACTCCAAAGATTGACTAGACACTGACTTCTCATACAGTTTACAAAATCATATGCCTCAAACTGGTTGCCAAGCATAATACTTTGATGAATCTCATGCATTCCTCTCCATGTGTATCTCTCAACATCAGTATCTATAGAAAACAGCCCTTGATAAGCCCAAGCATAGTTCCATTTTTCTAGAGCACCAAAGTCCACTGGCATACATTTGAACCTTCCTCTGCTTCTATTGCATCTCTAGAATGACATGATGCCAAACATAATCTCAAGGAGGTCTGGTATAAAACTAATAACACCCACACTATAAACAGAAAGAAATCATGCTTTCCCCTCTCTAAGAAATGGACTCTTTAGTTCATAATTTTACATATTTTTGAATATTTATTGCCTAATATATTCCATCTGTTCCCATATATACTCTTTCATCTATAATTATAAAGATATAGAAACTCCTTAAAAATAATGTCACTTTAGTATTATAATTTTTCTTTTATCTTCACTTTTAACAACATTTCAATGCATTTAAATATATTACTGTTCATTTAAAGGGAAATTTATGTTTCCATTATTACATGATATTCTTTGCAAAAAAATTATCATTGAATTATGATAGACTGTAAAGTATATGGCTATAAAATCTTTGTTTGAATTCTTAAATATATAATTTATTATTTTTTACTTTTTAAAAAAAAAAAAGGTTTAACTTCTTATATTAAATAGCTTATATATTCTTAAAAAATACAAAGAAAGTGAAAAAAATTTAAATAGTATATATTTATGATATTATGGATAGACTTAAACTTGTTAAGAAGAGTTCAATAATATTCAAAAATAAAATTAAATAGAGCTGAATATATTGTTGAATTCAAGAATACTGATTGAAAAAAATTTCACAGTAGCCCATAGTTTAAGAGTGTTTATTTCAGGTTTGTTTCTTAATTCAAAATCCAAAAATAATATTTTTATTTGAATCATGTTCTAGGGTTAATCTGGGATACAAATATTTGCTAGAGCCACCGTGAGATGTAGAAATCAAAAATACATAAATGATATCAAATTTTTAGATAAATACAAGTACCTTTGGTTCAACAAAATTAATATTTTCACCAATGTTCTAATTACGCAACAAAATTTTTTCTTTTTATGTTTGATGCAGTGATGTGGTGTAAAAGAGATAACATTCTAGTCATGAGTGAGAAATGTTTGTTAAGATACTGGATTTCTAGAAAGTATTATTATCAAAATAAAATCACTACCACATGATTGCAACATTCTAGAATATTTCTACTCTAAGTTACAATAACTCCTGTTTTTCTATTGCTACTTAACTCTTTCTTGAAGCTACCCTATGTGCATATGCAGGTGGTTTCCATTTCAACACCATGTTTTAATAACAATATTTCTTTTTCCTGTTAACCCAATATTAGTTTTTTTATTTTATAACTGAACATAGCATACTAAATCTAATGCTTTACATTTAAAATACACTATTGCCTTAATTAAATAAGTTTAAATTATGTTTATTTTCACATCACTTATTAATGGATAAACAGAAATTTAATAGTCATAAACTATTATATGTCTCCTGGTAATTAATTATTAAAAAATAAATCAATTTAAAAAATAGATGTTTTCCTCAAGGGTACCATGAGATATGAAGAATGAGGTCAAGGGTACCATGACATCAAAATAGTTGGGAAGCACTGTCCTAGATAGTGATTTTATTCTTTAATGGAAAGTTAATTTAATTATTAATTTTTGTGTAATTTTGAGAGAAAATTTATTTTGGTGCAAAAAATTTGAAGTGACTCCAAAAGACAGTTTGAGAAACACAATCTGGAAAGACAGATTATTATAGACAATGTCTATGATATTTAAAGAATCTAATATTTTAATAAGTAATGAATAAGTCAATCATAAGTTTTGTAATATTTTCTATAATAATAAAATTAAAAAAGCAGAATAGATATTTGATAAAATTTTTACAATTTTAGCTAAAATGATTTGATATTGAACTGCAGTAAGAAATCTAGAATTATGTCATTCTTTAAAGTGATCAAACATTATGTAATTTTAATTTGATTAACTATATTTTTTATCATTGTAAGTTTGATTTAGATTTTCAAACAATTTAGTGTTTATATTTTGTCTCAGTTATTCAAATCTTGATTGACATAAAAATTAGGCTAACTCCTGTTGTTATCAAGACCAGCTATGAGGAGATTAAAAAATGTAAAATATCCTCACTGAAATGTTAAGCATAAAAACACACATTCTATTCTTTTAACTTGTTATGGTTTGGATGTAATATTAGATTATGACAATAAACAAAATTTTCTTGCTACTGTTCTATTAGCTGGTGTCAGCCACTTGATGGTGCTATTTATATGCAAAAACACAAATATTCTGTTTACATGGCCACCATGCTAAACTCAACCAAATAGACATAAGTTTTTTTCTGTTGTAACTAACAGCTTGCTTTGTTTTGCAGTTTGTGTGAGTGCACACAATCCTATCTTTTACCATAGTTAACACTTTGCTACCATACCATTTCAGGGTAGGTAGATTTAATGTTTGCATAATTCTTGCAATCTGCATTCAAAAGTAATTATGCTATAACTTAACTAATGTACTATTAAAAAGTGCTTCCAAACACAACATGTAAGGTGTAAATAATTAGAAAAAATTATGGAAAACCACAATTTCACTGTTTTCCTGAAAAAAGTCACGGTTTGTGAGAACACCTATGAGAATTAAAATGTCAAATTTCTCATAGTTATAGAGTCAATAAGAAATTGTAAAAAAAATACATTTATTAATCTTCCAAAAAAAAAAAAAACAATAATCGAGTTGGAAATTATTAATAGGGGCACCATTAATACACATATATTAGTCACATATTCTTTCAAATATAGCTATTGTAAACAATAAATAAATATTAATTTTCCTTATTCAAAAATGATCAAAAAAAGTAAAATACAGTTCAGTAATTAAAACATTATCATTTCTTCCACTACGATGTAGTTAGTTATCTCTCAAGCAATGATAGTAGACTTTTAAAAGTCTTCCACTACGATGTAGTTAGTTATCTCTCAAGCAATGATAGTAGACTTTTAAAAGTTTGCAGGGAAGGTGGATTTTGTCAGCACTGGCGTACATGGGGACCATCAATTCTACTCTAATAGAATATTTGCAATAATGTATGTCAATTTATAAATTTTAATTATTGCAGATGTGAAAAGGCATACCATCTTCCCATCATTGCAGGACTAAGATGAAATTTGTAGGCACTAGTAATTAAAGGTTTAAATTTTGTATTGTAAAATTGTTATCGAATACATTGTCTGACTGTAAAATTTCTTGTAGTTCTATTCAGAGATTCAAAGAAATTGTCAAAAGGATATATTTATTAATCTTAAAAAAAACAAAACAATAACCAATTGAGTTGGAAATTATTAATCTTTATTAATAGGTGTGCCATTAATATCCATACACATCTTTCATAAATAGCTATTGTAATAAATAAATAATTTTCCTTTTTAAAATTACAAAACAAAGTAAAATACAGTTCAATAATTAAAGCATTATCATTTCTTCCACTACAGTGTAGTTAGTTATCTCTCAAGCAATATTTGCAATAATGTAAAATTGTTATAAATTACAGTAATTTATTAAGGAAATAAATGAATTACATTAACCTGTATGATTATTATTTCACAAATCAAGCTGCTGACACCAGCTAATAGAACAGTACCATTTTTTTGTTTGAAGAAAACTTTGTTAGACTATATCCATGTGTAAACAAAAATTGTCCCAGAGATAATTGATCTATTTCCAGAAAACTACATTGTTTTTCTCTTTAGTATAAATATTTTTTTTATTATCATTAATGTCATAAGAGGCCTTTAATATTATTTCAATTGTTTAAATGATGTCTGCAGTGAAAAATAATACAATTTACATATAGAAGAAAGTGATTGTTATTAATATCACTTTAAAAAATTTAAAGATTACCCTCCCCCCCGACGAAAATAGATTTTTATCTCATATTTTCTCTTTTAACATATGTTTAATTAGTACATCAACTACACCACCATTGCAATGAATATTCTTTCATCCAATGCTAATTCTATTCTTATTATAACAACTCATAAATGGTAAATTCATATGAGTAATTATTAATATCCTGACTCTCCTCCAAGAAAACTACTTAATCTTCTAAATACTTTTTGATACATATACAAAGTTTTTAATAATTGTTTTTCTTTCAAAATATGATTTCATTTCCATAATATCTAACAAAAAGATGTATAAAAGCATTTTTTCTATACATCTCTTAACAATATTACACCTCACGTTTTTCTTTTCTTGTCTAAATTTAAACTTCTCTTCAGACATCAACATATCTATTACAAACACTCTGCAATTACTGAAGATTGTCTCTACATTTTACCTTATTAAGCCTTTCTCTAAGGAAATCTTGAGTAGTAAAACAAAATGTCTGGTCTCATAAGTTATAAGGATCACTTTAAAAATCGCAACTAATTTTTTTAAACTTTTTTCAGTGGTTCAAATAGAAATTTATTCAATTAGCTAAGATGTTCTAGCCAGTTTTATTTCATCATTCATTATTTATACAATAAAGGTTTAGAATTTTTTCCTGTTAACTTCAGTTTTCGTTCCATCTTTTAATCCATTTTTTTTATAAGATACTATTGCTTCAATTGTGCCTTTATCCATGAAATATTGCTTTTTTTCCAATAAATTATTTTTTTTTGCTATAAATTAAATCAATTTTATCTTTCTGCAATTCCCTTTTTTTTCGGACTGCCTCTATCTGTCAGTTCTCTTATCTTCGTTTATTTATTTTCTTCCAAGCATTATAAGTTCCATTGTTAAATGAAGGGATTTTTTTTTTTAAAAAACCCCTTTTACCCTCTCCTGTTTGCTTGTATTTTTTAATCAGTCCCATCTTACACTTATATATAAACTTTTTTTAAAAAAATATTTTTTGTTGTTTATATTTGATTAATAAATTTAATTTTTTTAAATCTTCATTTAGATAAATTATAATTTTAATGTGTGTCCTAAAGTTTATATGCACGTTAATGCTTTTTTATTATTGAAAACATTTGATATGAGTTTTGAACCACATATTTCTTATAACTATATTTCTTTTTTATTTAAATCTATTAATTTTTGTCCAGGCTTTAGAATCCAATCTCTCTTGGAACTCAGGAGTTTGATAAGTTTTTTTTAATGTGGATATAAATAATCATTGCATCAATGCTAGAAGATAAGAATATGCTAATGCAGTAAATCAACATTGTCATCATTTGATTTTCTCTCCATATTATGAATTTCGGTAATAATATAATTTTTTCAAACATAAGAATCTTAACCAGATATGATACTCATCATCAAAAATAAAAATTCAGAGAAGTCATTGAAGGTCTTTAAGAAACCAGTTTTTATCAACAAACATTATGATATATGTAATTGGGAAAAATATTAATGGCCATTAATCAGTACAACTGCTAATTTATATCAATTTTTTTATCTACAGTTGCTCCCCATTTTTATATTTAAATAATTTATAATTTTGTTTTTTATTAAATTTGTTAATTGCAATATCTCTATAATGATTTTTAAAATAACATTTCTCATCCAATTGATTCCAGGTGTGATCCAACTGAAATATTAGCGCAATAGCTGTTGATTATACATGCATAAATCTGAACATTATTATATATAAATATAAAACAACAAAAGACTATGATGGCAGAAATATTGTATATGTGTTTCAAGAGTAAAATAACTACTATGCAAAATTAGAAAAGTACAACTTTCTTTTTAGATTTATTTATTATAATATATTTGGTACAAACTAATAGTGTCCATGGCTTAGTAGCTGTTAGTACATTTTCTACTTTCAGTTTTTAAAGCAATGGGTACTAAATAACTTTTGAGTTATTACATATTACAAATGCAATAAAAACAAAATTTTACTACTATAATGGTAATAACAAGAAACACACACATGAACTATTCATATTAAGTTGTAAACAGGAATGAATATAAACATATATACCCACAATTGTACCAATGTTCTGATTTGCTTTCATATTTAAATAATGTATAAACGCATTTATAATTATTTAATTTGTTTTTATTATATTAATTACATTACACATTTTAAAACATATGTTTCATATAAATTTAAGGTCCCAAAATATTTGGGGAATTTGATAATTATATATAAAAAAATTGTCAAAGAAATTTTCTTTAACATGTCACTGTTGTTTGCTCACTACTAATACTGAGGTGTTATTTCGCATGAGCATCCAGAAGGAATTTTTACACATTCCCATTCTGATCCAGTAATCTTATAAACCATAGCAGGTAATTGAGTGTATTGTTGTACGCATGTTCCTTGTACCCGTGAACATTGATACTGATTAATTCTTTCTTGAAATGTTGGATTTTTTGAGATGATATTTTTATCATGGCCTGTAGCATCAGTTCTAAAAATAATAAAACATTTTATCAGTACACATAGATTAAAATAATTGGTCATTATTTTTAGCTAGTGTTTATTAAATTATTTTAATAATAATAATAAAAAATATCAGTCACATTAATTTAATATATGCAAAGTTAAAACAGCTTTTAAACAATTTACCACATAGTCAAATAGTAATTAATTGAATAATTTTTATTCTTGGTCTGAAAGTTTGTAATAATGGTATTTTAATTGTAATTATAGATTGGATTATTTTCATCATTTGATGATAGAAAATGAAGAAATCAGAAGAACTCTCATAAATAAGTATATGAAATTTCTTCTGACTGCTAGCTTTGACAGAATTTGCTAGTTGGTTAGAGCATGCCTTAAATTGAATATTGATGGATCAAAAGATCTCTGGTTCAAATTCTATGCTAATACTCTCGCTGGTTAGACACATGACAAGTGAAAATAAGAGGAAAATAATATCACTCTAATTATTTTGTTATATATTAGCTCTATTACTAACAGCTAAACACATTTGACAAGTTTAAATAAAGTTTCAATTTTTCTAAAGACATTTAACAATTAATATCAAATTATGGTAACCTTTCAACATATAATTGCAGTTTGCATTTTTGTTTTATTCATTGATTGGCCAATTTTGGAAAATTAGAAGATAATCTTTAGTCATTTTCTTAAAACAAATTCTGAATCAGAATAGAAGCGGAATAATTTTTTAAGTTTTATTCATTCCAATCTAATCTTTAGATTATGGCACAAGATGCTGGTGTAGTACTACTGCACTACAATGTTCTTCTAGTTTAATATACACAAACACACACATATATGTGTATAGAAGAGTAGTTTTTAAAGATATAATGGAAAATGTTATGTTTTAGCAAAGAATCCTAAAAGTTTTCAATTAATATTTAATATCTCCTTTATATATATATTTTGATTTCTCTTATATAAATTTACTGTAGCACTTTGTATTCCTATAACAACATGAGTTACCGTTAGAAGAGATATCCTTTTGAGCATATCATAGCGCTAAGATGCACTATTTTTTTCAGCCCTACCAGATAATCTTGATTAATTTTTGAACTAATATTAAAAACTGAGTCCTCATTATTAAAATATTTATCTTGTATAGTCCGTTCAGAATATTAAATTATTATATTATATTAATGATAACGTAATTAAACATGTATATATGACTGAACGAAAGCAAATTAACTTCAAAAGCTATCAAATATAAATATACTCATTTTTATTGTCATTAGTGACAATGAAAGTGTGTAGATATATAGACACACACACACACTTTAATTTATAAGTGTCAAATTTCTGCAGTCACTGCTTTGCTACTAATCATTTCCGATAAATACATTGATAAAATTATTAGTAAACATTTATTAAATGTTATCTCTAGCTCAGATATAAACTTCAAATTTCATTTAAAATATTCCTTTTTTTTTTAATTGTATAAAAACAGAATAATTCATTTTCAGCTTTATTTTTTTACGTGTAATATTTTTTGGATAAGCTTAAAACTTCTATTACATCACACATTCTTGAAACAAATGATTTTTTTTTACTCCAATGTCTTTTATTCATATATTTTATTACGTGGTGGAGTTTAAGTTTTAAATATGTCTAATGTATATATGTGTTAATAAGGTAGTGCTTAATTTTTACACACACATTGTAACGGTCAGAAAACGTGTGACTCGTAAACATAGTGCAGAATTCGACCACCATACAGAACAGCAGCACCATCGAGTAGCGAAGCCACCCGTGGTACTGAGTTCGAACATAGTTTATCGGTTCCACAATACAATCCACGAAACAACGCATCTGATGCGACATTAGTAAATATTTCCTTAGGCACGGTGGTCAGGGATATGCAAGAGACTCATGATTTTATTCTCGAGTTAGCCAATAACCAAACTAATATTAATTAAACATTCATATTTACATAATCGAGGAAATATTATATAGAATGGGTATCGAATAAATGAAACATAACTGCAGACGTATAGTTTAAAATTATTTATTAATACATTTTAATAAAACAATCTAATAATATTTTGTGGATTTAAAGCTTCGGTAGCGGAATGTGCGACATGACTATATTTTAAAGAATACATTTATTTATTTAGACATTATTTTATATTGAGAATTTCAGTAGCGGTATTTCCGATACTGAAATGTTTACAAAAGGAATTCACTTATTTGAAGGCGTAATCTAGCTACCTAAAATTCTCGAGTAAGTATTTCTAATGCATGCCCGGAGGGATTTATACCTTTGCAATGCAAGAGTCTAAAGTATGGGTTATAAGAGTAATGGCAGACATATATTTATTTAATTAAAATATTTATTTATAACTAAGGGCAAACATTTATTTGAGAGTGAATTATGCAGATAATGCAGAGGCGGAGTAATATATAGAATAATAAGATTAAGGCGATATGGAATGGCAGTATATTGAAACTGCAATGCCGCGAATGAGTTTATAAAACTGTCAGACTGGTCTATGCTGCGGCTCGACGAAGTAAGGTGTCACATAAGCATAACCAGGGACAAGCGGTACGTGTCGCAATTTGCCAGCTGGCTGCATGAAAGGTCAAATCCTACGGGAGCATTTATTATGTCCGCTTGTGTAGGACGACGGGGGTTAATTTCAACCCTGAAGAATCCGGAATATTTACGGCGGAATAGATCATCGCGTCTCTAAAATGTACCACATGTATACTGTATAAACGATTATGATGAGATTTCAACAGATTTCTAACTTGGTCCTACATTATCAACCTTTATTAAAGAACGTTGGCGACTCTCAAAGAAATGTAATTTTCTGGAATTATTCACGATGATTTAGTAAATACAAAGCATATATATAAATTGGGAATTATTATAACTAATATGTCAGCCATTTGCGAAGTTGTAGACACCTGCATTACAATAAATGAAGCATTGAATGCGTGTCGATTTTTTATGAAAGTTAAGTTATTAAAGAAAGTAAATATTAATGAAAATTTGACACGCATTCATTGTTTTAAGCGATCATAGATTTAAACTTTGAAAATTGAAATAATTATGAGCATGCAATAATTAAATAATAACTATAGATAGAAATGTAGATTATAGAAATACGCACCCAAGAAAGAGAGAGTGAGGTAAGCTAGATTATTAGAGAAATTTACATATTAAATTAATTATTCAGTTTTAGTTATACATATGGTAGTTTTACATTTTCTAATTTAGATAAGTAGTATGAAGAAGAGCTATAGCATATTATTAGAGTACTCTAGAGTTTGAACACAAACAGGTACCTGTTTTATAAGAAGTTTTCTGATTCCATTAGTTTAGCAGCAAAAGTTCACGAGTGGCAAGTCTTTCTTGTATTTAGATATTTCATTTAATTTCACAACAGCAGCAGCTTTTTCATTTATTTCAGGCAGCAGATCTTCATGGTGAATTTATGACGGACAATGGAAAGTTCAGCATCCGATAGGCCCTAGGCCCTCTCCCGATGGAGAATAATCTAGGTGCTTTACTCGGTTATATCTTGGCAGGAACAAATTATTTTTATATTTTTGGAGACTCTCAGTGATCGAGAGCAAAGCTAAAGTTTAAGTGAATGTCTCCAGCAAGTCTAAGATGGCCTCTTTTTTTTATCTTGATCTTTCACATTTTTGTTAAGATATTTTTAGGTTCTACTTAATCTGCCCTGAGGATAATCAATGCATTTTGTTGGTTTTTAATTAAAGAAAGCTGCCGTTCTATTGTTTACATTTTACATTTACTAATTATATTTTGGGGAATTTTTCTTTAATTAATCTATTATCTATCACTGACCGATGCTTTTCAATTTCAAAGACAAAAAGGGAACATAAGATTATTTTAACTTTTAATTAAATATTACATCAGATTTTTTTTAGAATTATTATTAAACGAAATTTAAACAAAGCAATAAATACGAACTTTATAATCCAAAATAAATGATTAAAATTATACAAAATTATATAACTAAAAGAAATCTAAATTATATTATTTTATCCCTATTTATTGCGTTTAATTTGAGATCGAAATGTGTGCGTGTTTAAGGTGAATTCTACATATATTTATACATTTTTAATATTGTTACACACACAATTCGATATCAAAAAGCTTAAATTTGGGCGGGATAGACCGGTCAGTGAGAGACGACAGAAAAAGGTGAAACTTAAGATTCGAATACGAATCTTACTGTTTCAACATATATATTGTTTGTTTGCGTAAAAGTCACGCATTATTTTAATAGTAATTACGTTTATTAATCAAATCCAAGACAATACTACATAATTTCATAAGTTATCAAACTAATGAAAAAGATATCAAACCAATGGTATATATTTATTATGGATAATCTTCATTCTAAAGATGAGTGATGGATTTGAATTTTTCCCTTAAAAGTAACAATAAATATAATTTATTACGCAAATCTAAAATATTACAAAAAAAAATTGATTGCTAAGTACTCTGGCGTTATTTTTAAGAATTAATGCATTAGCGTGGCAAAGTATTTTGACGATTTATTTTGTTTGTAAAGATGACTACTAAGAAACAAAAGGCCGAACAGAAAAGGGCGGTAGAATATTGAAATATTAATAACAAGTTAAAATATTTGGATTAGTTTTTAAAAATAGCTTTATTAAAGACTTAACTTACGCATTTTTATCATTGTGGTTATAAAAACATACATTTTTAATTAAAAATAAAATTAATAGAAGTTTAAAAAAGAAAAGAAAAATGTTAAAAAACGTGTATTTAAAAAATTGTGATTGGTTATAATATAACAATGCCTAATATGTCATCGCTTTCGCACGGTATGCAAACAATATATATATCAAATAAATAGTGGATCTTCCTGTTTTACATCTTGGAGCTTAAAAGATAATTAAGATTAAGTGATGAAATTAATTAAGTTTAAAATTCAAATCAATCCTATAGTTTATTTAAAAACCAATGTATGTTGTGTAATGTTTCTTTTACAGATTGCAAATGCTGCAGGAGAGCTATTTTTGATAAGATTTGATCAAGTAAAAATTTAGATAAAAGATTAATAAGTAACACAATAATTAACAGTGTAATCAATGCAATAAATTAATTAAAGTAAAAAATATATATAAGCCAAGAATTTATATGAGAGTCAGATAGTGGATTAAAAAAGCCGGTACTTGGGTATTATTCCTGCAACCAAGGAAAGATAGGAGGATTTTTCACATTCGTATCAATACACTGCTAACTTTTTAATGTTATGATTTTGGCAACATCAAACATTACAAAGTTAGCAATGCTTTGATAGGAATGTGAAAAGTCCTCCTTTCTTTCCTTGGTTGCAGGAATAATACCCAATAGTTTTAGAAAAATACACAAAAATTAATTTTATAGGAAATATACACGTACTTCTATGCAAGGTAGATGGACGCAAACAATCAAATTTGACGGACGCAAAAAACCAAATTTTGTAATTTTCTTCCATCAGTTTAAAATTTTTTTTTTTAGTAATGAAGGCATACCGGATCCATTTTTCTATACGAAATTAACACAACACAAATATATCTTTTTAAAAGTAAAAAAAAAAAAATCTATGAAAGAAACATAAGCAGACGATGCTTGAACGCTAAATTTAATCGAATAATTTTAAACCAAGAAAAATACCGAAATTTGTACAAATAGTTTTTAAAATCACATTACAAAACATTCAACAAGAGGCTACTCACGGTCTGAAATAAAGTACAGTATTGTAGTTTCCAGGAATTCTTACATACAAAATGCGATTATCACCCCCCTCCCCGCCATTCCTACTTCTTACCCCGAAATGTTTATAGAACACGTGATTGCACAGTACATGCTAAAAAATGGAATCTTACCAAGCAATGTAAACCAACTACAATTTATTTTTTGAAACGAATGTTGTCCAAAAAATAATAACAAAGTCAACGTATTTATTCAATTAGTAAATGCAAAAAAAAACAACAGTAAATTCCTGCAGCTCTTTGAGTAAAAAAAGTCAACGTATTAATTGAATACGAAAAATAGAATAAGAACTCTAAATTGCAACACTACAATCGTTAGTTTTTCGACTGGATAAATAACTGGAAATTGCAGCAGTTGGTGAGTTGTTTTATAATCAGAATTAAAAATGTTTTTGATCTCAAAGCAAGTAAAAGAAAACAACAGTAATACCAAAGTCCACATATTAATTCAATTAGTAATTAGAAAAATGGATAATTGTAAATTGCAACACTTTGAGTATATGCTTTTTACATTGGAAAAGTAACTGGAAATTGTAAAAACAGCAGCATTTTGAGCAAATCAAAAAAACAACATCGTAATAATAATCTAGTCACAGCAGTAAATATAAAGTGAACGTATTAATTCCATTAGTAATACGAGAAATAACTGAACATTGTAGCACTCTGATCAGATAGTTGTTAGACTGGCGAAATAACTATAAATTAAAGCACTTTGAGCAGATCAAAGGAAACAACAGTATTAATAAAGTCAACGTTTTAATTCAGTTACTAAATAAAAAAATAAGTATTAATTTCAGCACTTAGATTAGATGGTTTTTCGAGAGGAGGAAAAACGTTCCTTAAGTCATTCAACATGGAAAAGGTGTCTTCATGTCTGCGTAAGCAGGAGTAAAAATGTTTTTTATATGAAAGCAAATAAAAGGAAAAAAATATATAAATAACAAACTCAACGCTTTACTTCAATTCGTAATTAAAAAAAAACCAATCAGGGCGATTGCATTAATATGATCAAATGGTTTTCAGACTTAAGAAATAATTATAAGTTGCAACATTTTGAACAGATAAAAGGAAGCAACAACAATATTAACAAAGTTAACGTATTAATTTAATTCTTAAATAAATAAATATTTGTCAACGAATTATTTCAATTAGTACATCCAAAAATTACTTTAAAATGTAGCACTTTTAGCAGATACTTTAAAATGTAGCACTTTTAGCAGATAAAAGAAAACAACGGAGTATTAACAAAATCAACATTTTAATTCAGTTACTAAATCAAAAAATAAGTGTTATTTTCAGTACTTAGATTAGATTGAATAAAAACTCAGAAGATGAAATTAAAAATGATCAAACAAAATTACAATAACAACAAGGAGCAACTTTAAAATGTAAAAAACAAAATTTTCAATCAGCAAATGCAATAATTTCCAAAAAAAAAAAAATTACACCAAGAAGTTTTGAGACGTAAGAAATTGTGTTTTGTTGACACGTTTTAAAACACATTTTGTGCATGTTCAAAAACACGTTTTTCGAGATGAAAAAAGCGCGTGTTTATTTCACGTTCGCAAGATTACACATTTTATCGCGTATGTGAATAGTCGTCCTATCTATTCTAGGTTGCAGGAATAATCAGTGATGAGAGCTTGAAATCTATTGGCTTTTGTCTTATTAATTTGTCTCTTTAAGTATAGCTTGCTTATTGGCCTCTTCTCCTAAGTCAGAATCAAATCAGCATGCTGATGTAAAGTGCTGGTAATTGAAGCACACAGACAAAGTCTTGCATTAGCCAGCAAATAATAATATAATGTATAAAGATAAAAAATATTCTTAAATAGATATCTTTGTAATAGTAAGTTAAGTGTCTGGTATATGTCACATCACATACTGACTTAGCCATGATATAGCTTGTAATCCTAAAGAGAATGTTTTAAACCAGAGTTAAAAATACGCTTAACACTTTTTGAAAGATATTTGCCATTATCAAGATATCCATCTATCAAAAACTCATCTGCTATAGTCAAATGTTAATGAAATCATATATGTGTAAATATAAAAAAATCAGAAAATAAAACTGAATCTTAAATGATTAGAGATAGAACTGTTTTAAAAAGAATCAGCTCAATCTAACCCAGTCTTTCCCAAAGTGGGCGGTACCATCCCCCAGTGAGCAGTGAGGACTTCTAGAGGGTGATAGTGGGTTCAGAAATATTTGGGGACCATTCAGGTGGTCTAGCCTTTTCTCCGGATGCACCAATCATCGACTTGAGCTCTCAAACAACTAATTTTTGTGTTATTTTGCCGATTTTATGGTTATTTTATAAATTGTTTATGTGCAAGAATATATAAAAAAGGGGGATAGTCAGAGTAATTGTAAATGTTTTGCACATTTTTTGATGGGTTTTTTTCCTCTATTAACCAGTTAAAAGGAATGCAGGTTATTATTGTATGGCTAATTTTAAATTTTACTAATAGATAGAAGTGGTCATCCTGTGCATTATATTTTTTGTTAAAAAAATAAAGTAATTTAAGCCCAATATCAGCTGAGAGTATCTAAAAATTTGTAATATCATAGATTTGGGTTTTTTTTGTTTTGAATCTTTTGTAAAGATGAAAAAAGCTATTTCCATTGTATTAAAATTAGAAAGTATATGCAAAATGGAACTCCTTGAGGAATTAAAAGAGTTTGAGTGGGAAATGAAAGAAGTGAAAGATAAAAATGTGTAAAAAGCTATATCACTTGTATTGTGATCAATTATCCAACAAATTGGAGATAACAACTGTAATAGTGAAAGAGAGGTACTCAATTTGTATTGCTATAGATGTGCTATAATAGGTTTTCAGCAGGTGATGGGGGATCTCTTCTCAGTTTATTGTTTTCTTTGCTATATTTTGTTTGCTGGGTGGTTAAGGGTTTGCTGAACTAAGAGAAATATTCTAGTTGTAAAGCAATGAAGAACTTTATGAAAGAAAGCAGAGCTGAGTCTAGCTTCAAATTATAGTCTGTCCAGAATTGCATGATTGACACTTGGTTGGCTGCTATCGTTATTATAAAGATTTATAGAGAAAGCTGAGAAATATAATAATGCCTAAATTTCATCATTAAAATGCTAATGAAGTAAACTCCCAATGTTAGTGCTCCAACCAAACTCCTATACTGCTGTCATGTAACCACAGATGCTAGCTGATGAAGATAAATACCTTTATGCCTTCATTTTACTGTGAAGAAGGGAAACCCTCATTGCCTTGTTGTCATGATTTATAGTGCACTTAAAAGTTATTAAGTCTGGAGATGGTTAATGTAAAGAAACCAAAAGGAAGCCAGATGATATAATTTTTTTTTATTATCATTATGTCTTGTTGCTATAAATTTTATTGTATTTTTTATTGTAATTCAAACCTAACTTGAAAACTTTGCGTGCGAAAATATATTTGTAAAATAATATAGGCACTATTGCATCTGAATGCAGGGCTACTTTTTACTTAAAAACAAAATAAAATTATATTATTCTGCAAGCGCTTTCAAGAGACATGCTCTCATCTTCATAGCTCTAGGTAAAGTAATTATATGCAAATTATGCAAAGTAAAATTGCTCCATTTTTTTATTATTTGTATCTTTTTTGTTTCTCTATAAATTATTATTTGATTTTCTTACTTTAAAACAGTTCTACCAAATTAATTTCTGGAATGTTTGTGTGTATGCTGAGGTGTAGATATGAATATACATATTTGTTTGTTATTGTTGTGGTTTGCTTTTAACACACTGTTCTATTTGAGAAAAGGGAAACTTACTTTGCATGAAATTATTATTATTATTTTTGTAATCTCTGCATGTGATTATTGAAAATTTATTGACATGCTGATTTGGTTTTTTTTTTTGTTTTGTTGGCAGTGATATTTTCTTTTTGAAAGTGCTTTTTTCTTTTCGAAAATGGTACATAAAAGTGAAGTTTAGGTTCAGACTTTCAAAAATATACTGTCTAAAACTTCATGGTATCAATTAGCAGAGTATTAGAGTTTTGGATAGGGAGAAATCAGGAAATATAATCGATTTTGTTTTGATTTCACTCATTTAAACTTAAATTTAATAACTTTAAATTTTGTTTTTTTTTTCTTCTTGTTATTGATATTGAGTTTATGTTGATGCTTTATTTCAATGGGTGACATTGTCATCGTGTTATATCTTGTGTGCATCGTATGAATTACAGGGTAGGCATCACCCAGTATAGTATCATTAGTTGCTATTTACATCAAAAATATTGAACAGATTGAACATAGAAAACTGATATACTTGGGGGGGGGGCATTACAAAATTTATGTCTTGCAAAGGGGGCAGTGGCCTGAAAAAATTTGGGAACCTATGATATACTCTAACCATTGAATCATTCCAAACCTGGAAATGGAAAGTAACCAAGAAACCAACTGAATGAATGATCCCTATAAAAGTTAAATCTGTGTAAACTAAATCATTTCCTCAAGTTTGATGTAAGAATATAATAATAAATTTGTTAAGACTTTATTAGTCCATGTTTTATTTAATAAGCCTAAAATAAATATCTTAAAATATAGAAATTCTTAGAAACATCTATAAATATCTTTGTAATATTAATATTTTTATCTCATATTTTAAAAGTACACATTCATTAATATTTTTGGAGTACATTTTGTAATTAATATTTCAATTAATTTTTTTTTTTTAATTTGTAATCAAATTTTTTTCATACCAATTTCATGAGAACCTATCAATTAATATTTTTATAGTTTATTAATATCTATAAATATTCAGGACTAAACCATTTATTATGTATTAATAAATTTGATTTAGTAACTAATTAAAAGTAATGAGTGACCTTTTTCCCATAAAGTTCTTGCCTCTCTCTATATAACTGTGATACAAAGATAATTGTCATTTTTTTTTTATTTTACTGATTATTTCATTAAAAATTCATGTACTGTATCAAATAAATTTTTGTCCTGTGACAGTACTAGGTGCTAGGGAGGGATTTGAACTGACCTATAAATGTTTCTCATTATAGCTAAAGCACCCTCATCTGCAGTTTTTTGAATATGTTATAAATAAATAATATCTATAGTGATAAGAGATAGGCCCTCTCTCTACTTGAATCTATTTTATGGTAATGATGCTCAGGGACTATGGCTAAATACCCAGTTTGACCATTATAGTATTTCCTATCACATTAACCCTTCAATGTGATGCATGATAAGGTAAGACCTCTCTCTTCCTATTAAAATATATATATGCATATATCTTGAAGTAAATTTTCAATCATCAGTTATGGCAGAAGTTTAAGTAAATGAATCTCTATCCAAAAAAATAGTAAACGGATTTTCTATTTAAATATTGTTATTGTTATTAAATAAAGTTGACAATATTCAAGGATCTTCTTTCATTATGCATACATTTAAAAAAAAAGCTCTTTTCATCAGATGAGCTGGAGACTCAAAACATCTAAACCCCCATCCCAAATCATAATTCAATTTTATATTTAAATATTGAAATTGCATTTTGTTTCACTTTAAATTAAAGTATAAATGCACCAATAATCAATCACACACATATATGTAGTTTTGAACATATTAATGTGATATAATACACATATATGTGAACCATATATGTATAAAACTATCATACAATCATATGTTTAATAAATAATAAAAATATCATACATCTATATCAATATATATTAATAATAATTATACAAAAAATATTTTTTGGCACATGGTTTCATGACCTTTTCAAATATTAAGCAACTGTTTTAACTATTTTATCTTTTGTTATATGATGAAAGTAAAATAACAGTAATAACAAAATAAAACATAAATAAAATAGAATATAATTATGATACAGAGATTCAAATAAAGTTTCAAAGAATTGTCTATATAACATAACAATATACACTGTGAATTAAAGATGAATAAAAAATGATGTAAGGTTATATATATAAAAAAGGGAATGTTTTATTTCTTTTGTATATTATTATTTTATATACTCAACTCCTTGAAAATTTATTAAATCTCTGTATCATAATTTTATTCTGTTTTATTCATGTTTATTTTGTTATTATTATTTACTTCTATCAGAGGATACTAAATGGTTTTATTTGCAATAACTGGGTAATTATAAAATAAATGCTTAACCTTTAAAAAGGAGACCAAAACGTGCTTTTTATGCATAATTATTAATATCTAATTTTATATAGTTGTGTATATGATAATTTATTATAATTTATATGAAAAATAGATATAATAGACTTTATTAATTCCCATTTTGAACAATTATATGTTTATCATACATGTGTTCACCTGACTGAGAATATACTCAGCTTTAAACTCAAACAATTCATGGCCTTTTTACTGGATTATTGGAATATAAAATTTGTCTATCATGATTATGGTAGTGATGCAGTTTGTCTCACCTGATGAAAAGAGAATTTTTTTATTACATGTGTAATGAGTGAGAGATATTTTAATAATTTTTATACTGGGGTATAATTTTGATATAATAGTTTTCAAAAAAATTAGTTTAGTCATAAAAATTCAAGACTAACAGATTAACTAAATACTATTAATATACTTTTCACTACACTTATTCTTCCGAGATAGCTATAACAATGCAAAGTAAAGATTTGCATTAGCAGTTTCTGAGAAAGTGAGAGTTTTCAGTTCTAGTTAAAAATCTACAAAGTGCATGTGCATTAGCTTTATGGCTGATTATTAATATTACAGTTTATAAACATAGCACTATATAAAATAAATATTTCATTTAGATATACATAAAATAACTAATCTAGCATGTTTCTAAACTACACAAAACTCCAATATAATTCACCTGTAAACATAACCTATTTTATATAATGCTAAATTCCAACTTATATTGGAGAAATAAATTTTTCCATGTAAAGTTAGAATTAAATCATTTATAAAATAGGTTGTGTTTACTACAGGAATGTATTAGTTCTGGCACTTCATTAGTAATATCTGGAGCTGCTATGACAATTCATTTTTGTAAATTTCTTTGCCAATTTTTAAAATTATCTCAAAATTTTTGTAATAATTATTTTTCCATGCCTAGAAACCTATTAAAAATCTGATCGGCATTTTAAAAAGCTCACCACCACTAGAATAGACCAATAATACACAAAGCTATTTGAGATGCTATATGATGTTAGTTCACCAGAAGTATACTCTCTTATTCTTCTCCTTCACTTTCTTTGCATATCTTAATATAATCATATATATTGCTTATAGTACTTCATTCATATACACTTTAATGCAACTAATTTTCTTAAAAACTTTTTTATTTCTTACAGTTTCGACTGTCCTGCAGTCTTCATCGGAGCTCTATCTTCCTTTCTGCTTTAATTAAATTTTAATTAAAGCAGTAAAGCAGAAAGGAAGATAGAGCTCTGATGAAGACTGCTGGACAGTCGAAACTGTAAGAAATAAAGAAGTTTTTAAGAAAATTAGTTGCATTAAAGTGTATATGAATGAAGTACTATTCACCAGAAGTAACTAGTGAATCTCAATCTAATAATATTTCTTGTCAAATTTAAATTTCTTTCTGCATTAAACTTGTAGGCTGCATTGTTATTATGCATATCAGTTAAGTTATTGGCCCAGAAATCATATTATATTACTTCTATTTATCAATTAATACAGATAATTCAAATATTATAGCAAAAAAGTTATGCTGTTAACTGAAAGGATATTCTTTTATTCCTCTTTAAGGCCATAATTAAACTGAGCAGGGCAAATTTTTAATACTGTTTTGTCATCAAATCTGTTACTACTATATGAATATTTATATGATAAATCAATACAACCTTCATGATGAATTTACTGGCTTTTTACCTCTGAGATTAATTAAAAAAACATTATGAAATTTCTTCTCTATTGTCTGATAGGTCTTAATTGAAGCATCAGTTGACTTTTCTTAAAAGGGGGATAAAATATATGAGTGAATATTTTTATCTTATAGATATTTACAATGTCACAGACAAAACTATATTATGTATCTCATTTTCAGAAACTTGTGAAGACATCACCCAGGGCATCAATTAGCCATTGAAGACAGAAAAAGCCAAAAATTTTCTGATTACACATCCAAGCTACCCTTCAAGAACTACATTTTATTCAGATAGTTGATATTGAAATCTGCAAATCATTTTTAATTGAAGAAAGAATGCACAAATTAAATAAATGATATCTAATATTAAACGAAAAATTGTTGAATGTTTTGGTGTTAGAAGAAAAGGTGACAAGACAATTGATTTAAAATGTGAATGTATACTTATACTATAAATAAACAACTACTGGAAGAATAAGTGAAATGGTATTCAATGTTGTAGGCATTGATGGTATATTAAACAGATTTGAAAGATTAGTTATTTAAATTAATGTAAAATATCAAATGCATGTAATTCAGGTTTATGCTCCAATAGGTTCTCATTATGATAGAGGATTTTTACGTAGATATACAAAATGCTTTTGATCACACAAAACAACATTTTAAAAATGTCATGGGAAACTTTAATGCTAGAATTGATAAATTATTAAAGTAGATGTTATGGTAAACTTTATTATAGTGACAGAAGGACACAGATTTGTAGAGATCACAGAAGAAAAATCGTACATTATGAATTTTTTTTGAGAAAATACTAAATGAAATGGATATGGAAACAGATAAATATGCAGCAGAATTATATTATATTTTGACTAACAGATATAGGTTTCAATATTGTAATATGCTTAATAGATTCAGCTGAGTAAATAAATCAATGAATAATAGATGTAAGACAATTATTAATGTAAACTAAAAAGATTTGAAAACCGTTAATTATTAACATTTCTTACCTTCAGAAATATTACAATGAATTTAAATTAAAACTTGCCAACCTTTTTAAAATATTAACAAACTTTCATTATCGTTCAAGTTTAACTGAAATCAATATCTTAGAAGATAACTGATACTCTATTGAGAACTGAAAAAAAAAATCAGCAATTTGCCAGAAAATTTTCTCATGAGACAATGTTTGAAGGAAAGAACAAATATAATTTTTTTTAATGATCTATTAACATGAATTTAATATCTAAAGTTTTGTAAAATGGTACAAAAACAATTAATAATATTACAAAATATAATTATGAATAAGCTAAGAAAGCTATAGAAGATAACAATTCCAAAAGTATTAAATACTATTTTGGTATTGGAAAGTTGTTTCAGTAATAATAAAAAAATATGGAACTATTATTAAAAAGTGAAGATGAGTTCCATAAAGAATTATATTGTCATAAGAAAATGAAAATAAAATATCTCTATAATTACTTCATCTTTTGAATTGTCAAGTATTTTAAATGAAGAGATGAGACATGCAATTAAATATATGAAGCAAATAAAAAAGCTCAAGGAATTGATTAAATTACTACTGGATATTTTAAAAGAAGCAACTGACGATATAGAAAAATTGTTGGCAAAGCTATATATCAAGAATTATATTGTAATAAGAAAATGAAAATAAAATATCTCTATAATTACTTCATCTTTTGAATTATCAAGTATTTTAAATGAAAAGATGAGACATGCAATTAAATATATGAAGCAAATAAAAAAGCTCAAAGAATTGATTAAATTACTACTGGATATTTTAAAAGAAGCAACTGACGATATAGAAAAGTTGTTGGCAAATCTATATATCAAATATGTAAATGATTAAGAGATTGTAGTAATAATAGTGTTTAAGAAAGATGATGAAGGAATTCGAAATTACAAAACCATTATTTTTCTATTAGTTCTCTATAAAATTTTTAGCAAGTTAATTAGAGTTCCTCTATAATAAAATAATATACCCATTAATTTTCTATCATTTGTATAGAGAATTTTTAACAAGATAATTACAAGTCTCTCCAGCTAATTGAATTTAAAAATTGATTTTACACATTGGATCACTTCCAATTATTAAAAGCAGTTATAAAAAAACTAATGAATATGATTTGTCACTATGCTTTGGATTTGTAGATTAGGAAAAAGAATTTGACTCCATAATTACTTCCAGGTGTTTAAAGCTTTGGATTATTTATCTAGACATAGACAATCAAAAAGATACAGATAGCAGATGTATAGAGGGATGGATTGATGGATAGAGGGATGGATGGATGGAGGGAGGTACAGAGAGACAGGAGGACAGATGAATAGATGGACAGACAGATGGACAGATAGATAGGTAGATAGATAGATAGATAAAAATGTAAATAAAGAGATAGATGACAATTTAGTTAGATAAATAGATAAAGATAGATAGATATGCATGTATATGTTTGGATATATTCTAATTACAAAATGAATAAAGCATTTAATCTTGATTAAAAAAGAGCAAAATACACCCAAAGTCAAACATGATTTTTGCCATGATGATTGAAATCAATTCATGAATCACACATAAATACATGTATATCATTTTCTGGTATTTTAATCTGGGTACTTGACATTTTTTAATATCTTCTGATTTTTTTTTTAAGTTTCGACATCTTTTTCTAATTGTACTTCTCTATTGGATGCTATCCTCACATATATTTTTTTTCAGTAAAAGCAATTGATACTGTATGCTACTAACAGCTTCACATGCCTAATTATGAATATGAATTATTCCAAATAAATATCAAGTATCATCACATTAAGCAGTGTAAAGAATATACCAAATGATTCTATGATTGAAGTCTGGGCTGTGTTTCAACATTGAATTTCATCTATTACATAAAAATCTGTAAAAGTTGAATACAAGTATAATTTATATACTTGGAATTTAGATGTAATTGTAGTGAATGTGAACACAGACCTTTCAAACTTCCGTCAGCTATCCAATCTACTTATATAACCAAGATACATGACCACACACATATAAAAAATATTAATGATCTCCAATATACATATTCCATGCCGAACCAGCACTCATCAGTTGTTTCAGCTCATCATCTCCCACACATATATATAATCAGTGCTCTGTTTATATTAACATAGTGAATCTTCAAAGTTTAATGAATATTCTTCAATGTACTCCACTCTCCAACTCTTCAGCCTTCCACACCATTTAAAATCTAATGATAGATCATCCAAATTCCTTGTTAATGTCAATATTATTGTCATGCCCACATTGACATTAAGTCACTTTGACCCTTCATGTATAGGACTTTATTCATTTAAATAAACAGAAGAGAGATTGGCAGGATACAGGCTAAATCTGTAATAGATAAATGCAAGGATACTTTATATATTTAGAATTTAAATGTATATTTAGGGGATTTAAATACATTATGTGTTCAGGACTGTGTTCAAATCCTCTGTAAAATATACTTGCATCCAACTATTACAGATTCAGCCTGTATCCTGCTCATCCCTCTTCTATTTAAATGGACAAGGTCCTAAATATGAGGGTTTAGAGTGGTTTAATGTCAACATGGGCATGATAATAATATTGCCATTAAGAAGGGATTTGAAGATTCTATCATCAGATTTTCAATGGTATGGATGGGTGTTGGAGATTGGAATACATTGAAGCCTATCCATTAAAGTTTGAAGATTTGCTATCCTAATATAAACTGAGTACTGATTATAATAAATCTGGGAGATGATCTGGGCCAACTCATGAATGCTTGATCAACATGAAATACTTATATTGGAGATTATTTATCTTTTTCATAATGTGTGTGGGGTCATGGGTATCAGTTGTATGAAATATTAAAACAGGCTGAAGAGAGCTTGAAAGTATGTGGTCAAATTCCTTACAATTACATAAAATCTAATAACATTTATAACCTGGTTCATATTCGTAAGTTGACAGCTTTTTAATCTAAATGTTTCTGAATATTTTTTATACAGACTATAAAAGACTTGGTTTTTAAATATTAATAATTAATAAAACCTTTTATTTATATATAAATAAAGTAGTTTTTAGATTATTCCACGTATTATTTTGTATTACTTCCCAATATCAAGATTAAGTTTTTTTTTTTAAAAAAGTTAGGTCTCAGGTAATAAGAACATTGAGTTCCGGTAAAGAATGAAATGGAGCATGAATTAGTTGATCATTCAGAATATGTGGATTAACAAAACGTTTATTTTCTTTAGTTTTACCATTAACTGATTTCACGTTTATATTAGAAGAGATAAAATAAACGGTCTAGGCTGGAATCCGTTGTGCTTCATTGGCTTTATTTAAACCGGTTGTTATTTTTAATGTTTCAGTAGACTCCCTTATGATTTTCAAATCATATTTTTCCAAATTAGCAAGTATTTTCGCACTATTAAAATAAGATGTGTGAGCAATTTCTAAAAAATGTAAAGTAAAAGCTTATGTGTTTAATTAACTTCTGATTTTATCTCTTTCTTCTAATATAAACTTAAAATCAATTAATGGTAAAATGAAAGAAAATAAACATTTTGTTAATCCACATTCTGAATGCTCAACTACTTCATGCTCAATATCATTCTTTACCTCACACTGAATCATCCTACTATTTGAGATTTAATAGTTTTTTTTAAAAAAAAACGTAACCTTGACAATGGCAGATGGTGTTTCATCAATATGTGGGAATTAATACAATATAATATATGGATTAACCCAAAATCTACTTTATTTACATCATATAATCATGTGTGAGTAAACAAATTAGCAATTAAAATCTTAAATCCCAGGACACAAACGACCAGGATTTCAAAATGTATCACCACCTCTTATATAAATTAATTAATTTCAAAAAGTAATAATAATGATCTGAAATTTTTTAATTGTGTTATAAAATATTATTCAAGGAGAGATAATTCTAGAAAATGTTAATATTAAATATAATTTATTTTCTTAAGTGTGACTCATAGAAGTTTTATTAATATTTTAATGAAGTTATATATTGATATTCCTATGCCATTAAGAAAATATTTTGGTATATTTTTAATGTTAAAAAGAACTGGATGATTTAAATAATATGTCTTATGATTTGTAATGATAAATTATTAAACAATTTATTAGGACTTGTGTAATTTATATTAGATATGCATTACTAGAAATTTTTTATGTAAGAATATGGCTGAGCTATGAGTTATTATTATTAATATTATCAGTAGTTAGTAGGTCCATCCAGTTAGTACAAAAACCTTTTTATGGCACCCAATTGTATAGGCACAGTTACGTTAGCAGGAGACTGAAGAATGTGTATTATTAAAAAAATATATTAGATTTTGTGATTTGCAATTGAAGTAGTTATAATTACAATATTATTGTGTGACAAATTAGTTGAAAATAAGTGAATAAATTATCTAACAATGTAGCTACAATTATTCAATATATATTTAATTAATAATTATTTAATTTATAATTACTATGTGGGCAAATATAAGTATTTACATCATAATATATGTGCAATTAATGTATTATAATCACATGTTGGTGGTAATGATAATGATATTGGAAAACAATTATGAGACTGAAATATAACATTTTATATTTTAACCAAAATATAAAAGAAAATTATGTAAATATGTAAAGTGAAATATTGTTTTTCTTATAAGTTGTCATAGAGGGACATAAAATGTATCTGTATTTAAATATTACCAGTTCAGCCTTTATCCTACCCATCCCTTTTCTGTGTATTTAAATAGACAAGGTATTATACATGAGGCTCAGAATGACTTGTGGTCAACATGGGTATGATAATAATATTGGCATCATCAAAGGATTTGGTTGTTCCATCATCAGATTTTCAATGGTATGGAAGGCTGAAGAGTTGGATAGTGAAATAGATTGAAACCTGTCCATTAAAGTTTGAAGATTTGCTATCTTAATATAAACTGACCACTGATTATTTACATATATGTATGTGGGATATGATCAGGACAATCTGATGGGTGATGGTTCAGTATGAAATACATATATTGGAGATTGTTTATATTTTATATATGTGTGTGGTAATGTATATTGGTTGTATGAGATGAACTGGATAGCTGAAAGGATTTTGAATGTCTGGGTTCAAATCCCCTATAATTATATCTACACTTCAGGAATATAAAATATACCTGTATTTAAATATTATATATATATATTGTAATGGAACAGGATCTGGCCATATAGTAGTATATTTGATAATCCACCAGGATGGGTGAGAAAATATATCTAGGATTTCTAAACTTTTAAACTCATAATCACTTTGACCTCAATCCTAGGATATGATGTATATGGATATGAACATACATCCAATATGTCTACATATACTCATCCTCCATGCCTAAATTCCATATATCCCAGAATTCAAGCTTAGGGAGAATATAAAAACAATATTCTATTTCAATGAATAATCATATTACAATATTCATTACATCAAGTATGTGATAAATAGATAAATGAATAAAGAAAAACAAGGATGACTAACATGTTTAATAAATTTATTCATGCTTATTACAATTTATTCAATGAGAAACTATAAGCAATGGCAATTAATATATTTAGATCTATGACTATTTTTTTTGCTCAGTACTGTCAATGTTTATTAATCCACCTCCTACTTTCACATCAAAGAATAATCACTCAATATCAATAAAAATAAAATTTTATAACGTGTTACTATTTATATATATACTTGCTTGCTAATTTAGGATTTCTAATCTATTTTCTGATTGATTCATATTAAATAGCATGATGGAGATTTGTTATCCCCCTGTACAAGTGTTGGTATTTAATGTTGGAAAATATAAAGTCCTACCTATAATCCTGATGATGATCAAATTCATCCAAAAGCAAACCCATGCCTGACCCTATATTTTATTTCAACTTAAGATTAAGCTGATAATATTTCCCTCCCATTTCTATTACATCAAGAATATGTAATCACGTTAACCTGTGATAAAGGAAAGAAAGAAATTATATACATAACATTAATCATGTGATATCAGCGTAAGAGACATCAAGAGTTTATAAAGGAAATTGTCCTAAAAAAGATTATGCATATCCCTATTTCTACAGTTCATGATCCAATTGGTTGGGTTTGAGTGTCTTGCAAGATGTATAATAGTGATCTGAATTTTTCTTCCCTTATAGTAGGCTTTGAATGGTTAAGTTTACATTTTCAGATCCAAGTAATAAAGATTGGAGTTGTCTTCAGAATATGAGAACAAATGCTGCTTCGAGTTGATTTTGTTTTTGGTAGTTATAGCTTCATGACTGACAAAATCTCTTCCCATGAGGTAACTTTGCACTTAGCCATGCATGGTTGTATATTTATCTACTTAAGCAGTTAATTAGAGTACTTGTGTTTATTAAATAGCTGACTCTTGCCTCTTCAAGATCTCAAGCTACTCTAGCTCTCTGGCTAAAGATTGAAAATATTCTTGGAGTATCGAATAAATTTAAAACCATCTATCAAATTTCTAATTTACAGTCCCTTGGTTTGCCAACTTTAAGTCCATCAGAATTTATTTTAACTGTTATCCATCTTCAACAGAAACTAATAGTTTGAAGTTTTACTTAGATGATGGCTGCCAACCTTGATCTTCAAATGCCAAGTTCGATCATGGTTTACAAAATGTGTGTCGATTAATCAACTAGAGTTTTTGATCTGATCTTTTAAAAGATGGATCACTTGTATATATATATATACTGCTGATCACCAAAATGAGGTTGTTCTTTTTAAGTGTTGCATTGACTCTTTCAAAATAGCAAGTGTGATATCATACATGGATTTGATTATTTACATCATGTGTTGCAATTTATATATATATATATGGTGGATTAATAACAAAAAATTACTTAATATTTCCTTCCTTTACGTTTTTATGATTTTGTTGCTTGCATGTAAATTTGACAATCTTTTTTCTTATATTGTTATAATATGCATACATCAAATAATAGTCCATGAAAGGTTTTGCAATAAGGATAATTACAAATATTTAAATTTTACACATTTGGGTTAGGTTATAGATTTTATCACATGTTTGTTTATCTTTTAAATTACATAAACAATTAAATATTTTCTCATCTAAAAATGTTTGTGAGCATTTTTATTTTTCGAGAATACATTTTGAATGGGTTACATTTTCTTTATACATATAATTTATGGTACTCATATGACTAGAAAGTTGTTATGTTGGGTATTGTGTTAACAGAGATAAGAAGATGTGTTTAATGGTTCTTGGTAGAATGTAAGATCACATCTTACAACATATATTGTAATGGGAATTACCTGTCCTTAAACTTTAACTTTTATTACTTGAACTTTTTAATTTTAAAAGGCTTTTTAATTATTTATTTTATTTTTATAAAATCATATTATATTGCAAAAAGACTTCTTGAAGACCCATTACTCAAGCAGCAGAGTAAATATATTAATACTTACATACAAATCATACCCCCGGTCAGACCAAGATTTAATAAAATATTAAATCGACGGCCACATTTCCAGACTGAAGTAACTCCCCGGCTGCATGAAATGTGAAACATCTCATGGGAATATTTATAATGGGTTAAAACCCAGGGCACTATCCAATATTACCCATGAAATGTCACTAACATGTTTCATGTGCTTGACCCATGGCAAGTTCTTCATATGAGATAGGCTACACATTTGCATATATGAATGGAGAGAGATGGAAAAATGACATCAATAATTTAAACAAATTTATTAAAAGATAATAATTAAATGTAATATAATAAGAAATAATAAAATATAAACACATTAGTTAGTATACACTTTACAAATTTTGCATGCTTATTTACGAATTCTATTTAGGATAAAATTTAAAAGTTTTAATGCTGACATCAAAAATATTTACCTAGGATTTATAGCACATCTTTTTGAGCTTACTTGTGGTTTCAACATTGCTTTTAATTTTCATAGGTGGTTCAAATAGTCTTTGGTTTCCATGGTAGGTATGCACAGTTCTTGGATTTTGTATATGGGTATGTACAGTTCTTGGTTTTTTTTTGTATGTGAGTGATCACCCCCTTTTGTCCTCAAATCTGGTTAGTTTCTTGGTCCAGGTATTGGTAACATGAAGGCATCTTTTTGGTTTTTTGGTTTTTGATGTGTCAGTTTACTTAATTTGGTAAGGCATGTTGAAACTTCAGCAGAAGGTGAGACAGAGTGATTTATTATGGAATTTTGCTAAATGGCACACTGGAGAAGAACGGAGGAAATGATAGAACACCAGCATTCGGTTCTAGCCAATCATTTTTTTAAATAATTCTTTAACTGAATTGAACTCAAACTCAACTAAAACTCTTATTTAATACTCTGGAACTCAAACTGAATACAATAGAGAATGTGTGCCTTTTATATTATTCTGACCCTACCCTTGGCTCAAGTTTCAACCACGTTATCAATACATTTTATCTCTAAAAAAATTCAATTTTGATTTACATTTTTTTATTTTCTGTTTTTTAATTTTAATTACAGAGATTAGAATTAGAGATATATTGTTTAACTAATCAGTCTGGAATTTTAATCTCCAGAGCCTGATTAGTTTTGTACAAACTATTTTAATTAATCTTAAGAAACATTTTATTTTTTTTATTAAAAACGCTTTTTTCTTAAAGAGTATTTTTGACAGATCACAAAATAAAATATATAAAAGAAAGACAAGTTATAATTATTACTAATTCCTAACTTATCTCTAAATTTTCCCTCTATTTTAACTTCTAGCCTTTCAACTTATTAAATTATGATTATTCTAAATTTTATATTTTTTTTAATAAAAAAAGAAACAAGTAAATTATGCAACTCGTATATACACACACACATGCGCAATGTGTGTATATACATACTGTTACAATATATATATAATAATTAATAAAACACGACACAAATTGTGTAATTTGCTTTTAAGCTTGTTCTAAAATGTTCACTAGCTCCAAAACAAGCTTTAATTATAAGTGCCAAAAGAGAAAGAGCCATAATCTTGAAATGGTCTGGGGATGAGAATTTTCTGGTAGAGATCTTGAATTCTTTCCCTTTCAGCACTTATAATTAGAGCTTGTTTTGGAGCTAGTGGTAAGCTCCATCTAAGGAACATTTTAGAACAAGCTTAAAAGCAAGTTACACAATTTATGTCATTTTATTAATTATTATAAGTGTACCCTTGATGGCTTTTGCAATGTTATATTGCTTTGGCTATTAATATATGGTGGAACTGAACTGAGTTCAGACCCATATAGCTATCTGATTTGTAAGGCTGAATTTGAAGACATTTACATGTCTGAAAAATTCAAGTTTCAAATTGATAATAACATATTAAATAAGTGCTGACACTTGAGTTGAAATTTTAGATCTAGTGTCTGAAATCCTAACTCCTCACTGAGGTGAGCCATAAGCTCGAAACCAATTGGTCTGGGGATGAGGATTTTCTGATAGAGATTTTGAATTCATTCTCTTTCGGCACTTATAATTAAAACTTGTTTTGGAGCTAGTGGTAAGCTCCATCTAGTGAACATATATATATATTCTGTAAGTAATAGTAGTGCATTCAATGTAAATATATTGTTTACTTTTATTTTTTATAAAATATTGTCAGTGCAGTTTTATTTCATCCAAGCATATTTAAGAGAATTTTGATATCATCTGGAGAAACATACTCTGAGTGAAATAGACATGGGAGTGTTAATCGTAAAATGGAAATGGTGTTTCCAGTGAATAATTCATCCAGGGCTTTGGTTCAAAGTAGAGAGTGGTGTCCTGAATAAAGACTAGTTTACTTCATGTGCCATATAATAAAATTATTATTATAAAAGAAAGGTAGTTGATTCTCTGGTAATTGAATTTCTGGATAGTGTACAGGAAATATAAATAATACCTTTTGTGATCATCATCAGACACCTCAGCTTAGCATTTCAATGGTTGTATAATACAATTGTTGACCTATCAATTATGACAGAGTTGAGTACAAAGTGGGGAGATAGTGATCAATGATGAACAATATTGTCATTTCCCAAACACATGGCTTAATAGATCTATATCAATATAATATATGGATTCAAATACAAAAAAACAAATTTTAAAGATTGTTTGAAGTCAGAATGTCAGTACTAGGGAAATAAATGTAATTAAGTAGACATTGTAACAATTTAGAATTGGATCATCAATTTAATAAATTTATCCTTTATATATTATTATAATGTGTGTAGTGTGTGCACTTATCTATAAGCACACATGTGTACTTAACTATTCACTATTTATAAAATAGAGTAGTAGTAAAAATTAAAAATTACTAACACTCTATAGTGGAAAAGTGTAAGTGTTGGTTAAATAGACAAGAGGACTAAATAGTCAGCAGGAAAATGATAAAGAAAGGTATGGTAGAAGATACTTGAAATAACTGTATGACTAGAGTGAAGGCATGGTATACTAGTTAGTATAATATTAAAGTTAAATTACAACTAATAAGAAATTGATGTTGACATATTCTAAATCTAAAGAAAAGAGAATACAAACAAAAGTTATGAAAAAGGAAAAAAATAAGAATCAAATGTAAGGAATAGATACTTGAAGCAGTTGAGTGTAATAGCCATCAAATCATTGAACATAAAAAACTAAATAATACAAAGACAAATTTTAATATAGAAATGTTTATTAAAATGATTAAGAAATGTGAAGAAATTAAACAAATCATGAAAGAGAATCAGCGAAGTGTGAATGCAATGATTAAGGAGAGTAAAGAAGAAGAAATTGAAAGAACAAATAAAAATAAAAAATCAGTTTATAGTAGAAAATTTGTCCAAAAAATGAAGGAAAATGAAATTTCAACAGGTGGAGCAGAGAAAGGAAAGTAAGGAGTTAATAAATTCATGAAACAGAGACAAAATAGAAGTAAAAGTGAATGTTGTAAAATTTGTAGTGGGAAAAAAATCAAAGAGTTCCCAAAAGAAAGGGAAGTAGACATTAAACAGTTCAAACTGTGATCATCCATCAGCTAGAAAAAATAGAAGCAAGTCAGAGGGAAAGATTTGTTGACTAGCTAGACTCAGATAGAAACTCATGATGCTAAGAAATGTTTTAATCCAGCATTGGAATGTACAATAAAATATACAGTAGTGTTAAATTTTTAAAGTTTTGTATTTGCAGAGTCCAGGCTGATGAATCATCTATTGAACATTTTAACAGCTTAAGAGAGTATTTCAACTTTAACATAATGTCTGAGAATAGATTGACTATAGACTGTAGCCATTTACAAGGTAATATTCAAGCATGGTGGGATTTCTTATTTAATTGACCTAATTACTTTCGAAAGTATATGAAGTTTTTGTTGAACAATTTATGGTTAGAAAGTGTAAAAAGGCAATTTATATCAGATTATGAAGAAAGGTTTTATGAAAAATGTAGAGAAAACTATTCTCAATACTTCAAGTGACAAGTAGCTAATTTGAGAATACTTGATGCTTTGGCATGAAAGAACAGATTATCCAGATTATTTATCATAATCTGCCCTCTTGGATAGAATAGATAAGCGAAGAGAAATCATAGCAGGTGACTAAATCCCTGAGTATTATGGATAGCAAAAACAAGCTAAAAAACATGAAAGCAATTTACATCAACACAACTAATGTTCAAAAGAAAAAAAGTAATGTTACTAGACTAAAAAAGAATAAGACATAGATTTTATGGTACGTCAGAAGCAAGTAAAGAAGAAAAAAGGATAGAAACTACAACTCTAATTTAGCCCTAAAAGAGAGATCCGGTGGTCATTTCCAGTAGAGATGAAGTAATACTCCCCCAAAACAACCTACCAAAAGTAAAATGACAAACAAAAAGAAACCTTGATAAGTCATTTCTTGCTTTGAGACCCACAGAAAAATCGGAATAATAGTTACAAAAGTAACAGTTATCAAAAAATAACAAACTATATAATAAATATAAATTTCATGTGTACCTGGAAGATTGGATATTCCAACATGCAAAATAAAGCTGTCTAAAAATTTAATAATCAAAAGTGTTGCCATGGTGGATTGATTTGGGAAACCAACTTTCAATAATATTAGAAAATATATATCCCAGATTCAAACTTTACCATTAAAAATCCTTCAGGTAACACAAAATGAAGTTAGCCACAAATCAGATATGGTTTCAATTGCAAATTAATAAACAAATTATCCACAAAATATTTTTAATTTTAAAGAGTTTCATCCATGATGTGTTTGTTATTGTGACTCAATTTTTTTCATAAAATGGGTTATGTGCTATATATTATATAGAGGTTTGATTAAGGTGTGACAGAGAAATGATTCTTGAGTGAGATGATACCTCACATGATGATAACCAGTAAATTAGTAAATTTAAGTTGAGAGGATATGAATGGTGTATAAACATGCTATCTATTTTATGATTTTGTGGTCATTAAAGGATTTGAACACAGAATCTGGATAGAATTTTAGAAAAAATCTTATCCAGTGCCATACCAATATAAAAAGAATTAGGAAAAAGTTTTGATTTTTATGATAGTACTGTCACTGGTCAGGCCAGAAACATCTGAAGAAGAGAGAAGAATAATATCTCTCAAAATGTTATGTGCATATATTAACCTTGTGTTATTACTAACTGATGAACGTAATTTTGAAATTTAAATAAAATTAAACTTTTCTAAAGACATTCAATATTAGTATTAAATGATGTAAATAGTCCAACAAATAAATATAATTAAAATACCATCATCACAAACCTTCAGGGAAACATGTATAAATATCTTATTGCAAAAGTAACAGATGCATCATATGGTTCCTAATACTTAAATGAGAAGTTACTTATTAATCTACACAAATTCAAACATTTCTTGATCTATATTATAATGGTTGGGGAAAATTAGAGTCTTATCATATCTGCCATACAAGGGTGCCACCAGGACATTCTAACCTGAAAAATTTATATAGTAGACAGATACTTACAGTAAGATCCACAATTTAAATAAATCTGACCGAAATGCCCCAGTCACTAGCTCGTAGAGCAGCAAAATAATAATACATACTTCTTAAAATTATATTTTTAATATTAAAAAAATAAATAAGCCACTGCCAGTAATAACACACAAAAACATTTATTAATTCACATATATAAATATTTAAAATTGAGGAATAATTTAGATATTATTAATTTTAAATTTAAATTATTATTTTAGAAAGTCCGCACAGATGGACCGCTTATAGAAGTTTGTTTTATAATGTTGAGTATAAATTGCTCATTTAAAAACTTTTCAAAACAATCATTCAATCTCAGACTAAAAATTCACGGCCAACCCAATGCCTGCTTCCAGATATACAGATGCAACCAATGCAATATGAAGATGCTAACGTAAAACCACACTGTCAGGAATGTGCATCTGCAGCATGATATTATTTGAAGGACATGATCCTCGTCCAGTACAGGAATGTGCATCTGTCTGGCAAAGGAATCATGTATATAATATTTGAAATGCTATGTATGGGAGAGAGCGGTCTATCTGCCGACTTGTAGTCCCTATCCCTAGAGCTAAGGAAGTCAATGTCATAGGAAATACAGCTGCATACATTGCAATGCAATGATTGCCTTTGGATCATGCATTCAGTTGGGCTTTGCCTTGTATGCTAAACACACTTCACATTACATTGATATAAACACCCATATATCCCTCCACCAGCAATGCCTGAAATTAAACCCCTTTAAAATAAACATAAATAAATTTAAATATAAAGTTATTAATTGAACAATTGCTAAGGGAAATTTACAATAAAGTAAACCCAATGACACTCATCATAAGGTGCCACATTGACAACAACTTAAAATATATATATAACAGTAAATACGTTTAGACAATCAGCATGAGGTGTCGTATTTACCACTATGTATACATTTTCACGTATAAAAAAAAATATTAAAACAATCAACATAATGCATCCATGCAGCTATCTTATCCAACTTAAAATTTAATAAATTTTTTTGATTTCATTAATAAAGAAAATGGAAATAATTGAATTGGCAAACATATATATAAAAAAATATAAAAATAAATATTAATAACTGATTTAATCTTCCATGTTGGTCAGATAAGAGTTTATGTTTAAACTTAGTTAGGCCTTAATTATTTAAGAAATTATTCAAAGTTTATTTAGCAAAAGTTTATAATGATTTGAGTTCATAATTATACTTTACATTAGAGGAGTTCCTGGTTCCTTGTGGCAATTCCCGCGAAGTCTTTATTATTCAAAATTTCAGAGAAAACCAGTCTGTTGTTCATACCATAGTTATCAATCCGGAGGCTGCCTTAGCTGGTTCGATCCTGGAACTATTTTATTGTAGGACCCATATGATTCGGGGTCTACAATAGTGCCATTCATATTTCAACAGTCACTTCATTTGAAATTAGTAAGAGGGTGAAAAGTGTGTCATCCTCCTCCTCAAAAATCAAGCTGGAACTATTCTTAATTTGAATTTTCTCATTTTATATTCCTACTTCAGATTCACTGAGCATGGTTTCCAGTTCCGGTGGTTTTCATTAGGGTCTGAGTGTTGGTTGCCCTTCCACAAGCTGGTAATGCAAAATTTTTATATCTCTTATCTGACCTTTAATTATAAATTTGCCCCAAGGGCTCGTTTACTTTAGATTAATTAAAACCAACAATCATTTTCATCTTGAGTTTTAACACAGTAGACAGTAATTTAATTATTGTACATTCTTAAAGATATATATTTTTTATCTTTTAAGTTTTTGCTTAAAATTTAGTTTTAAAATACTTTTTTTTAAAATAAAGTTTTCTTTTAATAATTTTCCATCTGTGCAATTTATATATATATGTTTCTACAAGCTTTTAGTTTTCAATTTTTAATTCTAACTTATATTTAATAACTTTTATTTGCGAACATTTATACTTTATTTTCTTTTTTTTTAAAATGCCCATTACAATATATTATTTTAAATGAATCTAACTTTATAATGGCATCATTTATTATCAATATTACATAAAGCTAACATTAAAAATACAATGTTCAAATACTAGGTATTCAAAATTAATTGTCACATCATAAAGAGTGATTATAATTACATGAGTGACAATATGCTACATAAATATACAAAGTCAGTCCCTTTTTTAAAAAAGATACAACTTTAGTAGTCTATTCATTATATATATTTTTTTCTTTCTTAAAATCAACTACTAGTTTTCAAAAAGACTTGATCTTAGATGTACTGTACTTAAAACTTTTATTCTTTAGAAGAAGTGACCTTCAATATGCATTTTACTGTAAACAAGCATTCTTCAATTGGATGATAACAACCTTTTGTATGCCTTCAGCATCTTTGTTTGTATTTATTGATCTTAAATTATTGCAATTTAAATTATGTGTTGTATTTGCTACAGTCACACACTTGAGAGCATGATTTTTAAAAATAATACACTAATGGCTATTGCTGATGGTATTCATTAATATATTTTATCTAAAAAAAAAGTGTTGCCAAATATATGAATTCAAGAAATTTTGTTGATTAAACTGTAGTAATTAGATTTTTTTTTTTTTTGCATTATATCTTGAAATAATCTGACTTGCCAATATTATTTTAACTATAGAATAAAAAGTATTTTTAGCCTTCTAAACATATAAAAGTATTTTTCATTATGTAAGTTTAAAATATAATCCCTTTTTGTTTGCACATGCAATTTTAATTGGATAAAAAAAAAAATTAATTCAAAATTGTGACATTCTTTTAAATATACAATGAATGCCAAGAAATAGTTAAAAGATATTAAATATGATACCAATTATTAATAAGTAAACTTTAGTGTGAATATAGTTTTAATGATTTAATGAGTGACATTATTTTTAGAAATAATATTCTATAAAAAATATCCTGCATTATTTAAATTATAATTTAAATAATTCTTTAATTCCACACTAGAGTGAACAATTATTGATTTCAGATTAAAATATGACATAATGAATTATTTATTTGTAAAATTACTGTAGTGACTTTAAAGTCTTCAACAGTAATCATGGCAATGTCATGGATTTTATGGTGTTTGGGGGCATTATGATAATATTTCAATCACTATATCTTTTGTACATAAGTTATCTATAACATTATATTATTCATGCACAGATTTATTTAAAGGAAAAATCATTTTAAATATACTAATTGTAAAAATATCTGAAGATATAAGTATCAGAAGGACCTATTTGAAATTGAAATATATAATTTGTATACAAAAGATGCTAGATCATCACTATTTTGATCTCAATGTAAATACCAATTTCTGATTTGTGGGTTGTTTAAACTCAAAGTCAAATAAAAGTAAAATTATGATTGAAAGGAAAAATGATAATTTTCAATAATTTATTTACATCATTTTCAACCATTATTGATCCATTGCAGGAAGATCTCTTCAAGTTGAATCCATCTTCTCCAATCTCTAACCTTTCTTTTCCACATCAGCATACTTTTTTATTTCATCCATCTGTCTCACATGTGGTCTTTTTGTAAGTCTTTTAGAATAACTTAGAATCCAATTTAAGATTTCAACTATCCATCTATTATCATCTCTTCTGGCAACATGTCCAGCTCAACTTTACTTCAGTCTCTTAATTCCTTCAATGATGTCAATAACACCTGTTTGTTCTCTGATCCATGTATTTCAGTTTCAGTTTCTTATTATTATTCCTAACATGCATTTCTCCATGCTTTTTTGAGTGTCTGGAGTCTCTGTATTTCTCTTCTGTCCAGTGCCTAAGTCTCAGATCCATAAGTAATAACTGATAAAACATATTTATTAAAAACCTTCCTTTTCAAACACATCGGCATATTTCCTTTTAATATTAAGTTATGTCTACTAAAAGCATCCAACCAAGTTTAATTCTGTGATTAATTTCATCCATTATGTTTCCATCTGTAATAATAATTTGACCAAGTTATTTGTAGTTGTTAACTTCTTTTAACTCACCATTATTAATCTTTATTTCCATCTTTTGAGAAAATCCATTGAATAAAACTTTAGTCTTTTTAACATCCATTGTTAATCTTACTTTCTTACTTTCATCAGATAACTCTTACAACATTCCCTGAAACTTGAAAACATTATTTGTAAAAACAACTACATCATCTGCAAAATCTAGATGACTTAATAATATCCATTTACTTTCACTTTCTTAGTTTCCCATTTTAATCCACAAAAACCTTCTTGCAAAACTGCTGTAAAAAGATTTGGAGATATAGAGTCACCCTGTTGTACATCCATCTCCATGCTAATTATTTTAGTATCATTATATACTCTAATTGTTGCTGTTGAATTTTTATAAATATTCTTCAGAATATGACAATATCCTGAACCTATACCCTGATGACCTAATGCTTTAATCACTGAAAAAATTCTTATATAATCAAATTACTTTTCATAATCTACAAATCCAAAGCATAATGGCAACTCATTATATTTATTATAACTTCTCTCAATACTTGGATGTAATCCACTGTACTAAAACTTTTAAATCCAGCTTGTTCTTTTGTTTGGTTAAATCCAAAGTTCACTGTAGATTAGTTGTAATTATTTTTGTAAAGATTTGTATACAATTGATAGAAGACTGATAGATCTGGAATTTCCAATGACTTTTTATCATCTTTTTTAAATGTTAATATTATTATTACTGAATTTTCCCAATCATCTAGTACAATTTTATCATTTAGACATTTAGTATATAACTTTACCAAAAAAATTATATTTCTTCACCTGCTTCTTTTAAGATATTGATTATAATTTCATCATTACCTGGACCTTTTCCCTTCTTCATAAATTTAATTACATGTCTCACTTCTTTGTTTAAAATCCTGGGCATTTTAGAAGATATAATAGTTGTAGGATGTACTTTTCCTAGTTCTTTATTGCTATAGTATTCTTGACAGAACTCTTCTATATATTTCAGGAAGTCAACGCTCTTTTTAGTAATAGACCCATTTTTTTTCTTATTGCAGAAATAAGTCTTCTACCAATACCAAAATGTTGTTTTACATAATACTTTTATTCTCTTCTGTAGCTTTTCCTGTTACTTTCTTATATCATTATCAACTTTTTTGCACCACTTTACAAAATTCAAGACATTCAATCCTTCTTAATACTTCATTTGTATATATTATCATATTCCTTCTTTTCTTCATTAATTATCTCAAAAGAAATTTTATTGGCCAATTGCTACTATCTTTGTTGTAGTTTTTAAAAGTATATCAGTTATTTTTGTATTGATTTCATTCAATCTGAGTCATATTTAAAATCTGTTAATATTTGAAAATGATTTGCAAGTTTTTTTTTTTAAGTGTCATAGCATTGGCCGGGATGCGAACCTGCAACCCGGGCAACTGCCTGAAAGTGCTAGGCAGTAGCACTGACCTCTTGTCCACCAATGCAAGACAATGATTTGCAAGTTGTGATTTAAATTCATTGGAATGAGTCTCATGATTAAAAATATCAACAGTAAATATCAATTTTTTAAAATAATTTTTGTCTCTCTAGTTTTGCATTAACATGCGTCTTACATTTTACTAATCAATGATCATTTCCTGCACTGAATTTATTAAGAACATTAGAAGCTTGAAATATATATTTTCTGTTAGTTAAAATATAATTTAATTCCACTGTACCCTTATTTCAATGTTTCCATGACCATTTACATTTAACATTTTTCTCAAAAAAAAAAAAAGAATTCATATTATAAAGTTGTTTTTTTTTCAAATTTCACAAGTCTATGTCCTTTCTAATTTCTATCATCATAACCAAATTTACCTACAGCAACTTTCATGTTTTAATTGTTTAGTGATTCTAGCATTAATATCTCCCATGACAATTTTAAAATTTTGTTTGGTCTGATCAAAAGTTTTTTGTATATTCCCATTAAAATTTCCTACTTCTTCATCACAATGAAAACTTGTTGGAGCATAAACCTAAATTATCTGCATTTGATATCTGCTATTAAGTTGAATAACTAATCATGCTTTTTGTCAGATGCACGATCAATCTCCACAATGTTATTCTTCCACTTTTTATTTGCAACGAATCTGACTCCACTTGTATTTCTAACATTGTTCCTTTGTAATACAGTATATGTCCACTTTTTAAATCAATTGTCTCTGCTTCTTTTCTTCTAACTTTACAATGTCCAATAATGTCCCATTTAATATGAAACAGTTTTTCTTCCAATTCTTGCAATATTCATTTGTTTGAAAGTGAACTTTAGATGTAAGTTCCTAAATAAAAAGTTATTGTCAAATGGCAGCTTGGATTCATAATCAGAAGATTTTTAGTACCATCTGTCTTCAGAAGTCAACCATTGCCTTGACTGATGATTTTACAGCCTCCTGAGAATAAAGGCCATGATTTATTTTTGTAAGTCATGATTGTAAATATCTATCAGGAAAAAAAAATCATTCACACACCCATTCATTCTGGATTAAAAAAAAAACCTCAAATGATATTTCAGTTAAGAGCTATCAGACAACTGACAAAAAAGACCAAGGTATTTCTTGATCTTAAACTCAGAGTAAAAAGCCAATAAACTCACAACACTGGCTAATGCATGTTAGTGAGCAGCCCATTCATGTTCATATACTATAGGAACAATCACATAGTAATAACAGTTGCAATGACAAAAAAGTATGAAGTGGACAGTAGGAATTTGCCCTGCTTTGTTCTTTTAAGATCTCCAAAAGGAATCAATGGGTCTCCTTTCAATTAACAGCAAATTCCTTTTTTGTAGCCAATTTGTTTACATGTTAATAGTATTTGTGCAATGCTTTTATAAAATACTTATTATAAATCTAAAACTTAACAGAACTACAATTATAATTTATATGAAAATGTTTATTTTTAAAAAGGCATGTAAAAATTTTCTAATAGCAAAGCTAAACAGTTTCTACTGGATAGCAGAGGATAACAAGAAACATTTTTGTCAATACTGGGAAAGAAATTTAAAAAAAAAAAAATAACAATAAATTTAACATTTACATTTAGCATATATTTTCTTAGTGTAACAATAATTACCCTAAATTTATTTTGAATTTCAAAAATGGAATTCAAATAAGAAATATTTCATTGTACTAACTTTGTGAATAGATAAAATTACATCCATTAATGTCTAGCATCATTATTATAATCAAGAACTCCAAAAATTCAAATATTATTTTTTAAATGTCTATCATTTTAAAGCTTACATTTATAATAAATAATGTAAGGATTATTAATATATGATATAGAATAAAAGTTTAATTGTAAAAATAAAATGTTCAAATATGAGGAAATTCTCATTAGGACTTATTGAAATAAGAAAAAAAAGTTGGAACATCAAAATGTTAAACAAGACTAGATGATGGTTAATATGAAAGCTGATATCTATTAAAAAATTGTTATAATGAGAAAGAAATAGAAATTTTATAACCAAAATTCTAAATTATAACTTTGTTATATAAAAACTAAGTTGTTATTCTGATAAATAATAATATATCTGCTTAAATATATAAGAAATATAATTATAGTATTATTTTTTTTTGCACCATAAGATTTTAATTATTTATTCAATAAACTTTTAAACAATATCAACCTGTCTTGAGTGTGGAGTAGATTGAAGCCTGTCAATTAAAGTATGAAGATTGGCTACCTTAATATATATCTGAGCACTTATAGCATATATGTGTGGAGATGGTAATCTGGAACAACTGATGATTGCTAGTTTAGCATGAAATACATATATTGGTGATTATTTATCTTTTCAACATATATGTGTTCAAGTGTATCAGTGTTATGAGATAGAGTGGAGAGTGTTGGGTCATGTGAAAGTCTGTGCTCATATATCCTATATATTATAAATGGTTATTGAAAATAGAATCTCCCATCCACATTATGTTATCCAAAAAATTGTGCATACATTATTAGTTTTGTTATACAAGATTATTGTAATTCAAACTGGCTTTCCAAAATCTTAGTTTATACATAGAATAATTAAATAAAATTTTCTACTTCAGCTATTAAATTTATTAAAATTTGAGCATTAGAATTTTAACAATTAAGGGTTAATCATTACAATTGTACAAACAATTGCAAGTAAAAATATTAGTTATATATAAGAATATTTTACTCCTATGAGATATATTCTACAAGATTCCTCACTGAACTCTTTTTTGTTTACTGTTTATATAAATCCAGTAATAATGCAATTACAAATTATTATACATCAATTATTTATTTCATGTTTGATTTGTTCATTAATCCTGAATCATTTAAAACAAATTAAGCAATATAATATACTGATTATATTATCAAATATAGTCAGAAAAATAAATTCCTAATTTGAATGATCATTGCACATAATGCAATGCCCTCAAATATCAAATCTATCAAACACAATGAACAAAAATGAAATCATTTTTATTTATTTTCAAGAATTTTCCAAAGAAATTTAAACAGATTAAAACATCAGTTAAAGTGAAAATAAAATCAATGAAGATACCCACAAAGGCTTAACTTATGATTTCATTTACATAATTAATTGCTTTTCGTTTTAATAATCTTGTAAACCCAAAGCAACAAACTATCAAATATATGTCTAAATTAAACAGCTCTAACTAATATAGACAAAAATATAAACTCCTAACTTAAATTTACCATCACATTTAATTAACTATTCTCAAATGTTATAATGTATAAATTATTTTCATTATTTTCCAAGATTAATTAATATTACTTTGATGTTTAAAGATATTATAATACAAGTGAGCATTACATTTAAATTAATAGAAATGTCCAAGCAGCTTCACTCAAATTATTTTATAATTACTATCTTTTAAAACATTTTAAAATTACATCTAACAATATATAAGTTTCAGAATTTAAAAAAAAATTAAAAACCAGTAATCCAACATGATAAATTAGCTTCATAATAATTTTTAACATAGTATAAAAATTCTTCATATTTTTTGTTGATGTTTTTATTTTACCATTAAATACTTCCAAAATAAAAAATACTAAACAATTAAAATAGGTCTAATAGTTATGTAATTTCTAAAAAAAAAAACAACTATTCAGTCTACCTGTAAAAAACCTCTAATCTACTGTAAAAGTAAAAAATTCCATATTTTACTTGACCTGGACTTAAACTTCAGGCCATAAGTATAACAAAATTATCCTAACTACTCTTTCACAACATCTAATATATATGTGTTATCAAACATTAAGTTTGTTTTATAAATTATTGCTTCTTAATAAAAAATAAATTATGGTTATTACTATCATTTGCAGCATCATCATCGGTGTAACTTAAATTTTCTGCACTTATAAAATAAATGTTGTTTTAGAAGTAGATTGATGTGACTGAGTAGTAACATTTATCGATATCATTGATAATAAATTATCATTGTTAGCAGCATTAGTGATATGTAGTTTAGCATCAGGTTTTAGGAATACAGTAAATTATGAAATGCAATCAAGTTCTACAATTACAATGTTAAATTACTTAATATTATAAAAACTTTATTTTTTCTGAAAGTTCTACACTAATATCAGTAATTATAATTATCTAACTACCAAAAGATCAACATTTCTTATCTGCTTAATAGTTTTAATAATAATAATAACAACAACAACAATAATAATAATAACAACAACAATAATAATAATAACAACAACAATAATAATAAAAATATAATAATAATAATAATAATAATAACAATAATAAAAATAATAATAATAATACTTACGCACAAATAGTGATTTTAAATGAAGTATCATTATTATATAATACTTGATAAGCAGATTGTAACCTCACTGTTTCATTCTTGCAATTTAGTACATAAGCATCTCGCTTCATAAATCCACTCTTTGTCCTGCAAAGAGGGATTCCTTCTGGTCTTTTTTTATTTTCTGTATAGCTTGGGCTTTTTTCTTTACTATCAGATGTAGATTTGCTAGTTGAGATTATATCAGATTTTATATGCCCTGTTCCAACTAATAATGGCTGACCAACAACACTTTCTGGTGCAGACTGACTGCTGCTTTTATCAATCTGGATAGATTCTTCTGAAATTGTGTCAGAATTCAACTTTTTATTTTTGGATTTTTGAATCCATGTTTGATCTTTATTTTTAGAATTAGGCATATAGAATTGTGCTTTTTCTTTTTGATAATCTTTTTCTGTAGATGGTGCTTCAGAATTAGCATCAACTCCGAAATCATCTTCAAATGGAGAATCTCTAACTAAATGTAAATTATTTTTATTAGAAGAGAACTGATTGTTCTTGTAAAATCTTTCATCGAAATTATTTTCATGTCCTGGAAAGTTAATTGAAGTTCCAGAAAAAACTTGCCCTGGTATTTTTTGTCCTGGAGGTAATGGTTGTCTCAGGAATGGTTGACCAGAATGTCTATTTATAGCAGATGGGATATTTTTGAAAACTTGTGATTTTTTATTATTAGAAAATAATCCATCATTTTCAATATTTTGTTTGCTGTTAGAAATATCATCAATTTTGATATCAGTAAAATAATATTCATCTGAATCTGCTACTTGAGATTGTTTTGAGATAACAGCAATAGTTGTTGATTTTAAATTAATTTTAGGAGTAGGAGTAACAATTTTAGCTTTTGAAATTGGTTTTTGAGTTGTTTCATGAATGTTTTGCCTAACCTGGGGAAACAGATGCATAGTTGATAGAGTAGAAGAGGTAGTAACTTCATCATCATAATAATATTCTTCATCTATTGTTTTCACATTTGATTTAGTTGTTAATTTTGATGGAGGTGTAGCTTTTCGAGAGAGGGGTGGATTAATTGTTGAAGGATGTAGATTAGTTGCTGTACTTTGAAAACCAATTTGCTTAAAAACATTTTTAGCCCTCTCATCATGTGGTGTAAAAATACTTTTTGGACTTGTGACCACTTCATCTTCATAATAATAATAATATTCAGATTTTTGTGAATTTGGTTTTGTTGGAAGAAGTAAACCTGTTACTTCTTTTTTACCCACTGTAATAGTTGCCTGTTCTGGTTCATATTTATCACTGCCAGTTCCAGAAAATTTAAATTCTGGCTTTTTAGTAGTTGTAGATTTTTTATTAAAAGTTTGTCTTGTTTCTGGAGATGATTTAGTTATAATTAGAACTTCTTCTGAAGTGGCACTTGGGAAAGTTGTAAAATGATTATGTGAATTTAATTTCATCTTTTGGCCTTTTAACACAGAGGTCATGGTAGATGTTGGTTTTGAAGATGAATATTTTTTGGTTAGTGATTTTATTTGTTTTGTAGATATTGATGGCCTTAAATATTTTGTAGTAATTATAAATTTAGGGGTTGTAGATTCACTTATATCATATTCATCATATTCTTTTTCTGATTGATTAGAAATTGCCATATCATCATTTTTTAGAGGGGCATCTTTGTTCTTTTTAATAATATTAGTTGACTGAAATATTTTTGTAGATTGTCTCTTTGTTGTTAAATTGTCTTGATTCTTTGTATGCAATTTTTCATTACTATTTATTTGTGTAACATCCATTACAAGATCATCAGAATATGCTATTGTTGTAGGCAAAAATGTTTTCTTAGTAATGTGCAACTTATTTGATAATGTAGTACTATCTATAGGTAATGTATCATCTGATGTTTCTATATCTGTTTCCTCTTGAAAATATTCTTCAGATAATGTTGTTGTTGTTGAAGGAGAAAATGTACTTGATTTTCCACTTATGTGAGAAGGTTTTTTTGTTACAGCTGCATATAATGTCAACACTTGTGCCAAAAAAACAAAAAATATCTATAAAAAAAAAAGAATATATATATAACGATATACATAAACAGTTTAAATTCAATAAACTACGACTCATAATGTATTAAGATAGAATCATTATTTATTTACACACACACACATATATATATATGTGGGTGTTTGTATTTGTAAAACAATTATTTGTCTTTAAAGACATGAACTCATAATACATTATACATAATTACTGTTTATTCACAAACATGCATGAACACACCTATGCACAAATATGTATATTAAATCACTGTGTCAACAGCTCAATGCTTATTATATGTAAATGATAGCATCATAGCTCCATGCTTAAACAACCAATAAAATATTACCTGATATTTTATTGACATGTTTAAATATAAAATCTGTGATGGGAAAATTTACAAATATATATTTTAAATATTATTGTGAATTTTAATATTGCATATACTTAAGAGATTGTATTTAACCTTTGATGTCATCAGGAATTGATCAATTACTACTTGACAGTCCTGAGGTTAAAAAAGTATTTTAGAAACACTAGACAACATTTACTGTTAGTTAGAGCTATACATTTGTTTAATTTGTTTAAGTAATGATGATTTATAAGTTTATTGAAATAAAAATTAAAAAGCTAATCATATTTTCCGTTATAACATTTTGGAGTATTGTTATAATAACTTGGTTTGTGGTCTGGTATAAACTTAGAGAGGAAAAAGAAAATTTGGACACATTTTTTTCTATTGCTAGTAATTAGATTCTATAACCCTAAGTAACAATTAGTGGCAATTCTATATATTTTGCTGTTATTATTTATATAGTAAATTGACTAATGCTATTGATAAATATTTGTAACCAATTAAATCTTTAATAATTGCAATGCAATCTTCCAATGACTATATAAATTTTAATTTCCATTCAGTTCAAAACGTTTCAGACTAATTTCTCTCACTATACATGTATTTCACCAGAATTACATTTGTTAGATTATGGTAATAATCCAATATATTTGCACAAAACACAGTTACATGTTTCATTAAAATGTTCATGCTTCAAAATAATATTGGGAATAATTAGAAAATACAAATAAAAAAGTCTGGCTAAATCTCTAGCTCTTCCAAGAATCAGTTATTTCTGTGAAATAATGAAAACAATTGTTATGGGAAATTTTGCTGCTAGTGATAGTTCAAGATTTATACCTGGTGTCAGAAGAATGTCTCACAAATATTAGATTTTATATATTAAAATATAAAGAAGGTGTGTGTGATTTTAGTGGCTACTAACGTCTATCAAATTTCCATATTAAAGAGACTGTTTATGTAATGGGTAGTAGCTCTAAACATTAGTGATGTTAACTATAACTAATAAACCCTCACCCAATACTTTTTTTTTAGATTGATAATGATGATCAAACCTGTATTTAATCTGTCTATAAGTAATTAAAACACAGGTTCTATTTTTTTTATCGTCATCACTTTTATAATAATTACCCATAAAATCAGAATACACCTGTAGTTTTATTTTGAGATTCCTGACAATGACCAGAGTCTCAGCGTGCTAATATACACACTCAAATAAAAACTGTCTTCAACTTTATAATCCCTTTTTATTTTACCATTAACATTTCAAGTAGTAGCTCCTTTCAAAGGATAAATCCATACTCAATTCAAATGATGGAATAGTGAAATGAATAAAAAATCCATGAATTGATAAGATAATTTGTGAAGTCAGACAAATAACAGGAATAATGAAGTATTATATATTTTTATTATAATAAAAGTAAGCTTAATAATAAGAAAGCATAAAAATATAATATACACAATAGAAATAGTTTTTCTAAATAGTTCTGTCTGTATCTGTAATAAAGAGAAGGAAAGTAAAACCTTCAGTCATATACTTTTCATGAATTTCCATGCACTCACTTGAGAGATCAGTTTAAAAAACATAAGTGGTCCACTTATGTTTAGAACTCGTCACTATATAAGCCAATCTTTTGTCACCAAGCTAAATCATGGCTTTAACCTATTGTGTGCCTGGATTATAAATTAACAAATGGATTATATAAAGTTATTCATTCTATAGCAGGAGAGAGATAAATCACATTTTAAACCATCTGTGATTTGAAATATATATTAAATTTTGAATTTTACTGCAATAAATAGTTTTTTTAAATTGAGCTCACAGGTGAGTACATGTAAATTCATAAAGAGTGAAGGTTTTATTTCCCTTCTCTTTATTACATATGTAGTCAATGCCATACAAATCAATTATTTATTACAGTAAAATTCAAAATGTAATATTTATTTCTAATCACAGGTGATTAAAAATGAGATTTATCTCTCTTCTGCTATAGAATAAATCAGTTTATACAATTCATTTATTAATTTATAATTCACACACATAATAGACTAAAGCCCCGATTTAGGATGATATGCAAAATGTTGGCTTATATAATGATAAAATCTAAACATAAGTGGACCACTTTTATTTTTTAAACTGAGCTCACAAATGAGTGCATGTAAATTTATGAAGAGTGCATAACCAGAGATTTTATTTCTCAGGTCTTTATTATTATTAATATATACAATAATAAATTAATCACTAAAAATTAAGTAATAATACTTTACTATGTAATACATAAATATAATTAAATAAATAAATATAAATATGCAATTAATAAATTACATAATATCAATTAATGACTGTTACTGGTATTAAAAATAAATAAGTAAATTCTCATAACATAATGACCAAGGTATAAATAAATCTTAAATATAATAATATCACTGAATTAATACCCATATTTTTTGTATTATATAATACTTAACTATATATATTATTGTTATGAATATACATAGGCTTTATTCATTTAAACACTATAAATTTTATGGTAAAAATGTAAGCTTATATGAGCCAATAAAACCCAATAATCTCCTTAACTTTAAAAATTTTATTCAACACCACAGTATTTTCTTTAGTTAAGCAATGTTTCTTTTTGATAGATTATGTGCATATAGCATTGTACAAATAAAGCCCCAAATTCATCCCATAAGAAAGTAGTTTTCAAAATTGATACTTTTATTAAATTCCAAAAACTACAGTTACAAATGCCATAAGTTGCAATATGATTAAAATAATTCAACATTGAATAGCAAAATAATTTAGTCTACTTGTTATGATAGCATTCTTTAAGACATTTATCATATTATATCCTTCAACAATAATTATTATTGTTGTAGATAGATCTGTTAGCATTTTGTTGAATACTAGCTGAGATATTTTGTAAACATTTCATTTTGTTAATTCCAAATACTAAGAAATATTAATTTTTTGGCAAAAGTATGAATTTAAGAAAAAGTAGAACCTACTTCAGGCTAACACAAGTCTTTTAATTAATTTTTCTTTTTCCAGAAATGCACTGAGATGAGTGGTTGGGCAACTTATTTTTTAAATTTTATTAGGTTGCTAAATAAACTAAACGATAAAGCAGTTTTTATATTTATCACATTTATGATAAATTCTATTAATAGAAAATTATCTTTTTCATTTTTTTAAAGTTCATTGCAAGCAGCATTTATCTTTTTGTATAGTCATTATTTATATCACATTCTAATCTGTTCACAATACAAATTTAAACAATTGTTATATATAGAGTTTGCAAAACAAACTCTTAACAAACTTTGAAAATACCCTCAACACCAGACCGGTTTCTGCATCAGGCATCGTCAATGAGGTGTTAGGATATTCATTAGATTAAAAATACTAAGCCTAGCCCAGCACTTTATCTAATATATAATCATTGAGAAGAAAATCTGAAACGTTCAGACATCAATATGTCTAAAAATCCAGCTATCTAACTCAAATAGCCATATGGGACTGAAATAAGTTCAGATACACCATATATTAATAGCTCTAGCAATATAAAATTGCCAAAGCCTTAGTGGCAAAAAATAAATTGCTAAAAAAATCAAGTCAGATGTCACATGATCTAATTTTAATAAAGTTCATGTTTACAAAAAGATAGTTGGAGTTTTAGACATATAGATGTCTGAAAGTTTCAGATTTTCTTCTCAATGGTTATACATTAGATAAAGTGCTGGGCTAGTCCTAGTATTTTTAATCGAATGAATATCCTAACACTTCACTGACAACACTAGATGCAGAAACCGGTCTGGGGTTGAGGGTATTCTCAAAGCTTGTTAAGAGTTTGTTTTGCAAACTCTATATATAACATTTGTAAACATGAGCTTTATTAAAATTAGGTCATGTGACATCTGACTATTTTTTTTTATCAATAAATTTAAACAATATACTCCTTATAACTTAATAATTAAATTTTATATACTTTGGTTTAATTAACACTAAAATTTATTATCATTTTACAAATTATGACAATATCATTCCAATTAAAAATTGTACTATATTTTTTATAATTAAAGATTGATTTTAATTTTTAATACAAAAAATTTACAAATATATTTGCTTCATTCAATTTAAACAAAACATAAATCTAAAATGGCATAACTTAGAAATAATATATTTTACCAGTATTTAATTTCTCATTCATTAGATACATACAATTAAATTAAACTGGTATATATTTTTAATTCATTGAAGGCATAAGCATTCTAAGTCTCTTAGATTTTGTCTGTGCTTTACACATAATTAAGATAACAACATAGTGCATTAATATTAAAATGAGGGTAATTACAGAAGTGATTGCTAATTTATGCATATAATTTATGACTTTAATCTTAATTCTAAAGTTCTTTATAATTATAAACTAATATACAATACATTCCTAATGGTAATGAGAAAAACTACCATCATCTTTTATTACATTTGCCTTTACATAGAAAGAAAGAAAAACAATTAAATAATAGAATTATTTATTTTCACTTTCTTTTTTTAACTTCATCAATACTTTTAATTTAATAAAACAATATTATTGGTGACCTTTCAAACAAAAAATGATGAATAATTCAAATATAACTTTAATTTTATAAACATTAGCTATCTTTATGCTAAAAAATAACAGTAGGTGAACATGCAACAATAAAATTATTTTCCATTTATTATATTTTATCTTTTTTTTTTTTTGAGAAGATCCTTAAAATTCTGGCATTGGGTCATATATTTCTTTCTCAATATTGACATTTTTAGGTTAATGGGTATAAATGAGTAATGACTGTTGTTTCTATCCATTTCTTTGACTAATATCAGATCTACTTTTGGATCACTTTACTTCATAATTCATTTCATGAAGATTGAAAGATTTTCATAAATATTACCAAAATCACACTTTTCTTTATGTTTGCCGTAATATCATATAAATACAATTTAACCAAACTTCAAACACTTTTTAGTTTGCTAAAAAGTGTTTGAAGTTTGGATAAATTGTATTTACTGAAAGATTTTATGTTTTTATACTAATTTCTTTCTCATTTTAACTTTTTATAAGAGAATTGCTCAGAAAAACTAACATGTTGAAGTCCAAACTAAGACTGGAATAAAGATCAATGGTTTTCTTTTCTTTTTCCCCCCATATCTATTAGTATCTTATAAGTTTTCATTTGATCAATCTTTCTATCAATTTCTTTCTTATCATATATAATGAACTTTTGAACTTAATTGGTATATGCTTACCAAATGAAATTTAACAAGGGTAAGTCCAATGGTCTCATTTTTTCCTTCTGCCAACTATGTTTCTTCTTCATTCATGACAATTCGTCATTCTTCCTTTTCTTGTTTGATATTCTTAAGATTTTTCCCTTCAAACTACCTTCTAACATTCTCTATTTTTTGCTTGATCATTCATTTTGTTTTAAAACTTGCAATTCTAATCTCATTAATTTCATATTCTTAGCTATCTTTGTAAACATTTTTTCTTTCATTCCATTTATTTTATGTGACAATTTTTGAAGCATTGTTTCTTGATTTTCTTGCAACATTTCTTGAAACAATTTCATTGTTACTTTTTTGAATAACTAGTGATTCTCTTTTTACTTTTTGAATTGGGTTTTTAATTTCTTGGATTAAGCATGATATATTGCTTACCAGTGTTATCATTGACTCATTAGGCAAAATTTTATCAATATCTGTTATGGTGTCTTGTAGCATGCCCCCTTTTTTTACAATGTGTTTATCATTTTTAGATTTTTCATCATATAATTATAATATTATTTATATCAATATTTTTAAATTTATATTAAATATTGGTGTATTACTCAAACACCATCTCTTATGCATTCCTCTTTATAGTAAATATCTCTAAAGTAGACTTTTGTGTCAGTTTGTCCCACAAAAAAAAACATTATCCATAGTCTTTCATACCAGTGTGTCCCACAAAATTTAAAAAAATAAAAATTAGCTATAGCCAATTTCTTCAGTAAGAGTTTCTTTAGTAACAGAAGGTTACAATTCTAGTAAGATTTAACATTATATTATCAATTTGTTACTCCTATCTGATTTTACTCATATTTTATTTAATATTTATCAACCCAATCTGAACTTAGTTTAATACCTACATTCTACTACTATTTATTTTTTACTTCTTTCAGATAAATAATGTTATATTTTCCCTAGTTGAGTTATTATGCAATCAAAATGATCTAGATAAATGGATTTATCTGATATAATGCATTGTAACTCCAAATATATAATAATGACCATATTAGTTACAAATTATGTGCTGGTTATCTCAGAAGGTAGTTTTACTCATGCCCAAACCTTAGGCACCATAATGGTCACTAACATCTATTAAATTCTCATTTTAATGGCAATTATTTATATAATGGATAGTTGCTTTAAATTTTAGTGAAGTTAAATAAATATAATTTTTAACCCTTACTTAACACCTTTTTAATAATGGTAAAGTCTGTATTTAATCTTGTTTATGAGTGCTTAAAACATAGACTATATTTCCTGAACATCTCCATTTTTGTGACAATTAACCTTAAAAGTACCAGTAGTTTTATTTTGATACTCCTGGCAATAACCAGACTTTCAGGATTCTATCTTCCCTTACAGATGAGCTATCAATGCATACAACCAAATAAAAACTGATTTCAAATTTATAATCCATTTTATTTCACCATCAATATTCTAAGCAGTAGCTCAGTTCAGAAAATAGACTCATACACAGTAATTAAAAGACTAGTGCCAGCTTAAAGTATGTTCTCTTTTTTATTAAATTCTATGCTATTATTAAAAATAAATGTGTACAAAATATCTCTGCTACTATTCTAAAGAATACTAATAGATCTATCTAAAGTAATATATATATATATATTGTAACGGATATAAATATAATATCATGATTATTAATTATTAAGATATATGCTTACAATCTGTTCTTTGTAACAGTATGTATAAATAAAATGAACTGACAAAAAGGTTGATAAAAGGCTGTTACTTTATAACTGATTACAATCTATATATTGATGAGGGATTAAAAATGATAGTTGCTATAATTTAATAACTAAACACTAAACAGGATATATGATATACTCCAGCGGTTCATCATTTGTAACCAAGTAAAATTAAATGAGAAATGAATTTACTGTGTTAGCTAAAATACAATTTATAATTAAATAAGGATGACGCTAACATATAAATAAGAATATATGCATATCATGCTCTACTTGGGTGTCTATTTTTAATTAATTAAATATAACATTATAGCCCGTTTGCAACTATCCTAAACATTACCTCTAATACGCTAATAATGAAATAAATAAATTATCTCATTTCTCCTTATAAAATAACAACAAGGAAAATTAAAACTATTATCATTAAAGATTTAGAATATTTAGATATTGGGGAAGTCATTTGAACAATTAAAACATACTGACCATTGTCATCAAATAAAATAATATTAAATATAGCATCTGAATAAAATTACCCACTGTAAGATTCCTGGAGTGCATTATGCTTATCTCCAATACTAGGTTCTTTTAACAAAGAATCCTTCCTATTCTTCTTCCCAACTATATAAGACCATTCATGGTCACACGCACACACTGGTGCTATTCATGACAACTTATAAAACATATTATATAAAGTTAATATTATGAAGTTGGAAAGGGATTAAATCACTCTTTATTCAGTTTAGCTAAGTACATATGTTTTCCACGAACGCCACTAGATTGTTTTAAATCTAGATAAATATTTGTTTAGAGTGTACTGAGTTCAAACTCATTCGGTACATTTTTACTACACATGACTTGGATGACTAATGAATAAAAAAAATGACATTCTTATATTTTATCTATATCAATAAAATTACAAGATCCCAATATTATCAAAATTTATATTATAGATCAAAGACTCTTATAGATATTACTAGCTCATTTTATGTATATTGACGAACAGACAAGTATAATCTTATTAATGGCTTCTAAACAAGCATCGTGAAGACCATTATTGATATTGATGGCCATTTAACTAGATTATTTATCACAATATAAAGGTAATAATGATGATGATAATAATGATGATGATGATGATATAATATTAATAATGATAATAATAGTGATGATGATACCAGCCATAGCTTATTAATAAACTCACAACAATAAATTTATCTTTATAAACTCATAAGCACTTTTTAAAATCATCCCATTTCAAACTGGGATTTAATTATTACATTCACTAGCATTTATATAAGTTTATAGTTTATTTACTAAAAATACTTTTATAATTAAGACTAGGATTTAATAATACTAGTGATGATGACTGATCATCACGAATCTCTATGCATGATATACAACTTTCTACAAATCCTTATTTACTAAATATATAAATTATGTTAAACATTAGATTTAATGATTATAATTTATTAATGATGATGGCGATCATAACTCATGTACAGTACCATGTTTAAAAGGTGTTTTAATCAATAATACAATATCCATCTTTGATGAAGATGATCAAAACTCATGGACACAACATAATTTTAGCTTTTTATTATACACCTATAATTATTAAAATTTGATTATTATCAAGCGTAATCCTTAAATACCTAAATGTAAATCAACATTCTAGTTTACTTAACATTTTGTGAGCGCTTAATATTTGCAAGTGATTGCTCAATATTTACGAATGATGATTCTTAATATCTGTGAGCGATGATGATGATGATTATTTAAAACAATAGAATTAAAACAAGAAAAATACAACAATATTTTAATAAGAACTCGGAAACCAATTAAGATATATAATTATATTTTATTAATACTATTACTCTTTCTTTCTTTAAAATCAAATTTACTAATTAGATAAATGGCTTTTTATTACATTAATTCAATATAGAACTAATACAAAATTTTATATACAAGTTCATCATTTTGGATAATTTTAAAATAAGCTGGCTTAAAATGACATTTAAAAAAATATATATTTCATGGAATGCTTATTTAAGACTTTCCTAACTCATTATATCATAAAAATAAATTTCATATGTAACTTGTGTTTTATTTCACTTCCATTCATATGTAAGCCTTGCTTTATAATTTACCATATTTAAACTAATGATGTATAACCTATTCTTTTGACGTGTTTGTATAAGCAGTTACACATGCACACATTCAGTAAAGTTAACATATATGTTTAAAATGTATACCCCTATATTAGAGATTAATACATAAATTACATATATAAAAAATATTCTTGCAACCTTTTAGCAAAATAAAATAAAATACATTATATAAATTTTAATATGCAACAAGATAAAACAAAACAAACATTATAAATGCATATATTTATAGGTTGCTCATTATCATAACAACTGAAGAACAATTAAAAAAAAACATTTCAATATTACAATATATAATATAAAAAAATAATAAAAAAAAAATAATGAAAATTTAAGTTAAAGATTTAAACTGTGTTTGTGTTATGTTATGTGATATTGAGAATAACCATCGATAAACAAGCCTTTGATGTTTCTGTATCAAAGAAAAAAAATGCTTTGAACAATAAATTAAGGTTTACTTTTAATAAGCAATAATAAAAGATCTGTTAAGGAAAGTTCATAGTTACCCGATTACTTTCACCCCTTATAAATGTCCCGAGTTTGAATTTTCAGACTGCTTGTCTTTGCTCCATTTAAAAAAAAGAAAGTTCTTGTTGATACCTTCTAATAAACATGAATTAATTGACTTGCTGTTTCCACAACTTTAAAATTATTTATTGTTGATACTTTTGATAACGCTGAATTCGTTGACTGGCTTTCTTCTAATTTTCTCAAAAAGAGTTATTACAAGTACTTTTAGATAAGTATGAACTGGTGGATTTGCTTGTCTCTCCCATCTTTAAAAAAAATCGTTGTAGACACTCTAGATGAATATGAAGAAAATTTTAACAAAAATTTGGTTGATAGCTTAATCAAACCTAGCTGTAAGGCCTTTATACAATTTTCTTTTCCTCTTCCTTCCCCTTCTTCCTCCATCCAAAGGTAATGAGCCTATAATGGACCAGGAGAAAAAAAGAAGCATTTCAAATAGATTGTGTGGTTGGCTTTCATCATTTTGTTGGCTACTATTCGATTGGTATATGAGTCCATAGACAGATTAGTGAGCTAACTCATGATGGGGATTTCAGGAAGCAAAAGAATGGTTTTAGCAATGCAAATTCATTATATTATACACAGCAAAATATATTAATATCATTTCATAGAACTGTTAATAACTTCTTCCAATAAATTCAATTTTGTTCCATTTTTCCTTCTTTACCTTAATCTTTCTGGGATTACTTATATATATGCACATCTTCATCTATACTGACTAAAACAAGTCATTTTTTTCTTCCTCAACTTTTAAAGAGTAAAAAAAAAAATAGCTCACTCTCTTTTGAAAAAAAAAAAAAATCAAAGCTTACATCTCTTCTCTCATCATATTAAAAAAAACTGACTGATCACTAAATATTGTTTCATTCGTTTTTATTGCGAATTTTAATCAAAGAAAATGACCACCCACAAATCTCTTATCTTGAGACAAATATCTAAGATCACAAGTATGATGGTCTGTCACAATTTTACAAGAAAATTAATAATCACGTTTTATTACATCAAAGCACCCCTTTTATAAAAATAATCTTAGACACAGATAACACAAACAATAAAGCTGGCAATCTATAGTCATTAGAAATAGGTGTAAAAATGTTTTATGTTTATACAGACGTTCTCATTCTTTCACACTCTTTTGCACGTGTACATTTTCACATCTTAATCTCTTATCTTGATCACTTTATTTGACACTTTCTTTCTGATCTGCTTTATTTTAACCAAAAATAATGTTAAATAATTTAATACCTTATTTAATAAAAAAAATATAATAAATCAATATTAAATATTATTACATTCTCTCTCTACATAACTGCTTATTTATTAACTATTATTATATAGACTGTATAACAATAAATACACACACAAATCTATATATATATAAAAGAAATTTTTTTTTACTTAATTAAAAAATCTCTATATGTGTGGGCAATGAGAACATACATATATGTACAATATATATATCATACTGGTTAATCTAAACCCTGTTAAGATGAGCACGCCCACATAATGAACATGAAAAAAAATATGGTGACACACCAGGGTAAAAAGCAATTCTAAATTTTTTTACGATTGCCTTGATGCAGTCATAAGGATGGTTATTAAAGTATTGGCTCTTACATACCTTTGAAGGATTATATAATTACAAACCCTCACACCAGTCCCAGAAAGAGAAAAAATAATTCCCCCTCCTGAAAAGATATGCAAGGCCAAAAAAACAAACAAAAATCTAATTGAAATAAATATGCTAATGACTAAAGACTATCCCGATAAGTTTGTATCCCATATGCTAGCTCAGCGTTCTCTTTATCCCAGGTAAAGAAATGGGAATAGCAAAACTCGTGTAATTATTTAATTATTTTATTATTTCAGAGAGAGAAATATGAATAAAGTATCAAAGCAGTAAGGCAATTCTATAATTATTAAACAAATATTTATTGAACCCCATATCCCTTCACCAATTACAAAGATAATAAATCCCAATGTAGAGAAAAAATACATGATAATATAATAGTTATTTTTATAAAGAAATATAATGTTAAAACATAAAAAGAAAAGAATCAATTAGTGAGAGAGAGTTGTTTGAGAATCATAACCTCGCACATGAATATATTTTACAAATACTAAATGTTACATTAAATAAGATTGATATTTTACACAAAGAGATATAAATGAAAGATATGTAACACACAATAATATATATGAAATTAATAAAATGGAGTGAACCATATAAAGTCTTTTTCATACTTCTCTGGGCTCTGAGTAGGCTATTCATCTGTTCATCCAGGGCGGCAAGGATTTCTCTTGAACATGGCAATATTCAGTATCTTTCATAATCACTTCATGGCTGGATCTAGGAGACACTTCTGACAGCATTATTTAGAAGCTTTCATGATCATTTGATGGCTGGATCTAGGAGACACTTCTGATGGCAGGAGTGGAGTTGGGCAGGTGCGCTGACTGGGGGTTCCTAGCCATGACCATTTCATGGACAAGAGTACACTTGTGTTTCAGGTTTAATCATAAATTTCCACTTTGGTCGATGATTATCCACTAATAGGAGTGTTTTCTTTTTGGTTTCTACAGCACGGGTAGTGGTTCTCTTTTATTTTGGGTTTTCAAATACCAGGACCTTCCAGTAAACACAGTTCTGTGCTGCACTAATAATTGGCTACTTGGAAATCATCTTGAAGCTTGCTCTATGTCAGCAGGATATAAAAGAAATATCTAGAACTTGAATGGCTGACTGTCTGCTTCTGTATGTTCTGCTCCAACTCTCTACGTTTAACCAGACAGGTTAAGATAAATTCAATAAGTCAGCAAGCAAGTTACAAAAAAAATCCAGTAGGTTAACATGAATGAGTGAATGATCGATTGATTCAGTGAGTGAGTGATTGACTGAGAGAGAATTAGTGAAAGTCAGTGACTGTCTGAGTCCCCTAAACACCTAGGTACCTGTCTGAAAAACATTTAATTAGCTAATTTTGAATTTTGTTAATGGATCCATACAATGCACGAAGTATTCCTATGTAATCTCAATTTTTTTTATTTTTAATTAAATTTATTATCTAAGACATTTTGATAATCAGATTAAACTTAAAATATTTTTTTAAATTAAACTAGATACCTTTCTCCACCTGCATTAACATAAATTTCAACAAATTCTTTTGTGTAGTTGAAATACTTGAAAATTAAAAAAGAAACAAAATTACTTATCTACTAAAAATATAAATGCCTTTAGGCTGTTCTTAAATCTAGAACAATGTGTTTGTAGAGAAAATTAACTTTAAAACTTTTGATTTTAAAAATTATGTATTTGTTGGAACATTTAATCATTTCCATCTTTTTTTCTTTTTACAAACTCTTCATAAAAAAATATAAATACATCTTGCATTGGTGGTCGAGAGGTCAGCACGACTGCCTTGCACTTGCAGGCAGTTGCCCGGGTTGCGGGTTCACGTCCCGGCCGATGCTATGACATTTAAAAATATATATATAAATACAAATTACACATAAACATCTTTGCGTTTCTTAAAAAAAAAAAATGAACATAAAATAATAATAAAAATTTATTATAAGCATATAGCTAATATGCTAACACATCGAATCGTAAATTATAAGCTTTAACTATTGGCTTTTCTTGTGTGTGCGAGTATATGATATATCCACAGACCGCTCTCACTTATTTTATAACATAACTTAATTTTGTTTATATAGATGGTATACACCCCCCCTCTTTAGTAGCTTTATTACGTATTTTAGGTCGTTTGCTTACTTAATACCATTTTATGCTTGGCCATACAAAGTGTGCCTCTCATAATATATATATATTATAACCTACACTTCCAACACCACTCATATACATTACATGAGCGAAATGCCCAGGTACCAGTTCTATTAATGAATAGAACAATATAACAAAATATATAATACAAAATTATTACTGAGACTCTTCAATTAAATCTATGTTCAGCTCAGCTCAGTGGGAGGCTATAAGCAGTTCATAAGATATATGATAATAAATGAATAAAAGAAGAAATATTATAAAACATTTAATATAATGTAAATTCCTTTGTTAATTAATTGTATGATAAAGAATCATAATGTTTATTTGGTACAGTCTATTAAAATATACTTTAAACTTAATTTCTTCCTTCATCCAAGTATAACATATATCAGCTTGCTATAATTATATTCTTAAACAATTCTATGACTTGGCATATCATAATCTAAACATCTACTTTAATGCCAATCAAGAAATAAACAATAAGATCTCAGGGAATTTTAACAAACACAGTTGAATTAAATAAACTACATTGGCCCATAAATTATAATTCTAAAGTATGATAAAAATGTAATGAAACAAATTGACTAAAATATTTTACTGTGTTTCAATAATAAGATAATGACAGAAATAGGGTATTTTAATCTCATATCATCATCTAACAAATATACTGACTTGGCAACCTTTCTAATACGTTTATCAAGTGGCAAATGTTCTTTTATAATGTTTGGATTAAGAAAAACAATATTGTCAGACACTAGCAAATTTAATATTATAACTCTAAAATAATATATCTATTTTGTAATAGATTTATGAAATGTGGAGATGTGGAAATGGAAAACACGAATGTACACAAGAATAACTCAAGACACAGTTTTTAAGATTTTAAATAACTAAAACAAATCATTTATTACAATAAAATAAACTTGGTTTAATATGATATTAACAAATGGACTATTTGTTTTACAGATTTTTAAATTATCAAATAAACTTTTAGCATCAGTTTGGGATTATCCCTACTATCAAAGCAAATTAATAACAAAACTTAAATATCCTGACTTCGAACACATGCTTTGCCTACATGTTTCATCTTCATGACAATAAATAAATAACATGTTATATTATTAGCACAAAAAACAAAAAAAAATATCTTTGAGAGGATATTACTCTTGATTAACAAAATAAATCAAATTACTTATATTTGGCTCTCAACAAAGCAACTTTCTCTAATTGACTAAATAATCACTTTCAATTATGTATACCTTTTATGCATAGCAACAAATCATGTTTATTCTGATGATTTGATGATTTATAACCTTTATTTAAATAAATACACTGTATTTTAAAATATTTATTCCCGTTTTAATCTCAATACTTTATACTTTATATTTAAATGAATGTAATGTATTTCAAAAAACATTTATTTCTCATTTTAATTTCAATAATTCTATACTTTATATACGCGATATTATTTATATTACGCGTGTGTGTGCACGTTCAAGCAGCAATAATATAAAACAATCTTTTCTATAAACTCTCCATTCATTAAGAAAATATCATACAATTATTTTATTTCGAACAATGTCGTAATTCATCAATAAAATAAGACACTAATATTACATCAACAATTAATCTAACAATTTATCTAGCCACATATTAATTAACACAAAGCTATATTTTCATGATTATACATACTATACGTTATAAGGGAAATCTACATGAGGAGCAGATAAACTCTTACTGAACACTTCTACAATAATTTATCTGATTCTAAATATAATGTTGGTGGAGAACATTTCTTCATCACCAAGAATCTAAGAAATACATCACATAACTTCCTAAGCATTATTTAATCATACTTCAACAATAACTCATCTACTTCTAAATACATTAATGGTGGGGACTTATTCCTCATCACCAGGCTCTAAGAAAACATCACTTCAAAATATCATTTAATCATACACATATAATATAAACTAGGCTCTACTCATGGAAAATTATTAACATAGACTAAATAAGCAAATCTTTTATCCCTACAGACATTATAACGCAATCAGATTTCTTTCCATTCTCATAGCTTTTCTAAATATTGAACATTATAAATACACGCTGGCAGATAAATACATACAGATAACATACCAATCCATTCAACTCAGTAGAATACGACAGTGTACGAAATTTATGCATAAAATATTCACAAACTGAACTTTATCAAACAAATATCATAATTGTGCAAAACAAACACACACCCGCGAATAAAAAGTATATATAATATTAACTCTAAATTACACACTAAGCAGGTAACATGATAATTAAATATTGCATTAAGGTATAACTTTTAATTTAATATTTATAATTATTACGAACGAACTTTCTTTCATATCTTGCAAACTACTTCTATTATAAGTTCGTTGATTTAAAAAAAGAACAAAATTTTCACTTTGAGATAATAAAGTATACAAAATAAATGTAAACCTCTCTAATAATATATTTTAAAAAAATATTTCTTTCTTTTACCTTCGTAAAAGAACAATAAGACCTGTTTGAACACAATCAATTTTTACCAGCGTACTCCTCATTTGGATACGCTTCAGAGACGTTCTTGATGGTCAAAATACCCAAATTATAAATAAACATAATAATAAATAAAGCCTATCTACCTATCATATACATTAATTATGACAAGCAATAAAAAAAAATAAAGAAACAAAAGTTATTAGTTTTGTAATTTAAAATAAAAGTTCACTTGCAAAGCTCGGTTCCAGGTTTATGAAACAATATGGGACACATTCCAAACTGAATTTTAAACTAAAATAAACTGCTGTAGGATAACCAAACAAATATAGTCATGCTTAAATAGGACTCAGCATCTTCAATGTTCATAACAAAGTTATTTAAGTTACTGTATCATACATAAGCAATCAATTTATCTTCTATTATGACGAGAATATAATAAATTCTTAACTACTGTTGGACAGGAATTATCTCACTTATTCCGTTGTAGTTCTAAATTGAATACGTAATTATTTTTAGTAGTTTATTGAATAGCATTTAATAATACTTTGTTTTATTTTCCATCTTTATCGAAGAGAACAAAAATTACCCGCATTTCTATCCTTCTATTCGATTTAAACAGATATTTAATTTGAAGTAGCTCACATTTATTTCCTTCATTTAACATACGTATTATTTCCAGAAATACCAGACAAACAAATACTGTCATCTCTTTATGATGAATTTAAACATGGCATGATTTATCAAAATATGCATGTCCTTAAGTCTATGTTTAATTCTCACAAAAACATAACACGGAAAATAGTGAAGAATCAAAATATATTCTGTAAAATAGTTCTGCATGCGTTTTCCAGATATATTAAAGAACACACGTTGGTTAATGACACAACAATAATATTCATGCAATTTATTCCTATTTAAAATGATAATTAAGTGAAGTAATGTAGACTGGACGTTATTAACATACATTTTTAAAAGAGCAATAGTCATGAAGAGGTTAAATTCAAAATGTTTAAATTAAGGAGAATAAAGTAAACTGAGTACCTTTTTTAAAATTTAAAACTGCATTCTGAAATTAACTTGTCCCATAATAAATTTCTTGGGATCCTTTAGAAATTTTACTCCAAAGTCTTTTTTAAAATCAATTTGACTTCAGCAACTGGTTTTACTTTCACAATAATCAGCCACTGTTTTTGGCTACAATTACATTACATAATATGCAAATTTTTCACTGGAGATCTTTGTTAAATAGCTCTCTTTAGCAAAGTTCATTTTCCTTCCACCAGCTTACTCCCATGCTCCTCTTCTATCTCAGCTAATTACATATTCAAAAAAAAATCTTTTAAAAAAAAAATCACTTTGATTTTTTAGAATTAAAATCAAGATAAAAATAATAATAAAATAAATAGCTTTTACAAACTTGAAAGAAAAATGAATATTAATTAACTATTAAATAAAAATGATTAATAATTTATTTAATTTGTAAAATAATCTATTGATTCAACTATCTATTAATCATTGGAAAGAAATATATATTTGTTAAATTATTTAAGATAACTACTGTAATTTAAATGTTTTTTATTGTGCATGTACTATTGTTTGCTGTTATTAAAAGATGAAAATGAAATGAAAATGATGCGGAGTCATACATGCATGCACATGTACTACAACCTAAATATTAAACTATCTTAACTAAATATAATTGAAATGGCTATTAATTGTTGACAAAAGGATAAGTATTAATGAATAAAGTATTTTAAAACTATTCAACTAATACTACAATAATATAAAATAACTTTGCATCTTTCTGACAAAATGTATCAATTCCATTAATAAACAACCCCTCTTCCTTATATTAAATACCTCATTAACCACACTAATAATAATGAATACCTATCAAGTGGTCAATAAACTGCATAAGCAACCCATATCTAAGCTTTAAACAATCTCCAGCAAAAAATTTTAAAATTCTAAGGCTATTTCATTTTTTTTTAATATAATATAACTATTCAGTTAACATACAAAGTATCTTAAACCCTTGTGCCCATTCAGATGGTCACAATATATATATATGATCAATAGATGGAGCTTTACCAAGACCTCCAAACAAGCGTATTTTGTTTACATAATTGTCAGAGTCAATATTCACTGTCTCTTTCATTTTGCTCCACCCTCAGATCAGCTGATTTCAAGCTGATTTGCTCTCATCAGTGAAGGGATAGGAGTTACAAAACTAGACCTAAAAACTGACTCCAAGCGTTTATGCAAAATGTTTTTATCAGTTTGCAAGCATGAATCTTTTAGACACATTAATGTCTTCAAACTCAGCCTATCAAACAAGATAGCTATATGGGTCTGATTTCAGTTCAGCTTCTCCACATAGTAAAAGTTTCTGCAATCTATATCATTGCAAGAAAACTTTAAAGGTACATTTATGAAAAAGAAAACAAGTTTTATATACGTAAAAACCTGCTATCACTTGTTATTAATGATCAATAGATGGAGTTTACCAAGACCTCCAAACAAGTGTCATATTCTGTTTACATAAACGTCAGAGTCAGAATTAACTGCCTCTTTCTTTTGCTCCACCCTCAGATCAGCTGATTTCAAGCTGGTTTGCTCTCATCAGTGAGGGATAGAGTATAGAAACTAGACCTAAACACTGACTCTCAAGTGTTTATGCAAAACGTTTCTATCAGTTTGCAAGCGTGAATTTTTGACACGTTAATGTCTTCAAACTCAGCCTATCAAACAAGATAGCTATATGGGTCTGATTTCAGTTCAGCTTCTCCACATAGTAAAAGTTTCTGCAATCTATATCATTGCAAGAAAACTTTAAAGGTACATTTATGAAAAAGAAAAACAAGTTTTATATACATAAAAACCTGCTATCGCTTGTATTAATGATCAATAGATGGAGCTTTACCAAGACCTCCAAACAAGCGTATTCTGTTTACATAAACATCAGAGTCAGTATTCACTGTCTCTTTCATTTTGCTCCACCCTCAGATCAGCTGATTTCAAGCTGATTTGTTCTCATCAGTGAAGGGATAGGAACTTCACTGATGAGAGCAAATCAGCTTGAAATCAGCTGATCTGAGGGTGGAGCAAAATGAAGGAGAGTGAATATTGACTGATGTTTATGTAAACAGAATACGCTTGTTTGGAGGTCTTGGTAAAGCTCCATCTATTGATCATTAATACAAGCGATAGCAGGTTTTTATGTATATAAAACTTGTTTTTCTTTTTCATAAATGTACCTTTAAAGTTTTCTTGCAATGATATAGATTGCAGAAACTTTTGCTATGTGGAGAAGCTGAACTGAAATCAGACCCATATAGCTATCTTGTTTGATAGGCTGAGTTTGAAGACATTAACGTGTCTAAAAAATTCATGCTTGCAAACTGATAGAAACGTTTTGCATAAACGCTTGGAGTCAGTTTTTAGGTCTAGTTTTATAACTCTTATCCCTTCACTGATAAGAGCAAATCAGGTTATCTGAGGGTGGAGCAAAATGAAAGAGACAGTAAATATTGACTCTGACATAATACGCTTGTTTGGAGGTCTTGGTAAAGCTCCATCTATTGATCATTAATACAAGCGATAGCAGGTTTTTACGTATATAAAACTTGTTTTTCTTTTTCATATATATATATAGTCTAAGGATACAACATGATAAATGTCTTAAGGAATGCTATCCTAATAAGTATTCTAAATTATTTTGAAGCTAATAATGTCCAAAGCTAAATAAAAAAATAATGTAAATGCACAAAAGCAGTTGTCAAGGCAAACTTGTTTAAACAATAAAGGTGGAAATCTATATATATAGTCTAATATACTTATGTAAATACTAAAGATTGTAACTTGATTATATCAGAGATGTCGTTACAATATATTGAGATTGTTGATTGTTATTGTTTAAATGTTGACTGCTTTCATGCACTATCTAGTCATGGACATTATTAGCTCAAAATTGGAATGCAGTTGAAAGTTATATTTTCAGTTAGAATGTTATAATTGATTACTTGTTAGTCTAAATTAGAAACTAGTTTTATTTACACGTTTAATTAGGTTTATTGAAAGTTCTTTGAAATATGTAATGTTTAATTTTATTTACTAGCACCATGATCATATATAATTTTTTAAACAAAAAGGATTTACAACTTATGTACATGCACTGCAATGTTGTTATAATAGCTCAACAATGTTTTGTTGAAATGGAGAATAATCTCAAACTTATTACATGTTATAAGACAAACTGAACAAGACAGATTTTATTTTGGTCATGTTGATGTTAATTATGGATTCTAATATTACAAAAACATTTCCCTTCTCTTTTGCTTAGTTCATGTAATCAGTCTTCATCTTTTTCTTTAGCCAGTATCTATTACTATTATTTTTAATATCATATTCTATCTGTCCATGCAACACAAATTATGCTCTTTATAACTTAATAATTACGAGCTGATAGTATAAATTATATAGACCTTGATTTAATTAACACTAAAATTTATTATCATTTACAAATGACAATAATATCATATATTTTGTATAATTAAACATTGACTTTAACTTTTATACAAAAAAAAAATATATAAACAAATTTATTTGAATTAATTCAAACAAACCATAAAACAATTTCAAAGTGGCAATGACTTAGAAATAATACATTTCACAAGTATTTAATATCTCATTCATGAAATACATGCAATTAAATTAACTAGTATATTTTTTAATGAACAGCATAAGCATTCTAAGTCTTTTGGATTTTGTCTGTGCTTTGCACACAATGTAGATAACAATACAGTGCATTAATATTATAATGATAATAACTAGGGAAGTAATTACTAATGTATGCATACAGTTTATGACTTTAATCTCAATTCTCTAACCAAACTTACAATATATTTCCAATGATAATGAGGATAATTATAATTATCTCATTACAATATATATATAATACATTAAAGATCAGCCTTTTCAAGCTATTGTGCATGTGCTTTTTACGAGTGTTAATAATAAATGAATACTTTCATTCCCAACACAAGATATAGTATTTATGAAAGAATAAAATGAATCACTTATGCTTTCCAACCCAAATGCTTATATATGGGCAAATCCTAAGTACTGGAAGTGAAAGTGTGAGGATAGACCACTCACTTTAAATTACTGTTTACGATGTCTGAATGAATGACGTCAACAAAATTATCTAGAATTTATGAAATTTCACTCTCAAATGAAACTTAAACATATGTAAATAAGCATTTATTTTTATAGCACTATGTCTGATAAATTGTAATACATTAAAGATCAGTCTTTTCAAGCTGTTGTGCATGTGCTTTTTATGAGTGTTAATAATAAATGAATACTTTTATTCCTAATACAAGATATAGTGTTTAGTAAACTGTAGATAATTTCATCGATGTCATTCATTCAGACATCGTAAACAGTAATTTAAAGTGAATGGTCTATCCTCATGTTTTCATTTCCAGTTCTTAAGATTTGCCCATATACACCTGGGTCTTGTTTTACACGATAGATAGGTTCCTCAGAAAACATGCACAAACGAAATCGTGCAAAAATAGACATAACTTACATTGAAAAAGGGGGATGCGGTCTGTGATTTTTCAAAATTCGCATAAAAGCAAAGCACCAACGTAAAATTACTTTAAAATTCGTGCGCAAAAAAAATAAGGAAATAAAATATGACTAATAAAAAATTTCAAATTTGAAAAAAATTAATACAAGACAAACTTTTTTTAGCTATATTATTTAATTTTATTCAAAATAATATATTTTTATGCATAATTTACAGTACAGTAATTTACATTTTTATACACATTTTAATTATTATAGCTATTTGCCGGAAAACACGTTCGTTTGCAAACATCTAGTGCCAACTTCACACTCATGTGTGAGTGGTTTTCTGGTGACAACGTAATTAGTAATTAATCTTTGAGACAATGATTTTATTAATTGTTTATGAAACTAACAACTAAAAATTAAATTATTTTTGTCTTTAATTTTCAATTCCGTTTAAAAATCAAATTTCGCCGTAATTTTTAAATTGTTAATTACAATTAAAAATCAGATTTTAATTTTTAATTGTCAAATTTAATTGTGCCCACTGCTATTACTGACCTTTTAAAAATAAACTTGTGGACACTAAATGATTAATAATTGATTACGTTCTTTTATAAAAAGAAAAAACAGAATGTGATTTAAAATGCAAAATTAACACGCAATGTTTGAATAAATTTACATGATAATGTTGTAAAATTTAACGTATGTATACATAAAATCTGGAAATTATGATTTTAATTTTATTATTGCATAAAATCTTACTATTATAAAGCACTGAAAATATTGAAATTACTAAGATGAAAGTCGAATTCCAATAATGTGCTATTACTTTCAATATAACGTAAGTGTGCAAAATTTATTATTTAAAGTAATAGTGCATTATCGGAGTTTGACTTCCGGTCAAACACGAATCGCGTAACTTCAAAATCGTGTTAAATAAGTCCGCGTAAAAAGAGACCCAGGTGTATAAGCATTTGGGTTGGAAAGAATAAGTGATTCATTTTTTTCTTTCATAAATACTATATCTTGTGTTGGGAATGAAAGTATTCATTTATTATTAACACTCGTAAAAAGCGCATGCACAACAGCTTGAAAAGGCTGATCTTTAATGTATTACAATTTATAGGCCATAGTGCTATAAAAATAAATGCTTATTTAAATATATATATAAATGAATTGAGGTAAAAAAGAGAAGATGGACAGACCTTTTTTAAAAAAAGTTTTATTTGTGCTTTGGATTGAGAGTATTTTATTTGCTTAATAAATAAGTATTGGAATATTAATCTCAATTTATTATATAATATTAACTACTGGGAAATTTGTATTTGCATATTTCATTATTTGACTTGGTATTGACAAGTTGTAAATTAAAAAATTTCGCCAATATGAATTAAAATAATGTAAAGCAATTTGAACAATAGCCTCAAAAAAGTAATATGATTGATTTAAAATCTTCCTGCTTTCTTTCTGAAGTGCTAAAGATTGGCTTTTATAAAGAAATTGGGATAAAAGAGAAAAAACAGACCAATCTTTTTTCTTAAAGAGTTTTATGTTAAGCTTTGAATTGACAGTATTTAATTTACTTAATAAACCAATGTTGGAGTATTAATCTCAATGTATTAGCATACATATATAATACAAGTAAAATGTCCATTAATTAAAAAACTATTGTAATAATAATAAAAATAATAAATATAATGATAAAAACTATTATATACAGTCTTTCAATCTGCAGAAGTACTTTCAGTTAATTCCTTAACCTGCTTGACTGATGTTTTAATTCCTTAACTTGCTTGAACTGATGTTAAATTCAAAAAAACAAAATGGAAACAAATATCGTCAACTCATATTCCACAAATTTCAAATTTTAATGCTAGCATCTTGTCTATTAATTATATTCATTTTATTCCTATTTATTAAATTTGCCTCCTTAATTTTTTTTATTATGGTTTTTCTCTTCACGAAGAATCTTAACATTTTCAATATCAAACTTAAATTTATATTTACATATCCTTTCATGATCCAAGAAAACTGAAAGTCATTAAATTATTATTATTTTTTCTTTTCACACACTTGTGTAATACTTCATGTTGCTTTCATTCAATACCACACCTCAATCCACCTATATATGATAACATACATTCAAAAAAATTTTGATACACAACATTGTGGGAAGGTTAACCTTTCAAAGTGTTAGTTGACAAAGACTACAAGGATAGTTGAAAGTGCTATTAAGTGGCTAAAATTTTTAAATTTATACTTTACATATATCTAATTACTGTATTTATAAATATTTGATCATATGATTACATATATTGATTTGAAGAAATACAGACATCTAATTATAATATTATTACGTACATATATATTCTAAAGATGAAGATGATAGGAATAACAACTCATGTACAGACTTTCTTATAACAAGCATTTATTATTATTATTATTATTATTATTATTATTATTCTATTTTACTAATTATTCTTATCATTTACATATCAGATTGAGCTAATATTTGTTAATGATAGCAGAGTCTGTACATTAGTTGTTATTCCTATCATCTTCATCTTTAATATATATATATTATGCCAATGCCAAATTGGCACATGTATATAAAATAATTTTGTATAAAAATTATTATCAAAATCTTTCGGAAAAAAGAATTTGAAAGTTACAATTAATTACTTTAAAGACGGGAGAGGGAGTTTTCCTATAAAAAAAAAAAAACTAAGAGTTTATAAAAGAAAGAGTGTCATTATTATAAATTAAAAGTTAAAAATCTCTTTTCATTCCAGTTTAGTAGAATAAATGTGTATATATGTGCGATGGTAAATAGAAATAAATGTTAGCTCATTAATAAGATAAATGCGTGTTAGAATAATATTAAAAAATAAATAAATATTGAAATGAAATGTATTTAAAAACACAGTGGTGGACTACTAATTAAAGATATGAAAACAACACGTTTTAAAATAGCTACTACTAATCAAACAATCAATCAAAAAACACGTTGTCATAGGATTAGTTATCAAGGAATTTCGACAACACCTATTGCACTTATTCCCGGAGGATATAAAAACGAAAACAATTCACAGATATAAATAGCTAGATTTTATCGGACATTCAGTTTGAGTTTGCAGTTTCAGTCTAGTTTTGCAGTGTCAGTTTACAGAAATGCAGTGCTGAAAAGCTTTTGGAAATATACGCTTGTGCTCCAGCCTTTTTAGTCCAACAAGATCATCAAAACCTGCCTGAGAAATAATGTCTGCATAACAACACAGAAATCCTCCGTCAAGCGTTCAACTGTCTTCAAAATAAAACAAATGGATTCGCATAAAAATCTCTTCAAGAAACGTCCAAATCTAACCGGTTAGATACAATCCATCAGAAGCAGCCAACGATAAGAAAAAAATCCTAGGTATATATTTTATTATTATCATTTATACGTAGTAGTCACCATTGTAATCCGTAAATATTCAAGATTCAAATTATATGAACTCTATCATACATAAAATGAACTATTGATATGTGTGCGTGAGTTTCAAATGCTATAAATGCTTTATTATTATGTTTGCGAATGTGAGATAATTTAAAATGTCAAAGATTATTTTTGTTTTTTTTTGCATAAAATATACTATCCTGTGTTAATTTAAAAATGTGCGTGTGTTAAAATTGGATTTATAAAATGTTTATAATGCGTTTATGTTAGTTAGTAAATTATTTTTAAACTTAATTAATGTTGATTAAAATAAATTGTCTTTAAATTTAAACACCATTTATGTACCGGGTCGAACCGCTGAAACCACCGACTTATACGTATATATAAGTTTTGGCCGGTTTCAAACTCCTTCATAATACCTTTATAATCTTATAAAGGTTACGTGAACGAACCGGCACGTTCGAGCAAAATGGGAGATCTTATTGATAGCTTTAACTATCAACAATGGCCCATCTCGGCTGCTAGATTCAAACCCCTACTATCCAAATACTTTATTTGTTTCGGGGTAAACCCTGGGGCACCATCTAGTCTGAAGACTAACATATTCGGGCAGTAGGCTCATAATCCAGCGCTCGAAACAATTCCCTTAACTAGCCCAGTCTAATTTTAATCAGTAATAAAATATTGGTAAGAAGAGATTGATAAAAAGAATTGACCGACAGATAAAGTTTAAATTTAAAGACAATTTATTTTAATCAACATTAATTAAGTTTAGAAATAATTTACTAACTAACATAAACGCATTATAAACATTTTATAAATCCAATTTTAACACACGCACATTTTTAAATTAACACAGGATAGTATATTTTATGAAAAAAAACAAAAATAATCTTTGACATTTTAAATTATCTCACATTTGCAAACATAATAATAAAGCATTTATAGCATTTGAAACTCACGCACACATATCAATAGTTCATTTTATGTATGATAGAGTTCATATAATTTGAATCTTGAATATTTACGGATTACAGTGGTGACTACTACGTATAAATGATAATAATAAAATATATACCTAGGATTTTTTTTCTTGTCGTTGGCTGCTTCTGATGGATTATATCTAACCGGTTAGATTTGGACGTTTCTTGAAGAGATTTTTATGCGAATCCATTTGTTTTATTTTGAAGACAGTTGAACGCTTGACGGAGGATTTCTGTGTTGTTATGCAGACATTATTTCTCAGGCAGGTTTTGATGATCTTGTTGGACTAAAAAGGCTGGAGCACAAGCGTATATTTCCAAAAGCTTTTCAGCACTGCATTTCTGTAAACTGACACTGCAAAACTAGACTGAAACTGCAAACTCAAACTGAATGTCCGATAAAATCTAGCTATTTATATCTGTGAATTGTTTTCGTTTTTATATCCTCCGGGAATAAGTGCAATAGGTGTTGTCGAAATTCCTTGATAATTAATCCTATGACAACGTGTTTTTTGATTGATTGTTTGATTAGTAGTAGCTATTTTAAAACGTGTTGTTTTCATATCTTTAATTAGTAGTCCACCACTGTGTTTTTAAATACATTTCATTTCAATATTTATTTATTTTTTAATATTATTCTAACACGCATTTATCTTATTAATGAGCTAACATTTATTTCTATTTACCATCGCACATATATACACATTTATTCTACTAAACTGGAATGAAAAGAGATTTTTAACTTTTAATTTATAATAATGACACTCTTTCTTTTATAAACTCTTAGTTTTTTTTTTTATAGGAAAACTCCCTCTCCCGTCTTTAAAGTAATTAATTGTAACTTTCAAATTCTTTTTTCCGAAAGATTTTGATAATAATTTTTATACAAAATTATTTTATATACATGTGCCAATTTGGCATTGGCACAATATATATATAATAAATGCTTGTTATAAGGAAATTTAATTAAGCACGAGACAGTGTGGCAGTTACATGTAAATATATTTTGAAATTAAATATGCACCTAAATAAACATATAATTGCAATTAGCCATTATAAGATTCCAATACTACTACTACCACTACCACTACTACTACTACTAATAATAATAATAATAAAGACACTTTGAATCATAAATAATAACTCAATGAATAACGATAATAATAATAATAATGATAATCTGATTAATTGGTTATAAAATAATTTCTAATCTGGAAGTACTAATAATATAATAATAAAGTGATATAAGTTTTAATAACTATTACTAACTAATAATTTCTTATGATTTCTTTTAAATAATTTCTCAGAGTAAATTATCTATCACTAAAATAATGATTGAGAACCAGATAATTGGATTGCAAAAGGTATTTGTTGGTATCCAACCATCCAAAAATAATAGAAGAGCAGTTCTTACTTAAAAATAATAAGCCTTATGTAACAATAAAGACTTTATTGTTATAATGTAAGTGGTAATAATAATACTTATATTATCAAATTATAAATAATAATGATAATTTGTATCATTTCTTCTTCTTCTTACTGTGCAAGTAATATTGACAGTAAAATAAGTATTTTATTATATTTTAACTAATAATGTTAAGTATTATATCTCACAGTTTGATAATATTAATCATACTAATAATAAATAATCTCTTATGATGATATAATAAAATAATACTAATAAGATTTGAATCTATGATAATAGTAGTGATATCCATGTAAAACTCATACTTACATCTCTGAATAAGTACAAGTAGGTTCAAATACCAAGTTTAACAGTATTTATGTTACTTAAACCATTGAAATGGTGTTATGCAAGTTTATTCTATATCATAAATATAATAACAAACTTCTACAATAATACCAATAAACTCTTATCAAATGTGATGTAATAATGGGTATGCTCTTATGAAGATAAATTGTCTAATTTTAGAATAATGATACCTTTCTAAAATATTTCAAATACCATAGATAAATTGTAGTTTTATTAGTATGAAATTTCAAATACCATAGATAAATTGTAGTTTTATTAGTATGAAATCAAAATAAAAATTATGATTTTGATTGAAATGATGATAATAAAATAACAACAAATAAGAAATGATGGGACATGGCAATTAAAGTTTCAATCGCAAATATAACAATTTATTCTCACAACCTATAAAATTATACATTATGATATGCTATTTTAGACATTTAATAGCATCAAAATTATAAAAAAAGAAAAAAAAAGTTTCAAAAGGTATTAAAAAATATTTATTGGAATTAGCTTATTTGCATAATCTATTTCTTTTACAAGTGTGAAAAATATTACTTTGGTTCAAATTAGTCATTAACTTTTCCAAACTTACAAAAATATTTAGCCCAATTAAATTTTAACATAATTCATCATAAATATCTTGTATTAATGATATACTGCAATATATTTCTAAATCATTAAATATTTTCTAGAATTCCTTATTTCTAGAAGTGGTATAATCTTAACATTAATTAGGATGAAGTCGAGGCTGTGAGTAATATTAAAATAATCTTTAGTTCTATATCTTAATTATATGGCATATAAAACATTTATACCCATGAATTTTATCAATATTTGTATTTAAGACATGCCCTATTTGAAATTATTCTTACCTATTGCATAAATTATTCACCAATTTTGATGTCAAAAAACGTTAAAAATAAAAATACTTGCTTATATAGATAAATTACCCATTTGCTTTACTTTTGTCACTTCAACTTTCTAATAATCTACAACAGAAATATTTTAGGATGAAAAATCTATAGTCCTATAACCAGCCAGACAATGATATATAATGTATATAATTCCATGTCAAGAATTGCTATGTCTATAATGTGTTGTTGGTAAGAAGATTCAAAATAAGAATGGAATAGTGGATAAACTAAGACCTAAATTATATCATAAACTGGAATGGCTCAATAGATTATGACATCTTTCTAACTGCACTTATAGATATAAAATGGTTTAATTATCCATGAAAAAAATCTAAACATAATTACCAGACAAAATATTGGTTTCACATGGTAACTAACCAAGCACACTAGACTAAAAATAATCAAGGTTAAATATTTATAACTCTTCTCTTGCAATTTAAAATAACTGAGAGTATTAATAACAAAAATGCACCAACATTGCATTATATACTCAATATTATTTAATGATACCCTAATCTATAATTATATTATAAAAGAAAATGAATAATGGCAAAATAAATAGTATGGACATGATAAACATATAACAATATAATTTTATGTTTACAAATATCTGAGATCAAATGGTAATAATTATTTTAAAGTACTGAACATTTATTAAAATACACATATCTAGATCATGAATCAATTCATTTAATAATAAACTGGAGAACATTAAACACCTGTTACCTTTATCAAAGTATAATGCCAATATCATATTTAATAACTAAGCCTAATACTAACAATAAGAAACTAAATATTGCCCATTTATCTATTAATAAAAAGTTAATTTCTCCATATACTTTACTTACCAAATATTAATGATATGTTAAATCCATGATGAGCAACCAATCTATATTTTTATTTAAACAATAAAATAATATATTACCCGTTCATATGATTTTAAAATATGTTTTCTTTTTTCTAAACATGCAAAACATTCTTTTTTTTTTTTTTTTTTAAACATATATTTTTCAGGAGAAATGAATTCCTTGATGACATGAACTTTAAACAAGAACACTTAAGTTTATAAAATGGAAGAGCAAAGATTTCTCTTTTTGCCTTTCTCCTTTTCTCCCATGCAGCATCAAACAATGAAATCACATATAAATGCAGAAAAACTTTTTCAGCATGAAAATGAAGAAAAGATATTTTAATTAATCAAGGGCTGTTGGGATCTGGAATTTCTAAAAACTATTTAAATTTGGTTTAGTGCAGTTTCTTTGCTTAGTAAAAACAAAATATATAAATATTTTAATAATTATTGAAAAATTTCTTTTATTTTTTAAAAATAATATTGGTTTTTAAACTCAAGAATAATTTTAAAATTAGGTGGTAGCAAAAAATAAAAATATTATTACCAGGCATTTCATCATTTAATATGTAGAGCTTATTTCTAGAATGTTCTATCTTTCATATATAGAATAATAATTAATTTTTCAATTGACATGGTAGACATTTACATTGAAATGCAATATAAGTAATTTTATCTTATTTATTTAATTTCCAACTTCATTTATTTGTAAGTATATATTCAGTAGAACACAATTTAACAATTATTCACAAAAAATATGATATAAACTAGGAAGCATTAAGCTTCAATTTTTTCTTTAAGATATTTAATTCTTCTACATAATATTTTGAAATAATAATTACCTTTCACAGTTATTTTAAAAAAGCAATATCCCCATAAATAAAAAGATATTTTAAACATTCAGCTTTAATAAATCTTATGGATAAACAAAAATGATAATCTTCCAGTGCCTTTAAATAAATTAGTCAGATAACTTGATTAACAGATTAGAGTTCCATCAAAGTGATTTGAAATTAATGATAAAGTTTTAAAATGCAAATAATATCTGGGTTTAATTATACTGTTAACTAAGTTATTGCATAATTTAAAGTTTATATGACTGTAATTAACATTAAAACTTACAAACAAAAAAAGCATTCTTACAGAATTTGTTCAGTTACCTATGACAAACTTCTGGTTGATAAGTCATTTTTTCCAAGATAATAAGCAAATTTTTAATAAGGTAATATAACTTATGTTCCATTGAGGAAATGCAGTCAATGATGAAGAATAGAGTTTTTTTTACTTCATTCCTGTTATTATATTAATTAAACATTTTGTAGAATAATATTTATTAATTATTTTACTTCTTAAAAATACATTTGATGTATTCAACAATACATAAATTAGCAAATTAATTTAGCAAGAGTCAGAAAAAAACCCAAACTAAAACAATGAATAAGAGTGTGTTTGATAGTCAATAAAATAATGTCTAATAGGTGGAGTAAATGTAGTTAATAAGTCATGTGATGTACAAAACTTTATATCTTGAAAAGGTCTCAATAAAAGATGAATGCCTGGTTGATAATTAAATAATTGTAAATACAATTAGTTGTTTGTTTCAATTTTATTTAGATTATTATATTAAGTATATATCAATAACAACATTGTGGACAAATAATTATTTTTATATTGGATATTTGACCATTGTATATAATTAAGATAAAGTTGATTTAAAAATAAAATGATGAATTCTAATATTTAATCACTGTAAAATAACAAAGTTACCCACTATTTAAAATATATTTACTCTCAAAATATTTATTTTAAATTAATAAATATATCATATTTTATTAAATTTCGTTTTATAATATGTTTCCAGCTTTATTATCTTCTAATTTTAAATATTATAGAGTAAAATTATTAACTTCCAAGAATTATAAAAAATTAATGTTGAAAGAGGAAGTAAAATGACTTATTCTAGAAGTCATTTAGGCACATATACATGCACACATATTTAAAGTAACATTATCTTGAATTAATTAAAATGTTTATGATAACATTTTGAGTGTTATAAAATTTTATTTATTTCGATGATAGAATGAGATATAATTGACTTTAATATTTTATTACTAAACTATTTAATTAACAATACAGAGTTAACTTTAATTTAATTTATTACATTATAGACTAACTTATCATTAACATTACTTATTATTTGACTTACAAAATTAAACTGTTAAAGTATAAAATTAATTTATATTATCTAATTCTTTTATTATAATTTATGATTATAATATGTGGCTTAAATACTTTACTTTTATCTCAATATAAGATTAAAACATAACCTTACAATAAAAATGATATAGAACATCCTACTTATATACTATTACCAAAACTTCTAAATTAAACAATATAGGTAATGGCACTATACAAAAATTTAATTTTTTTTTTTTTACAAATAAAACAATATTAATTTCCCTCAGAAGCAAGTGCAAATAATAGATTACAATATGGTTATCATACATGATTTATCTTAATTTAATTTACTTGATTCAGGTGCCACTTAACATTAAACACCAGGAACTATATAAAACATATTCATTATTTATATATTTTAATAGAATTCAAAATACTTTCTTTAATATTCAATGATGATGATCACTATACAACCACAATTTGCTATATCTGGCTCCTGATGAAATAGTCATGGAATAAATATGCAGACCAGACAATATTACATATAAAGAAATTACATTATTTAAGCAAATAATAATGCAATAATTTATTTACAGCATATCATAATTTTCAGACAAGATACAATATTCTTTTTACTAAACATGTTTACATTACAGACTATATTATAAGAATTTATGACAATCTTTTTTTACAATTATTTATTGCTTTAATAAACCATTTCTCCCTTTTCTTTTAACTTTTAGTTCTCATGCATGATGGAAAACAATAGTAGTTATTTGTGTCTAAGGTCTATTTTGATTAATTTTAAATATTAATCTTTCAATCACATATTATAATTCTAACATAATTATACGATCAAGCACACTTGTCCAGACTAAATTTCTGGCCTTTAATACAACCTGTATATAATCCTTAAAAATACAATACATTTATTTATATCATAAATTTCATATCATAGCCTCACACATATAACTAATTCTAATATGCAATAATTTTAATTAATATAAAGATGGCCATTTTAGGACCAAATTCTGATTTAATAATAACTCAACATAACTTCATACGTTTTTTAGAATCCTATCCTCAATTTAATAGTAACACTATTTAATTAACCGAAGTGGCCATTTGGATCTGACCCCACATTTACAGAACACAATCTTGAATAAATTCACTATATAAATATACTACATTTTAATCATTCAATAGAGATCTAACTAACAACTTCATTTATATTATAAGTTGATTTGACATAAAATCTAACTAACAATAATTAGAAGGGTGACTAATTTATGTACAAATAAACTTAATCAAACTTTGAAATAAACCTTATTTAAAATTCTAATAATTAACTACACTCATTTTTTCTTAACTCTTGGACATTTGACTTTAAATACTTTATAGACGTATATTTTTGAGTGTTTAAAATGAATACTACACCATTGATTTTATATCACTTTATACACCTGCTGACAATTTGACATTAAAAAAACTTTTTTTATTTAAAAAAAAAGATAAAATTTTAACAAATCATATTTTATAATATATATACTAAAGACAAGATGAAGTTAATGTTTCAAAAACCTTTATTTCAGCTGCTTTAAAATGCAGTTCAAGTATTTATAGATGCTTAGCAAAAATGTTAATTTTATTTATATAGTTGCTTGCACCTTTAATCACTCAGTTAAATAATATATTACTTATATACTCTATAACTAATAAAATATAGTTTATTAAAATTAAATATACAGCTAAGAGATCATAAAATAAAACTTAAAATGCTTAATAAGTTAGGATAAAGTATAAATAGTTTTTTTAACTTACACAGCAAAACTTTTGAAACTGGAATTCTTTACAGGTCATTGTGAGGATTTTTTTTTTTTGCAAGCTAATATTTCTTCCACAATGGTATACATTAATTGATTCCATTTATAATCCTATTACTTTTTTTACAATTTACTATAATGTCCTTTATTAATCTTCTGTCTTTGAAATTTAAGATTTATGTATTTTTTCCATTTTAAGTAAAGATTCCTTCTAAATGGCTAGGTCAGATTTACAAAGGGGATCCCGGTTAAATTTCAGCCATTGGCAGCTTTTCCTTTTTTTCTACTTGGCCATCCTAATTATGGTTCAATGCAACTTGACTAAAACAATAATCTAGACTTTTCAATTTCAAGTAAATTGATTATATATAGTTGTGACTTTTTGTTTTTAACATATTTTATCTTGTTTTTAGCACCTATAATAATCTCTTATTTTCAACACAATTATAACCTCATTTTATTTGAATTACAAGAATTTTAAAACTACTCACATTATTATTTAATTGATTCAATTTCAAACCATAATAATTATTACATTGCTTGAATTTTTTCACTATTTTTGATCTCCTATTTCAAAACAAACTTAATCTTTTTTATAAACTTATTTTTAATTTGATTGTTTGAAATATATTTATTTTAAATTGTTTTTCAGTATTTTGCATACATTTTTTTAATCTTTGATAAGAGAAAGTTTAACATAGTTTATGCAATTTATTAGTCTCTCTTAAACATTTTTATCAAACCTATTATTTTAATTACTTTTATTTTAAAATACAAAATTTTAATTATTTAGTTTAACATTCAAACATTACCTATTATTGGTATATTTAATACTTTTCTTTTAAGCTATTTGTTCTATTTTATATAATTTTCTTTAAAACTTTTGAATAAGCATAGATCATTATTTTATTAATTCTGAACCATTATCCATTTGTTCAAATACTAGATAAATTATTTATTTTTTGCCATACAAATAGATGCATACATATATGTTAATTTATATATCAAAACTTTAGAAGTATTTTATAACATTTTAAAATACATTCAAAGCAATTTCATTTTTTAACTGATATAATAGGCTGCTCACAAAAGACTAATTGTCTTAAACAGAAAACAGTCCTTCATAATTAACATTCCAATGTAAGATTTAAATCAAACATTTAGTTTTTAGAAACATATTTCATTTTTAAATTTTATTTACTGCCAATGTGATATACCAACTGAGATGATAAAGAGAGAGTGAATGGATCTCTACCTAAAATCAAAAGCTTTTTTAAATTTGGCATAATATGTGTAGCACTGACCTAGATACAGTATCCAATGACCAGCCCAATCTTACAACTTTTGATTAAAAAGAGCTATCATTTCACTTGACCAGGACTTCATGCAAATATATCATTAGCATTCCCAAACAAAATGTTTTATTTCAATTTAAAATATATATATTTTAAAATAAAAATACCAATATAAGGATTTTATCTCTTCTTATAAATTTATTTAAATAGTACATTTGTCTGTGTGACATACAATATTATTACATATTAAGATACGTTAATAATAGCAATGTTATTTTAAAACATAAATGATTTTAAATTTACACAATAACCTAAACATGCATGTACATATAAGAAAGCAAAACTGGTTATTTATTTGTTCAAGTCTATTGTTGTTAAAATATGCAAATAGAGAACATATTAATGTAAAACCTATTAAAGTATATATTTTTAAATTTATAAATATTTTTATAGCAAAATATTAAGTTTAATGTAATAAATTACTGTTATATTACTTAAATAATAATAATCATTAATGTACTTATTGTATTCCAATATATCTTCAACCCCAAAATTAAGATAAACATCACTTGATTATCTTAAACAGTTAGTAACATATAAAACATGACAATATTTTTTTTTTAATATTACAATCCTTTTTTTAAAAAAACCTAATCAAAAATGGTGTATAATGCTTTTGGGACATATTGTACATTAGTTTTTAGCATAGAGAAAATATTCTGCCCAGTACCCAATTCTAACTTGTCCAAAAAGGCTTAATCCATCAAAACAGAAAAATCATTTGCTGTTGTCAACATTATGATGAAATTGTATTTATATTTGCCAAAGTTAGAATTGTATTGAAAAACTGATATATCTTAACTAATAATAAATTGCACATGAACTAAAGGTCATTTATTCTTATGTATATTTGATAATTATCCAATCAGAATAGAAATTGTATTAACAGAAATGATTTAATAAAAATGATTTTAGAAAGACAACAAAAAAATAAAATGATAGACTTCCATAAGGTTGGAATATATTGTTATTTCATTACATTTATTTAAACTTTTTGGTCTTTTTAAAATCCCAAAAAACTCTCTCATAGTTTTTAAATCATATTTTTTTAAAGTAGCTAGTATTTTAACATTAACAAAACCTGGTGACCAATTTCTAAGATATTTTGATGATCCCTAATAGTGATGAGTTAATGTGTCTATTTGATTGATTCACATAGCTTTTTGGGCACTGAAAGCATGAAATTTCATAAACACCTTAGTAGCCTTAAAAAAGTTTGTCTTTTAGACTTATGGAAAAAAATCACCATGTTTTTTGCCAGTCAAAAAGTGGTCTTGATGTTTAAGTTAGAAAGTTGTCTACTAGTCTTATCAGTGATTCTTTTAATATAAAGGAAAATAACTTCATGATCAGCTGAAGATTTTTCAATTACACCATTTTTTACTTTTTTTGGAAACAATACTATACAAAGCATTATATATAAAGTTTTTCTTGTAATCACTAGAGAACAGAATGTTTTTAGTCAGTGTTATACATATATTAAGTGTAATAATGATCAGGGTTAAATAGGTTTATAAGTAACCATTAGAAACCAGTCAACACTTAGACAATCCCAATAGATAACAGGTTGCCTTGACAACAGTTTGAAATTTTTGATTGTTATCTATATTGGAATTGTCTAAGTGTTGACTGGATTCTAATGGTTATATATATATGTGTGTGTGTATTAATTCTAATATTCTCATAGACAAATGATGATTTCATACTATTATTTTTGGAAGATTCCATGTGTTAGCTAAAATTTCAGTACAATAACAAGTACTTTCTTCAAAGATTCTTCTTTTTTGAACTTAAGAATGTATGTAAATTTTAAAATCATTATTTTTTTCTTTTATTATTTTTTCCTCATACTCAAATTCTATTGATTGAAAAGTTTTAAAAAATATTTTATCCTCCAATAGCTTTTTCAAAATATTGTTAATTTTCTTCAGTTCACACTTCTCAGTTAAGCTCCTGTGTCTTCTAAAAAAATCTCTATAATTTCCCTTAGCAGTCTCTGGTCATATTGTTCAATTTTTGCTAGAATACTTGTTTTATTAAAATTGATCTCAGAGTTAGTTACTTTTATGTATGAATAAATGACTGATGAATTGTATTTTTTCTAATTGTGTTCTTCGTTTCTTATATTTATTCTATGATTGGTCATCCAGTGTAGGAAAGTAAACAAACAGCATGGAATTTCGTAGCACAGTACCACTTCAAAGGAATTTTATGTCTAGGGCATGGAAATATTTTATTATTTTTTTTAACAGTAATGTAAACTTTGTGAATATTATTTTTTGTTAAAATGTTAACAATTTTATCAATTATCCCTTTATATATGGCAGAACTGTTAATTACTGAAGTATCAAAGTAAAAAAATAAAAATGTTAAAGGAAACTTAGATAAAACATAATCTACTTATTAAAAGAAAGCACTAGATTTTAATCACGTGGTTAATTACAGTAGTAATATTTTTTTATGGATGTAAAACAAATTTTAAAACTTAATTTTGTTTGGTACTTACTTTCATCTGAGATTGGAATGTTAAATTTCACACAAGTTGTTGTTATTATTATAATTATTTTAGAACTTTTAGGAAAAAATATAACATAATTAAAATTATTTTTATTTTTATTAACTATCAATATAAATAATAGTAATGTATTTTATAAAAAAAAAAAATTATGTGAAGCTAAAAGCAGGGGTCAAGGTCATTTTATTCAATTGAGTTAAAACTTTTTATCTCTAATATGCTTTTACAGTTTTTAAAATAAATACTAACCGCACAAACTGATTTAAATTTAACAGACAAGCTCATATCCTAATTATTTCCCCCTACTTGTAAAAAATACTCTTTAAACTTGATATAAATAATATATATATATTGTGACAGTCAGTTTTAAATGACTGCCACAAAGTTGACTGCAAGCATTATCTACAGTCCAAACAAATGTACGTATTATAATAAAAGGAGTGGTCTGTGCAGGTATATTTTCTCTGTTGCTTACACACACATTATATTTAAAATAAATAGGATGAATGGTGATAATACGCTTATAAATAAACAAATGCGGACACCACATATAAATATGTATTTGCAAATAACCCAACAGTAAACATATTTTATTTTGATTTGATTTTATTTTAGATTCTCAAATGTTGTATTTTTTTTTTCTGTTGCTTGTTGAATATTCTTTTTGGAAAACTCAAAAACAATTTTTATGTGACAACAAGTATACAGTTTTATAATTTTTTTTTTTTTTTACAACTTAATGTTCATGACCGCAGGCAAGCCAATGACCTCTTTCTTTTATCGTATAATGTTTTTGGAAAACAAGTGTAGAAATTGTATCAGTGGTTATTCGGCTTGACACCTATTCAAAATTATTTAATTAGATAAATGTAATTTTACTTTATTGTTTAAAGAAATCAAGGGATTGGAATTTAAATGGTCTGTGAAATTCTGAAATTAATTAAAAGATAGCTAAAATTAAATCCATTGTTTGGACTTGTTTAATTAAAAACAGAAATGTAAAAGCAATAACTTGTGGAGGGGATGAGAGAATACACCCTGTAATGGGGGGGGGGATATATAAAGGCTGGTCAGGTGAAATTTAATTAGTTAGCTGGGTTACATTGGTTGATACTCGCACGGGCACTCTTACCTGTTCGCTTCGAGTTAGCTGGATTATATTCGTTGATACTCACACGGGCACTCTTACCTGTTAGCAGTATAGTTTCCGGAGTGTACTGACAAAAAAAGGAAAAAAAGAATTATGAGTGTAAAAACTATTTATTCGGAATGCTGAACGTATTTTAAAAGGCGCAGACCAAGAAATATGATATTCATTGACTGAAAAGGAAAAATACAATTGAAATTTAAGCTAATGTTTTATATCGCTAAGGAAATGGAATCAGGATTTATTCGTGATTCAGCAATGGATATGGAGTAGAAATCAAGTTCGGTACATTCGCACAGCTCGGAGTCCTACATAACCATCCAGTGATGTGACTTTCTATTTCTGAAAGTGTAGCTGCTATGGACAATTTGCCAACCTCCATATAGGCCCTGTGAAGTAATCACCTGCACAGCAGATATATATCGCCCTCAAAATCATAGCCCGGAGAAGAACGAAGACTTCAGGAAGTATTATTTATGTTTTTATATATATATATTTTATGTCTTATTATGAGTAATTCGTCATTTGACTTAAATTGCTATTATTAAATGAGCCAATGAATTGCGTAATTCAGTCATAAATATTTTGTTTGTAATTTTAACGTAAAGCTTCATGTAATTCATTGGAGTATCTAAATGAATTATAAAAGAATTGATAAAGTAAATATGATATATTTCAAAATAGTTAAATAGAAATAATTGGGTGGTTTGGTCATTGGATGTATGTGTTTCGCTGTGGAAATAATAGAAAATTTATTCCATCCGCTAAGTGCAGGATTGTTGTTATAAGGAATAAAAGTATGTATGACAGTGTTCCAAATAATTATTATCGTCCGCTACGGGCAGGACTCATATTATGGAACTTTTAAGATTAAAATTGTAGTTTAGCATGAGTTTGTTCCCCTAGTAAATTTATTCCATCCGCTAAGTGCAGGATTGTTTTCATAAGGAATAAAAGTGGGTACGAAAGTGTTCCAAATAATTATTATTGTCCGCCACATGCAGGACTCAGATTATGGAACATTTAAGATTCTAATATCACTAACTCGTGGCTAACCCATTTTTTTTGTATTATTATGAAACACGTACATACCATGGCCAATACACATTGTTTTATAAGAAATTTTGTTTTGAGTTTAAAGTGTAAGCAGGGGAGAATTTCAGACCATTCCTTTCCCATTCATGAAACTTTAAAATTTATTATACACGTGAATTTTAATTACTATCGTTTATGTGTGTGTTTATTATTTTGTAAATATTTATATAATCATAGAGGGCTTAATAAATTTAATATCCAATTTTAAAGTACGGAGTTGTGCTGTGTATTTGATAATAATATTAGTGTTTGACCTTTTCTGTTAATGAAGCAACAAACCACCATCCCGAGATCATGAGTTGATTGAGCTAGTCAGGGATTAAACTTACCGGGATCGGGAATCATTCGTTAGGCATTCACTTTCTATTGATTTTTTATAAGAGATTATAGCTCTTTACTTATTACATGATCATATCCCTTAGGCAGGGGAGCAATCTCTTTCTTAAGGTGGTGCATAAAGGTTACAGTAAACGAACCTTTCAAAGGTATGATTATAGTAATGTATATTTTGGATGCCTTTGAATATTTCTTAATTGCTGCTCGATCTCAGAAAACGCATGTGATGCTCAATGCGGTTTAGAGCGAGGCAGAAACCGTTACAATATATGCATGTAGACTAAAAATTCCTATAATAATACAACAGTAGTCAAAAAAACTAAACTCCACTAAAACTTTGTTGGCTAGTATTGTATTGTTATATGAATTTTTAGTTTATTTACAATTGCTAATACAGCATTAGGCTGTATTTAATTTTTATATGTATGTCGATATGCAATATTAACTACCTTAGTACAATCTAAATAATAATATGTATGTAACAGGTATTATAACCTAAACTAATATAAACTATGTAATCACATACTTCATCAATAAATACATTGTTAAAAAAGAAAAAAATGAAAAAGCCCTATTAATAATCCTTGTTTCATTAAATAGTATTATTCATCAAATATTGTGGTCAGTTTGTGATAAGATCGTTGATTTTAATATCATTTGAAAAAATGATTTTTAAATTCGAAGGAAAGAAAATAAATTCAACAAATTGTTAAAAAAGTGACAGGAAATGCTAACGTTATCTTAAACATATAACCTGTCAAAAATTTATCAGATCGCAAATTTTCTGATACTGAATTGAGAATTCTTAATAAAGGTTTTAATTTTGCTATTTAACCATCAACATTTCTGTTTGGGGATAGTATTTATAAAGTGGAAAGTACATGATCATAAATATCTTACGGGGAGACAGACATAATAACAGTATAAATATACGAAGGCTGTTGATGAAAGAAAAACTTTGTTTACATTAAAAAAATGATAAATCTGTTACTATTTTTCCAGCAGATAAGGACAATACTGCAGTAATTTTGAATACTAGTGATTATTACAAAAAATATATAATTATTAAATGATAATATTTATAAAAAAAGTTAGAGATCCTATGACATATCTTGAAAAGTAAATGAAAGCATTAATTTATATTACTGATCTAGATTTAAAAATTAAGAACCATCTTACACCTAGAGAAAAATATTTTTATTAAAAGTTATACGAACAGGCAAAACTCACTATACATATTGCTACTCACAGCAAGCTAGAGTAATCAATGGATGCCAGAAAGCTTGTGCCTAAAATCCCCATCTAGTGCCTATTCAACCAATATTCCCAGACTAGTTTCTGGCTTGTGGCCTTCATCAGTGCAGAACCTTGGATCTAAGAGTACTGCACCTAGGTGCAGTACTCTCAAATTCAAGGTTTTTCTATGAATGAGAAGTTCAACATTGAAAATGATCCCTACAGCACCCTCATCCCAGCTCCCATACTCAACAGAACTAGGATTTAGGTTCCCCGAACCCCTAACCAGACCCTCGCATCCACTCGGCAAAACTGGGTGAAATGAAGAATTTTTATTAAGAGGAAAAATCTCTGTAGAAATCTTTTGAAATTTCATTGGCAGCCATATAATTTGCACAGCATTTTTATAAAGGTTGAAATTATTCTTACTTGTTATAATGTATTGACATAACTTGTTTATGAAAAGAGAGCCTAAAAACTCCTTTTTTAAATAGGAATAGTTTTAGAAAAAATTAATTCCCCAAACTAAGAAAAAAGGAACTAAATCGGAGAGCCAGAAACATTGTCAACTGGAGTTCTTGGATCCTTTTCAGTGGACTTAAATTTTAAGATTGAAAGTGTTGCACAGCAACATAATAAAACTTGAAATGCAAGCTTAATTTTGAAATGCTAATTAATATTATAAAATGGAGGGGATTTATTACAGATTAAGTATTAATTCAGCTTCTAAATGAAATGTACAAGATAAGAAAAAAAGATATTTTGTTTTCATAATTATAGACATAACAGATAATGTAGGGTAGATAAAATTGAGCTTTATTTATTTAATTTCTGCATTTGTATTGATTGTCAAAAATTTAGTGACCATATGCCAGAAGAAGAGAAACTTAGCAGACCCTGGGCCATAGTGATTTTGGAAGCAGTTCAATTAATAATCTACAAGATAACTAAGATTGTGTATTGAGTAACTGCTAAAGCTATGAAAACCCTGGATCTCCATTTAAAATGTCAAACAAGTATTACTAAAAGGCCAAACATATATTTGCTGTCACTGACTGGCTTGTATACTTATGAAATATTACTGTGATTTTGTTGCAGATCAATTGTCAAATAATAAATCTAGATTGAAGAAGAAGCCATTTCTATTTGTTTAAATATCTCCAAATGAATATAAGAAGATTGTTTCTATCGAGAAGAATGAAAAAGTCACATAAAGAAAGACCATCCAAGAAATGATAACAAAATTATTCCTGAAAAAAATACTGTAAATAATTGAAAGATTTGAAATGTGCATAATAGTTAACAAAATGCCAATAAGGTAGCTATCTCATTACACTATAATACATATTATTTAATGAAAGCCTTTTTTTAAATGAAAAGAAAATAGATACTATTTTGTAATGGTATCTATTTTTTATTTTTTTTTGATTATAAAGTATTACTTCTTTCTTTTAAATAAAGATTTAGAAGTCACAGATAAAATAATATGAATTATTTAACTCAATAAACTTTACTTCTTTCCGTAATATTTTGTAATTCAATACAGAGCTTAGTTTGCTATAAAAAGATTAACTATATTACAAATTAACTGCAGCTTAGCACTGCTTTTAACTAGGCAGGTCATATTCATAGCACTAGATAAAGTCAAATTAGTAACACAGAGGAAGTAAACATAAATATATACATAATCATAATAAAACTGACGCCAACATAAAATTGGTATTTCTGGAGCATGAGATCAGTTCTGTTCACAACTTTGATCCACTTAACATCAAAGTGTGCTGCACTGAACACAACAACTATAAAAGAAAATTCAAACAGGCATGGTTTATCTCCACCATCACCTATGCGATAAGCAAAAAGAATTCATATGTTGCTTTATTATGCAAGTAGAATATATAAATTTATCAAGTTAAATATTAATTACTTTATATGTTCATTCTCTGCTTCCTTTCATTCACTTCCAAATCTGACTTTATCTAGTGCTATTTATATGACCTGCCCATTAAAAAACAATGCTAAGTTGCAGTTAAATTGTAATATTGTTCATCTTTTCTTTATATTGAATTAATTATTTAACTCTATTTAGTTGAAAATATTGTATTTAATCATGTGCAATTAGAATTTATTTATTGAATTAATCTTTAAAATATGTTTTTTTTCTTACAATTATTGTTAATAATGTTGAAACTAAAGGAGAGAATCAAAGTTAATAATCTCATTTGTTGTTAAAATCTTACAAGTATCATTTCCCCTTTTTGTTGTTCCAATTATTCTTGCATGTTAGATTGTTTAAATAAAATGCATGTAAATTATTTATGCTAGATGGTGAAATAGAGAGAAAACTAATCATTTTGATAGGCATTAATCCCGTGATCAAAGATAGTGCTTCTTTAAATTGGAAATGGCATCCAGAATGAAATCAATTTATCAAAATAAAATTAAAATCTGTTCTTAAAAGGAGTGCAAGTTTGTCAAATCATATAATAATTGATTCTAAGGTATAGGTGGTAAGATAATCAAAAAATATCATTGATGTTTCTATATTGAGTCATACATGACGATAATTATTAATTTAATTATGGAAAAGCTGCAGTTTGATTATCAAGACTTATATTACACTTGCACTATCTACAAACTTAAGTAAAAATTAAAGGGGGTGGAGAACTTAAATAGAAACAGGTATAAAACTTTATAGTCATGTTGCAATATATATTCAGATAGATTTCATATCTCAATTTATATTTAAGAAAATATAAGCAGTTAGCAATCATGAGTTGGAGTCAGATTTTTAAATTAAATTTAGCTTTTATAATTAGCTGGGTTTTGATATATTATAGACCCATAATCCTATAGGTAAAGATATGTGTAATCAATAATAACAGAAAATATAAAGTAATTTTTTTATTTAGAAATAGTTTGTTTTTTAAAAAAAACTAAATTTAATTTAATTCAACTAAATCATCATTATCACCATTGTCAACAGTTATCAATCCATCCTCTTCAATCTCTAGTCTTTCTTCTCCACATCATTTCTGCACACTTTCTTATTTCATTCATGCATCTCACATGTGGTCTCTTTCTGGGACATTTCCAATCACTTGGAATCCAGTTTATGATTTCAATTGTCCATCTATTATCATCTCTTCTAGCAGTATGTCCAGACCAACTCCACTTCAGTCTTTTAATTCTTTCAATTATGTCAGTAACATCTATTTGTTTTTTACCCATATATTATGTTTTCAATCTTTTCTCATTACTCCAAACTTGCTTTTCTCCATATTTATTTGAGTGGTCTGAAGTATCTGTATTGCTTTTTTATTAAGAGTTTCAAGTCTCAGATCCATAAGTAAGAACTGATAAAACACATTTATTAAAAATCTTTCTTTTCAGCACATAGGTATATTTATAACAAAAGCAATCGAACCAAGATTAATTTTATGATTAATTTCTTCCATTATGTTTTCATCTGTAGTAATAATCTGACCAAGGTATTTGTAGTTGTTAACTTCTAACTCATCATAATCAATCTTTATTTTCATCTTTTGAAAAAATACATTGAACATTACTTTAATCTTTTTAACATTTGCATTTAGTCCTACTTTTTTACTTTCTTCTGATAACTCTTGCTGTCATAAATAAGATTTGTATAATTCAATAAGTTTATGAATGTCAATGCTTTTTTTTTTGTTAAATTACTTTTTTTTTTTTTGGTTAGTAAATAATTAAAGTTATGTAGTTTGTTATAGTATAGTTTACACCTCCAATATACTTAAAATTTCATTCTACCAAACATTCTCAAAAAATGAATAAAGACATATGAAAAAAATATATGACCTTTAAGATGTGTTTCATGAAGATTACAAATTTTTTTGGTCATATTAAATTACAGTACTATAAACTGATCAATACATGTCAAACTTTTAAAAATACATAGCACTATAAGTAAAATGCCACAATGAACACATTAATTTCAATATTTTGTGACACTAAATTGTGCACTCATATTTTATTGATAGTTCTATTTTAAAACTAATGCTTTTTTTACTTCTATAATTTAAGTTGTTTTTTTTTCTTTTGGTAAGGCATTCTTATTTTCAAATTTTCTCTAACATTTGAATAATATAGTTTTTCTCCAATTGTAATTTTATTCAGGAATTGTATGATTTTCTTATTCTTATAATTCATTCCTTGAAAATCTTATACTTTTTTCATATATTTTACTTTTCTAAAAGTATTTTACCTCTTTCTGAATTTCTAACAATAAGATTGATCATCACTTTAGTTTATAAACAAGAGATGGTGATCATGTGATGTTTGATGGTTTAACACTTTAGTTTATCTTTAAGGTTTTTTTTTTTTTACAATTTATTTTTCTTCAGTTATTCTCAATGTATTCTCATTTCATATTTTGATTTTCTTGAAGATTTCTTTCCTTAAAGATATCTTATTTAATAAAACTTTACTTTCATTTATATAAAATTATAATATTAATGTCATCTAGATTTCAAACATGATGTTGTTTTAGCAAATAATCTTTCAACACTTCAGAAAATATAAGAGCCATCACTTGAAAGCAAGAAAGTAGAACTAAAGATAAAAAAACTTAAAGAATGTTCAATGGGTTTTTTTTAAAAGAAGAAAATAAAAAAATAATAATAATTAATTTTAAAAAATTAACAATTACAAATGCAGATAAAAATATAATGGATGAAATTAATCACAAAATAAAACTTTTATAGAATTGCTTTTAGTAGAGATAACTTAATGTTAAAAGGAACAATACCTATGTATTTGAAAAAAAAAAGTTTTTAATAGGTATGTTTTCTACTAGTTCTCACAGAGAAACTAAAGCAAAATAATTGAATGAGAATAAACAGATATCACTAACACCATTGTAAACATTAAAAGACTGAAATGGAACTTGAATTGACATATTTATAGAAATGATGATAATAGATAGGTAATTAAATTTTAAAATTGGATCCAAAAGATTGTAAAAAATCTAGAAAGAATCCATTGTGTGATGGATCAATGAAATAACAAAGTTTAGTGTTGTGATGTGGAAAAGAATGGCTATAGTTCAAAGAAACTGTATTAATCTTAGAGACTTTCATTCTACAATAGATTGGTAATGGCTGAAAAATGATGATAAATAATAATAATAATATTTTAGCACTTAATTTACTGTTGAAATTATTTTATCACAGTAATTATATTGTAAATATTCATATAAAAATGCTTATTTTTTATTTTTTTAGAAGGAAAATGAATAAATATTATATTTCTCAATTAGACACTACTTCATTACTAAACTCTCAGCCTACCATGCACTTTATCAGTGTGCTAATATAACATTCATACCAATGTCATTGCATTTTTGTAAGCTAATACTTTTTTATAATGATAGTCATGATATAAGGAATATGTAGCCAACCTTAAATATAGTATTTCTAGATGAGCTATCTCTGCAACACTTTGTTGAACTACACAATTCATATCAAAATAGTCATTTGACTTATGTATTTACACATTAAAACATTCTGAATAATCATTACAACATAGGGAATATGTGACAAAATTTGATATGTTTCCAGTTAAGGCATTTCTGGGGAATAAATTCCAATAATAGAAAAAAAAATTATAAAAAAAAACCGTTGGTATTTGTAATGACATATAACATATATAAATTTAATTTAATTAAAATAAAAGCTCATGATTTTAATAATAAGGTAATTATGTATTCAATACAAATATTGTCGGTCAAAAAGCTACTAGAAATAAAATGAAATAATGTTAATGTGCCTATTTTTGATTTAATTATCATTAAAAATTTAATCCATCCTCAGGCTGTATAAATTTTTTTATTATACTTGGGGGGAAATGTTTTTTAAAGACTGAAAATAATTGAAATATCTATAGATTACAATAAATATTAAAAATTGTAAATGCTTTAAAACATGTTTCATTTTATTTTATTATTGTTGAAAAAGCTTATAATTAACAAGCAATTCTCAAATTATATAATGTTCAATTGCTCTTTTTTTTAATTTGGTACTGTTTAATTAAAAATGTATGGAAAGTATGTTAGTGGGACATAATTTTAAGCAAACATTAGGAATTATGTTAAGAAAAAAAACCATTGAACACATATATTTTAAACTACATAAATGTGAATATATAATTTGATTTAAACACTGCAGATGATAAATTCGAGATTATAATACTTGTTATTCAATACATGAGATAGTTATAAAATTTATGAGTTTAAATTAGAGCTTGCCATTTCAGAAGATACATTAGTGGGACATATAATTATCACAATTCTTTTTCAATATGTCTCAATACATCTTCACACACACATAATTAATAATATTAATTAAAAATAATGAACTACGTATAAACTAATAACTCAATTTTATATTTAAGCCAATAAACATCATATGACCACCACTTTTTATGCTTGTGTATAACTGTTGTTAAAACAGGCAAAACTCACTATATGTATTGCCACACACAGCAAGCTAGAGTAATCAATGGATGCCAGAAGGCTTGTCCATAAAATCCCAATCTAGTGCCTACTCATTTAATATCCCCAGACTAATTTCTGGCTTGTGGCCTTCATCAGTGAGGAGCCTTGGATCTGAGAGCACTGCACCTAGATCTTAGGATCTAATGCAACCCTCCAGCAGCCACCTTTTATCTCCATTTAACTACAAAACTATGAGTCTTAAACTGAAAACACCTTAACATTTTCAATTCAAGCTCATTAGCTTATACAGTACCCATACATTTTGGTGTCTTTGGTTTTTTAATAACCATAGCCACCACTATCCTATTAGGCAGGATTGTTTTTAAGCCAATAAACATCACATGACCACCACTTCTTATGCTTGTGTGTGGCAATACGTATAGTGAGTTTTGCCTGTTTTAACAAAAGTTATACACAAGCATAAGAACTGGTGGTCATGTGATGTTTATTGGCTTAAAACCAATCCTGCCTAATAGGATAGTGGTGGCTATGGTTATTAAAGAACCAAAGACACCAAAATGTATGGGTACTGAACTGAGTTCAGACCCATATGACTATATAAGCTAATGAACTTGGATTGAAAACATTAAGGTGTTTTCAGTTTAAGACTCATAGTTTTGTAGTTAAGTGGAGATAAAATGTAGCTGCTGGAGAGTTGCATTAGATCCTCAGATCTAGGTGCAGTGCTCTCAGATCCAAGGCTTCTTAATGATGAAGGCCATAAGCCAGAAACTAGTCTGGGGATATTGGATGAGTAGGCACTAGATGGGGATTTTATGCACAAGCCTTCTGGCATCCATTGATTACTCTAGCTTGCTGTGTGTGGCAATATGTATAGTGAGTTTTGCCTGTCAATTTTATATTACATATAAAAGAAAAAGTTAGATAAGATATAGATAGTAAATATAAATATAAAAGTATATATGGATATCTAACCTTCATAAATTCTCAATAACTAAATGTAATAACTTGTAGATTTATGACTTTACGCTTGTCCAAATTATGATAATATTAAATAGTGCTATCACACTTATAACATTAAGCTGTATAATTAATATCAATTAGTCAATTAAAATGGATATAAGTCCCATGTTTAAACAAATATCCTAGTTCAACCATATCAATATATTATAGTATTTTAATGAAATTATATAATTTATTAATATTTCAAAATCATCTATTGTTTTTTTTTTCTATTGCAGCAGATTGTATTCAATTTTTAATCTATTACTATAATAGTTCAACCTGTATTTTTACTCATTTTACAATGAGTTTTATTTTCATATTGTTGTTTTATTAATCTTATTTTTATTTGAAGTACAATTATGGCTAATAAATTTTAATTCTTAAGTTTTTAAAGATTTGTATTTACTGTGATATTAAAATTATAGACTCAAACTTTTTGTAAATAATGGTATGGGCTGCGTTGAATTATAAATCCTGAGTTCTACATTTCAGTAAATAATTATCAAATTGTCTTTATCTATAGTTTTTAATCGAGTTTTATTTTTATTAATTTTCCATATTTTTGTTTTATTTTTTCATGCCTTTAAAAAACTATTAGATCAAAAGATCATTGTATTTGTTTTCAGTTGTTTCTGTATTTATTTTATTAATAAGTTTTGAATATTTAGTCTACTCTTCTTAATTCTAGTAAACTTGAAAATTTTTCCAAACTTTTTCTTTTTACTGGTATGAACTTACAATTTTATCACACAAAACATTTTAAACAATAATAACAATCATTATTATTAAGATTTGTATTGCTAGTACAAGAATTGTTTTGAGTGCAAATGATTTCACAAGTTAGTAATTTTGTATATATAAAAATCCAAAGCATAAGGTTAACTAGAATAAATACAAAATGAACTATCCCACTCATATATCGAAAAACAATCTGACATACTTATAATAATAAATAAATGACTTAGGTATATTGGAATGTTTTATCAATATGTGGATCGATAGTACTTTATATATATATGTGTTTACATGTGAATGTGCTCTGATTTTTTTAAATGTTCATTAATTAAATATTAGATAGCAGTGGCCAAACCAATGATATAGATCAGTGGTCTTCAACCATCGGGCCACAGAAGTTTTTTGGGGGTCGCACTAGACTGGCAAGAAAGTTAGTAATAACAAAATAATAAGATTTTAAACTTTTAATTAATATAAACAGTTTTTATTTATTTTTTCATCGCATTTTTACCCTGTTAAAAAATAAGAAACAGAACAAAAATGAAATCTAATCAATCATACATAAATTAATTTGTTTTTCTATTTATCACAGATGTTTATGGAGAGATAGAATTAAATTTATTATTTTTCTAAAAAAATTCAAAATTAAAAAAAAAAAAAAAGGTTTTTTTATTAAACAAACTCCAGTTGTCTTTTGATAGCCAATCACGGTCACTTGTCAGCATTGTTTATGTGTTAAAACAAGATCAAAACTTTTGACTTTTTCAAGTTTCGTTTTCTTTTTTTTTTGTTTAAAAATACGCCCACTTTTTTTTTTGGCCTATAAGGCGATATTTTTTGGTTTTATTTGTATACTGTTAATATACTAAAACTTTTATTTTTAAAACCAATTTCTGTTAAGCTTTTTTTAAAAATAAAAACAAACAAAAAATAACTTTGCGATTTTTTTTTTTTTTGGCTTTATTTCTATTATGCGACATCTATTTTACCATTTTTTTTAAAAAAAACTTTTTCTATTAATTACATTTTTTGAATCTTTCAACACACCAGCACAAAAAAAATTACAATAACATCAAAATTTCAGACTTTTACACGTTTCGTTTTATTTTTTCAGATTTAAAATACGGCGAATTTTTTTTTGACTGTACAGTGATTAATTACCGATTTCTATTTTTCCCTTACTACTATCAAAAGACAACCTCCATATATATATATAACCATCTTGTATATTTAACATTAAATAGAGATATTACATTTATCATACACTAGCTATGATATTTCCCAACATTCAGGTGAATAACATTTTATTCTTGAATGTTTTAACAATGAAATAATAAACATAGAAATGCAAGAACATTAATGAGAATGATTGGTATTGTACTGTTTTCTGTGTTCAGCATGTGAAGGTAAGCAACCCCATTACAATACACAATAACTAGTGTGCTGTTTTGGACAGTTATAACAATTATGTTTATCTAAGGCTAAGCAGGTTACATCTTTACGAAAATTTATCTGTAAACTTCTGCCGGTCTGTGAAATCTTATCCTTATTTTTGCCGGGTCGCAGGTGTGAAAATGTTGAAGACCACTGATGTATATTGTAAATATAACAAATCAATGGCCACTCAAATTAGTTATATTAAAAAGCTGCATGAAAAAAAAAATTGTTTACTAAAAAAAACTCATAAAAAGTGAATGCTAAATATATAAACTGCCTAAAATATTAAAAGAAAAATTAGTTTATGTATTTCCCATATTATTAAATATTTTATAAAATTACTTTGTAATAAGTGAGCAGCAATAAAATGATAAATTTCAATGTAAAAGAAAAAAGAAAAATAGCTGGATGTGCACAAGCATTATGAATTGCATAGGTTCTACAAATCTAAAAAATTTTGAACCATTTTTAGTTTGCTTTTCTTGAGCCAAATTTTAAATAAAATCTCCCAGATTTTTATAATAAATTTGATGGCAAAACTAAATGTAATACTAAAATTTTGGAATTAATAACATTTTAAAAGTTATCATATAAAATTTAAATGTTGCTAACAATTATTTCTTTTCTCCTATTACTAACTAGAAAACAAAAGATTTTTTGTTCATTTATGTATCAAATCATGATATATCTGTAAAATTGTTTTTGCAACATGCTGTGAAGGGAATAAAAAAAATTATTTCCAAAAAATATGTTATAAAAAAAACGGATTATATCATGTAAATAGCTGGTGATGAATCTATTATTTGGAAAATGTTGAAAAACATTAGGTGAAGATATAAATAGTCAAGTCCAGAGAAGCAGTCTAGTCTACTTTAGTTTTATCTGAAGATTCATCTCAAGAAGAAATGTTGTAGTGCTTCCATATTGAGGAGAAAAACCACTTGTTAAAACTGTTTTCCACAGTAACTTGAATAGCCTAGTGATTTTTAATACGTCACTTATAATAGCAAGTATTATGATTTTTTCTAGCAGAAAACTATCAACTATACTTGGCTGGTTAATCAAAAATCACACTAATCAAACTATCTGGAAAATGCAATGGATTCAGACACTAATGCTAAATTTTGTCAAAATCTTCCAATGCCTGCCTTAATAATGTCATGAAAGAAGAAATGGACTGTGCCATAAAAACTACCTAGGACCTACTCATACTATATCCTATTTAACATTACCAACACTGTTGGATTTCCTTTATAATATCGCCAGTGTTCAAAGAGAAGAACTACTATCCTTGGAAGAATTAATGAAGACAATTATAAATATATTAAAAGAACAATGTCTACAGAAAACCATAGTTTGGACTGTTTAAATATTTTATGTGGTAAGATCTTATCATTATAAATATTATAAGAACTTAAACTCAAGTTAAATTGTTTTTATTTATATTTAACATCTTGTATACATACTACTAGTAGCAAGTATAATTTATAAGTTTTATATATTCTATGTTAATAAAATGTTAATTTTTTATTAATTCATTTAGTTTGTGTTTGCTTCTTTAATGTAATCCAAACATTGTGCTTTTAACTTCCAATATACTATTAATATTCACAACCCTGAGAAATCATGCAATTCTCTGAGGAAATGGGGTTGCAGGGATGACTGTAATAATTAGTAAATGTTGATGATCAGGATACTAATAAATTTCTCCAAAAGTAAACTTTTTGTTTAGAAGTTTTGGAGCCTGAGAGTTTCATACTTTATTTTATTGAAACTTAAAAACAATAAAATGCTTTTGTGAAGACTTGTATTTATGTTATAAATCATCTTTTTCATCACCACATTGGTTAATATTATTATATATCTATGAATTGAATCATTTTATTCAAATTTTACTAACCATTCAACTTGCTCTATATAGATGTTTTTATATATTATTGTATATCTTTGATTTTTTTTTCAAGCCCATATACCATTGCACATTTACCATTATATATTTTTCACAACCATCATTGTGGTTTGAACATCCCCTTTCTTTTGCTCAACTTTATGTATGTGTAGTCACATAATTTACTGGATATTAGAACATGATTAAATTTAGCATATTGTGGTGTAAGATAAATAAATGCAATAAATATTTGGAATGAAAAGTAAGATTAGAAAATTAAAAAAAAAAGTATGTACTAACACTTTATAAAAACAGTAATAGGCAGAATATATAAATAAATATTTATATATATATAAATAATAGTATGTAAAAAAGTTAATAAATATTAAGCAAGAGATATATTATGCTATTCTGGAGAAGGTTCCTTATATGAAGGTTGTATATGAAAGGTTGAGACTGGTGTGTTTATTTAATGATAGTGTATAAATTTTTTTTTTTAAATTCAGTTTGTAAATATCTATAAAACTAATCAACATGAGCATAATATAATATTTAGTTTTATATACTAATGATAACACATTCAATAACAAGAAGGATAAACAATTAAACATGGATCTATCAGCAACTCAACAACCCATACCACCAACGGAAGCAGTGTTGGTAGAGCAAGAGTCCATTCAAACAGTACAAAAGCTTTCCAAAAAGAAAACAGGTATATTCAATAGTGAAATACTGTATGCATTTATATAAGTATTTAAAAATGAATTTATGAAAGAAATGTATTTAAAAAATGAAGAAACATTAGAGAAATCTAAAAATATTGCAAAAAATTAAAGAAAAGCAACAAATAAGCGATAAAGAAATGCATTCCAAATTTGAATAAATTCAACAAAAGTTTGAAGAAAACCAACAAATAAGAAATAGTCAATTTAATGAATGGTGTACATAATTTTAAAAAAAAAACACAAAAAAGGCATTAAAAAATATAAAAAAATATTTGAAGCAGCACAAGAAGAAAAAAAATCAAAGAAGATACAGCTAACACCAATCATACTGAAGTTATGCTAACTTTAGATTAGTCTAGAAAAGTTATCAACAATATAACAAATATTGAAAATGTTGGAGAAAATGAAATATGTATAATGGAAACATTACTTTCTGAATCAACTAGGATAATAATGGAGACTAATGAATTATGGAATATGAAACCAGTTAAAGAACCTAAAATCGATTTTTTAAAAGATGTAAACTTTTATAATAATGCTAGAAAAAATATAAATGAAGACATCCATAAAAATAAGTATGGATGTAGAAAAGATTTTACAAGGTGAATTCTGCTGCCTGAATATTAAAAAGAAAGATAATGAAGAATACATGAAGAAAATTAAATATAAAACTGTTCAATTTTTTTATAGATTACAAAATAAAAAGGTAAAATAATAGAGTAAAATGCTCTAATAATATCAGGACTTTGAATCAATGGATTACCTTTGAGAGATCATCAAGTTTCATTGCCATTACATGAAATGAAAAAGAATCTGGAATAAATATATGATATAGTGGATCTATACCATGAAATGTTTCCAGAGATGCCAGGCCTTATCTCAGAGCACATGAGGGTCAGGTTGACTTTAGATCAACATGGATGTGATGAGAATCTCAGACTCAGGGCCTTTGAACATTCCATGATCAGATTTTCAATTGGATGGATAGTTGAAGAGTTGGAGTGTGGAGTGGATTAAAGCTGGTCCATTAAAGTATGAAGTTTGGCTATTTTAATATATATCTGAGCACTTATTGCATATATGTGTGGAAATGATAAGCTGGATCAACTGATGATTGCTGGTTTAACATGAAATATGTATATTGGTGATTATTTATCTTTTCGACACATATGTGTTCAAGGGTATCAGTTTTATGAGATAGAGTGGAGAGTGGTGGGTTAAGGTGAAAGTCTGTGCTTATATACCCTATATATTATATATATTGATACAGGTATATAATAAGCCTGTATTTTAGTTGTTATATAGCAAATTAATGTAAATAAAAAAAGAGAAAAAAGAACTATTTTTTTTCCATTCATTTATGTATCAAATCATAATATAATATCTGTAAAATTATTTGCACATGTTGTGAAGGCAATAAAGGAAATGTTTTTTCAATGTTGTAAGAAAGCAGATATCTTGTAAATAGCTAATGGTTAATCCATTATTTGAAAAAATATGTTGTTAAATAATTATCAGGTGGAGTATAAATAGTCCGGTTTAACCCAGCTTGACAGTCAACTCTACTCTAATTTTACCTAATGACTCAACTCAAGAAGCAGTGTTGCAGTGATTCATGCTGAGAAGAGAAACTGATGATTAAAACTGTTTTCTACTGCAACTTGGGTATCTATGTCTTGCTGTTTTTTAGAACTTTTCAATACTTCACTTATAAAAATTAGTTAATGATTTTATCTACTAGAAAACTACCATGTGTGGCTCATAATCAAAAGCCTTATTAGCCAAAATGCCTGGAAAATGCAATTGGATCCAGACACTAACATTAAAGTTTTCCAAAATCATTAAGGGCCTGTTCTAATGCCATGAAAAAAGAAATGAACAATGCCATAAGAATTGCCCATACTCTAGCTAACATCACCAATACTGTTGAGTTATGTTTCCTAATGTCACCAGTGCCCAAGGAGAAGAATTACCATCTTTGGAAGAATGAATGAAAACAACCATAAATATATTAAAAAATGATGTTTACAGAAAACTATAATTTGAGACTGTTTAAATCTTTCACCTGGTCACTATAGATATTATAAGGCTTTAAATTTAAACTTAGAATATCTTTTATCATTTTTATAATTAATATTTTGTATATGTATTAATAGTTGCAACTTTATGCACAACAGTTTTATATATTCCATGTTAATAAATTGATAATTTTTAAAATTATTCCAATTAGTTTGTGTTTGCTTGTTTAATTCAATTCAAACATCATGCTTTTAACATATAAATGTGCTGATACTATCTACAACTCTGAGAATTCATGCAATTTATTGGAGGACATGCATTAGGATGGCTGTAATAATTTTTAAATTATGATGAACATGGTGTTAATATGTTTTTACAAAAGTAAACTTTTTATTCAGAAGGTTTAACACCTGAGAATTTCATATTTTATTTTATTGAAATTGATAAAAACAAAATTCTTTTGGGAGAACTTATACTTATGTTATAAATCATCATCATCATCACATTGGTTAATATTATTATATATCATTGGATTGATCCATTTTATTCAATTTTATTAACCATTCAACTTTCTCCATATAAATACTTATTTGAGAATCAAGGATTTATGATACATATTTAATATATCATTGCATATTTTTGATTCATAGTTTAAACCCATGTACTATTATAAATTTACTGTTACAAACATATATAATATCTTTAAACAGCAATATATTCTGATTCTATTTTTATATATACACAAATAAATATTATCCTCAATGTGCTGAACAGAGTATATATATATAACCATTAACAGCTGAGCATTTTGCACTTTACCCAAATTTACAACTCAACCAGATTACCCAAAAAATAAGCTCTAAAGCACAACCAATGGTTTTACTGCTACAAGCAGATTTCTCAAGTATAAAGAACTATAAAATAATAATATATTTAAATTAAACATTACTCACAATTTCACTTACCTCCCATATACCCTTAATATTAAAAGAGATTTTAAATAAGTTAATTGCTTTAGAATCATAATTTTTTGAAAATAAATATTCTTTAATTCTTCTTTTTATTTAAATTTCTCTCAACCTTAGCTTCATCAAAATTAATGATGTGGCCTATATCTTTTTCATGGATATATAAAGTAGAATTAAGACATTTATTTCTAATTCTATTTTTATGTACCTTTATTCTTTTAAGCTCACACTATTTGACCTAAATATATGTTCTCAAAAAAAAAAAACATAGAATAATATACACTAATCCAGGAATAGTCTTTCTATCAAAAATTTAATAAATTATTCAAAGTTTTTAAAACTCCTTTTCTAAGCAATTTTCTTATTTCCAAACAAATTACTATTTTTACATACAATTTTATAAAAAGAAAATTTAAAAAGGCAAAGAAATAAAATCTTTTTTTATTTTTTAAATCATTACAAATATTATTACTATTAAATAAAATACTTTTAACAAATTTTCAGAGTTACCAACACTCAAAGAATCTTTATAAAATTTACCTTTTTGAAACAAAACAAATTATTTAATATCTTATTTCTATAACAATAATTTCTTAAAGCACTTTATGAGATACAGATTGATGTCTTTCAGGTTTAATTACAGACCTTAACTCTTTACTTTTAACATATCAAACAATTATTCTTTACAATTCTAATCACCAGTAGATCTAAAAAATTTAATTTAACAAAATCTAACCCCCCTTCTTCTACACCATATTTGATGGAAAAATCAAAACCATTAAACTCATTTACCAATTCTTTCAATTTATCATTAACTACAAACAATCATCTACATATCTAACAAATAACTAAAGATACTGTGGAATTAGAACTGCAACATGGAGCATGTATTAGACCTACTGAACCTGTTTACATTCATATCAATCCACTGATAACTTTGTGACCTGACTAAAATAATGTGTACTTGGATCTTGTACACAACTTTTTTGGCAAAAGAAACATGTACACGGATCTTGTACATGACACTTTGGCAAAATTTACAAAGTTATTGAGGGAAGGGGTTGATACAAATGTGAAAAGGGTGCAAAGACATAATAAACATATTTATCATTTTCAATAAGAAATGTATGATATTGAACAAGCCATTCATATGATTTGTGATCATAATGAAATGATGGCATTACACAAAAAAATTGTTAGTTTAAATATGCACTAAACAAACAGTAAATGATTTTGGTTTTTAAATAAGTCATTCAAATATATATGACATGGACACTAACAACTTTTAAGAATAACATTTGAAATATAAAAAAAAGTGATTTGTGATCTTAATGAAATGACAGCATTACACAAAAAAAATTGCTAGTTTAAATACACACTAAACAAATAGTAAATGAGTTTGGTTTTTAAATAACAAGACATTCAAATATGTATGACTTGGACACTAACAACTTTTAAGAATGACATTCCCAAGCAAAAAAAAATGTGATTTGCGATCTTAATGAAATGAGGCCATTACACAAAAAAAATTGTTACTAAACAATTGGCACTAAAAAAACAGTAAATGATTTGGGTTTTTAAATAATATTTATAAAAACACATTAAGTATGCTCATATGATACTTACCATATAATATATAACAGGAATTGTCACCTTGAAACAAAACATTTCACATGTATTTTTACCACAGAAAATGGAGATCTCTCCTAAATAATTTCCCTCTGAAAATGTAGCACATGATTACAGAGTATGCTGGGATTTTCAACAGAAATGCTAATAGATGTACTTTTTTATATAAATAAACAAATTAAACCAAAAAAAAAAAAAACTAAAAATATACAACTGTATATGAATCAGAATAGCTATTGTCAGAAAGAAATCTGGGCAATAACTGAAAATGTTGAAGTATTACAAAAACAAAGATCGTGTTGATAAAGAAAAACACGTTTTATTATATATACTTGCAGGGATTATTTCCTTTCAATTTGACATCATTGTGAAATTACACATTTATTGTGGGTGTGAAAAGGCTTATTTCCCTTCATTGTAGCTTTAATACCAAAGTACCTAACTAAATATAAACAATCTTTTTTAATAATAATTTCCTCTTCCAAAATAGTTAATATAAACTGAACAAATTAAAGGAGAAATAATATAACCTATTATTCACCCTTACTTGATCTTATAAAAATTACCATTATAATTAAATACATAGAATTCTCCAATAATTATAGTAAATCTTTAATAACTTCAATATTAATCTTTGAAAGAGATCCATGTTTAACAAACATTGACATAAAAACATCAATACTGTTTAATCAATTAGCAGATTGATACACATTCTCAATATCCAATCTACCAACTACCCAATTACTTTCTATTTTAAAATTATTAATCTTATCAAAAATCTCAAAAGAAAAAGAAACTATGCAATGACCAAAATCAACAAATTGTTTTAAAAAAATATTCAAGAATCTAGAAATACTTTCCACAACACTACCTGTAAAAGCAAAAATAAATCTTAAAGGAAAACCATATTTTGAGTCTTAATATTCATAAACATCATAACTGATATGAAGTCATTGGGATAACATTTTAAATAATCTATTCTAATAAAAAAATTTAAATTTATCATTTTTTCATAATATCTATTAACTTTTTTTTTTTACATATTACCAGGAACTTTTTCTAAAAGCATATATTTACCAATATTTATTTATCCATTTTCTCCCTAAGCTCATTTCTTTTCATGACAAACTGGCCAACTTTGTCTTCATGAGATATGATAACATCATTAGCAATTAACCTATCCTTGAGATGTCTAACTTCAGCAAGATTAATTCTCATGAAGATAAAGCTGGCTGGTTTATAATTATGAAAGGAAATGAGTTTAGAAAGAAAATAGATAAAGAATTAAATAATGGTAAATATAAGTTTTTAAAAAAGATCTTGGTAATGTGATTAAAAGGAGGTTAATAGATATTATGAAAAGAGTAGTAAATTTATAAAATATTGTCCTAATTTCTGCATATCAATTAAGATGTTTATGAATATTAAGACTCACAAAGATGGTTTTCTTTTAGATTTATTTTTGACTTTATAGGTAGTGTTGTAGAAGATATTTCTAGGTTTTTGAATAATTTTTTTAAACAATTTGTTGATTTTTGGTCATTACACAGTTTCTTCTTTTTTTGAGGTTTCTGATAAGATTAATAATTTTAAAATGGAAAGTAATTGGGTATTTGGTAGTTTGGATACTGAGAATATGTATCAATCTGTTAATAGATTAAGCAGTATTGATGTTCTTATGTCTGTGTTGTTTAAACATGGATCTTTGTCAGAGAATAAAAACAAAGTTATAAAAGATTTGCTGTTATTATTGTAAGATTCTATGCATTTTATTCATAATGGTAATGTTTATAAGGAAGGATGGATAAAAGGTTATATTATTTCTCCTTTAATTTGTTCAATTTATATTAATAATTTGGAAGAGGAAATTATTATTAAGAAGAATTGTTTATATTTAAAAATTTTACAGAGGCAAAACTCTCTATACAGTAGCACTACTCAGTGCAAGCCAGAGTAATCAATGGATGCAGGAAGGTTTGTGCATAAATCCCTATCTAATGCCTACTCATCCCATATCCTCAGACTAGTTTCTAGCTTGTGGCTTTCATCAGCAAGGAGCCTTGGATCTGAGAGCAATTTTACCTAGATCTTATGGAGAGTTGTATGGAGAATTTTGCCTCTGTGAAAAACAACTTTTGTAAGCATAAAGAATGAGAATCATAGGATGTTTGATGGTTTAATATATTTAGTTATTTTTTAGATATGTGGATGATTGTTTATTTGTAGTTGAGAATGATAAATTGAAAGAGTTGGTAAATGAGTTTAATTGGTTTGGTCCTATTTTCTTAAATTAAAATTTTTAGTTCTATTGGTGATTAGAAATGTAGAGAATGATTGAGTGATATGTAGTCATTATGTTAAGAGTAAAGAACTAAGGTCTATAATTAGACCTGATAGCTAACAATCTGTATTTCATAAAATAGCTGCTTTAAGAAATTCTCGATATAGAAATAAGAGATTAAATAATTCTAATGGGGTAGCTTTGTTTCAAAAAGGTAAGTTTGTAAAGATTCTGTGAATATTGGTTACTGTGATAGATTTGTTAAAAGTATTTTATTTAATAGTAATAATATTTGTAATGATGAAAAAGATAAAGAAAAATATGATTTTATTTCTTTGCCATTTATATTGTCTTCTTATAGAATTGTATATAAAAAAAGTAATTTGTTTGGAAACAAGAAAATTGCTTGGAAAAAGGGATATTACTTTGAATAATTTATTAAATAATATAAAAGAAATTTTTAATAAAAATACTATTCCTGGAGTAGTGTATATTATCTCTTGTTTTTGTAAGAAGGTATATATAGGGTAGAGTAGTTTCAGCTTAAATGAAAGAATAAAGATACATAAAAGTAGGGTTAGAAATAAATATCTTAGTTCTGCTTTATATATCCACTAAAAAAGTACAGGCCATACTATTAATTTTGATGAAGCTAAAGTTGTCTTCTTTGAGAAAAATGAAATAAAAAAAAATGAAAAATCTTTATTATTAAAAATTTATGATTCCGAAGCAATTAACTTATTTAAAGTTTTTTTAATATTAAAGGTGTATGGAAGATAAGTGGAATTGTGAATCATGTTTAGTTTAAATAGTTATTATTTTGTAGTTTTTTACACTTGAGAAGTCTGCTTGTAGCACTGAAACCATTGCTTGAGTTTAGAGTTTATTTTTTGACTTTGGTTGAGTCTTAAATTTGAGGTAATTTTGATCTTTTATTGCTAGTTTAGCTTTATGCTTTTAATGTATATATTGTAGCCTCAACTTTCTCCATGCACTCTTTCACTCATTTAACATCAATAAACTTTAATTTATTTCAAGTAGCTAGACAACTGAATTTAATACTAACTTGGGATCAGATATACCCGGGGCACCAAATTGCAGCTATAAATTGTAATGCCCACCAGAGATCATCATCATTAGCCATATTTAGGACTATAGAGGATACTGGAGAAAGTGAATAAATTGTCTCTTAAAAAAAAATTAATAACAATGATATTGATAAAACCATCTAATCTATGTGGCCTTAATTTCAAACTCAGTTGAGTCATGCAAATATTTCATAATTAATTTATTATCAAATCCATAATAATAATAATACAACTTTCTCCATAACTTTATTATAAATATCTGATCTCAAGTGGTAACTACAGAAATTATTATATACATTTCTCATTTATATCGGACTGGAAACGAATCAGTAATCGATGCAGAGAACTCATACTCTATGTTCATAATATAAATTTATCATTTAATTTAACATTAGATAAAAAAAAATTATCTAAATCAATTCTCTTCATTTGATTCCATTACCTTATTTTTCATTCTCAGCATCTATCACTTTAAATTAGCTACAATTATATAACACGGAATGTCTGTGCTATGTTCTCTAATCTGAGAATCCCTAATCTTATTTCTAAACATATAAATTAACCTGTCAATTGACTATCAATTTATGATCCCTACTTTAACAACAGTATAATAATTTGATTGTGATGCTACTTGACTTCCAACTAGCTCTTAGATTAATAATTGAACTGCTCTTTCTCAAGGTCTAGATCTGTCAGGAGATGCACTTACACATGATTACATTGTAATGGATATGATTCCAAATACCTTAAGCCAAATTTTGATACGAATTTACTATTGGGAATCACTCTAAACATCGAGAGCAGGAAAGGGATTTTATGTCTGCTCCCAATATTCACAACATTACCATGAACCAAAAGATAAAATTGATTAAATCTAACTTAACTAATCCCTGTCATTTTTATTCTATATATCTAATATGTTGACCAAACTTTAATTAATAACTTTAAATCTATCCTATATTGCTAAATAAACTATGGAAGTAAACCATGGACATTAATCAGATAAATCAATCACAATTTACTGGTAAGTAAATTACGGAAATAAATCACAAAATTAGATTTTGTGAATTAACTATAAAAATAAATTATGTGACACTGAATTATAGAAAAGTGACTTATAAAATTGAATTGTGTAAATCGAATATAGAAATAATCAATATAAAAATCAACACCGTAAGTCAATCATGGAAATAAATTGTCAATATAAAATTAACTATGTGAATCAAATATGGAAACAATATAGTGATGACTACTGCAAATCGATCGTGGAAATAAATTATCAATAGGAAAAATGAATAATTAAATTTAAATATAAAATGATATTATTTTAAATATAGGTGCTGTATGAAAATTCTGTAGATATTGGAAACATCAAAACACAAGACACAATGTAACTTATAACAATAGTAAAATTTTATTACATGAACAAGAATCAAAATAAACATACCCCAAATACAATATGGTTACACTTAAACATATAATTTTAGATCCACTAAATATTCTGGTTTGGATACATGTTTAAAATTACTATTTTTTTTTATTTTTTTTTATAACTTATTTATTGCTTTTGACCCATTTATTTATTAAGTCAAACACACAAAAATAATACATGCTTATGCATGGAATCAGAATTCCGCATTTCTTTTAGCTTTGATAAATCTATATCTTGAGAGAGAAGAAACCTATAAACTCATACTCCCCTCTTATTTGTAAACACTGTCAATGGACTATTCCAAATAATACCTCGTTTTACTTACTCTAATCAGCAATGTTAACTTATCAGAAATTTCCATATCATTTTATTAATTAATAATTTCTTTCTCTTCTTATGAAAAAGGATGATATAACATATAATATAAAAAAAAATCTTTTGCTGGTCCTGTGGATAGGTTTAAATTCAAGAACCCACACGTCTACGTTAATGCCTGTAAGATCTTTACGTTTTTAACCGTATATATTTTAATAGGTCAGTCTGTTGATCCAGCTCGACAGCTCTCAACTTACCATATTCACAAAATCAATATGGATCAGCTAGTTTATTAATTAAAATCTTTGTCATTCCTCATCATACCTCCATCTGACCGAATCCTTATCCTGTCAGGGCAATTTTATTCTGTCCCACATCAGAAAAAAAAAACTTCTCTAGATCCTTCAATACCATGCAGTATATATATAATGTGCACACAGCAGCATCTGGATAAGGGAAATTAAAACCAAACCAATTACAACTTCAACTCTTAACTCCAATTGTTTGCTTCAGCCTGGGGAAGAGAAATCTTTTCTTAAAACTTAGAATGTGTGAGGAGCTCCGGCCTACACATTTATTCATAATGGGCATGCAAAACATTTTCCTCAATTCAACAATAACTTTATTAATAATTCCCTATCTTTAATAGAATAAATGGAGTGAAACTCAGTCATCTCCAACTATCATGGTAAATCAATCATGAGACAGCTATTTTCCATCTATGAGGTGGCACGATAACTCTACCTCAATAATATTAAGCATTTACTGCTTTATATATGCACCCACATACATTGATTACAGTCTAAATGAATGACAAAGACTAACTGGATCCCGAATTAAAACATGTATGAATCACTTCAATCTTAAACAGTCGAACCGATCTCACACCCCCAATACCCATATCAATAACAGATCATCGACACCTATAGCACAACTGTGGTTTTCCTCACGATCGTCCATATCATTCATACCTAATATCAAGCACAAATATATATAAAAATTTGTTAAGAATATAAAAAGTATTTTATATCATCAATGGGATCAAAATCATTCTTTTTCTCGTAAGCACTCATATTTCAATGGGATCAAAATCATTCTTTTTCTCTTTCCTTTTGCATATTTTAAAACATAAATAATAATAAAAAAACTTATTATATTAAGATATTCTAGTGGTAAAACAAAAAAAAACATTTCTATCAAACATGTACATATTATAAAACGAAATAATAAAAAAAAACATATTATATAAATGAAATAAAATCTAGAATAATACCAAACATTACTATAGTCTCTTTCTAATATATTTTCCTTTGATTATACTCAGTTCATTTTATTCGGAGATAGCAGTTATAAATGCACATCATAGACATTTATTTTAAATCAGATGTATACTAAAAACGCACATAGTTATTTGAATCACAATAGATAAAAAAATGAAGACAGTCTTTTTAAAATCAGAATGCATGAAAAACGAAGGGTTATTTTAAATCACATGTTGAAGATGAAGAGTTACTTTTAAATCAAATGTAGAAGACGAAGAGTTATTTTAAATCAAATGTAGAAGACGAAGAGTTATTTTAAATCAAATGTAGAAGATGAAGAGTTATTTTAAATCAAAATGTAGAAAACGAAGAGTTATTTTAAATCAGAAGGTAGCTGCAGGACAATTAATAAATCTTAAAAAGAGTTTTGTTAATTACCTTCCACTTTGTTGGTTTCTTTCTGGGATCGAATTCATTTGTTTCTTTTCTTCTTCTTTTCCATTTTTTCCCCAAAGGTTCAAAGTATATACAACAAGTGGCTTCTCATTACCAAACATGAATTAACTTTTCTTTAACTATTATTCAGAAGTTTGCTGGAGTTTTTTTTTTTTTTACGAATTTTATCCAGCCAAACAATTATGATAATATAAATTGATCCTTCATAGTTATACCATAGTGTGATAGTTCTTTCCTTAAATAAAATTTTAATAAGCAAAACCGATAGACTCTGGCATTCAGAAAAAAATGTCTTATTGAAGGCTGATTGTTTCATGATTAACTTCAGAAAGAATAAATGCACACCATTGATATATGAATTAGAAATTCATATTTTGGTAAACTATACAATTCAAGTACATCGTTAACTTCTGAGATGGAAAATTAATAAAAATTTGGAGATAATTGAACTGCTCTCTCAGCAAGAAGCAAAAGGTTAAAAGTCCCCACCTAGCAAAAATTTAAAAAGTCTAAAACCTAGCAAAATTTACAAAGTCCCTTGTAATTTTCTCCAACTCCCTTTTATATTTTCCAGCAAAGGGAAGAGGGGGGGGGAACATCGGCCAATTTCTATCTCCACAGGTGGTCCACTTCCAAATTTTCTAAAAAAAAATCCATTCTCAGAACAAACAATTGAACCATTTATCAGTTGTCAGATTTTGACAGCTTTTTTAAAAAATCTTTTTGGTAAAACAATTGTTACACTTCTCTTGATCTAAACAATTTCCCATTTAGATTTATATTTTTGAATTACTAATAATAAATTACAACAGATTCATTTATTTTTCCATTGTTTCACACTTGTCAGGAAATAATATAAAAAATGGTATTAATTTCTATAAAGGAAAGAAAAAATGTCAACTCATATATCTGTATTACACACACACATACATCTGTAGATTATTTAATAGAAAATGGCTTATTTAGACTACATGAACACAAAACATCCCTCACAATTTCTTATAACTACAAGTGCAATATTACTTATAATTTATGTTAATCATAACACAAATTCCCATTATTATTTTTTATAACTCTTAAGCTTATTCTCCCGAAAGAAGCTGTTAAACAAAAGCTATTGATAATCATTTTACTTTCAATTCTCACCAACTTTTTTAGTGATAGACATTAAACTTTACAAAACTCTATCCCAGCTATATAAATATTTATTTCTCCATCATTATATTGGCAAATCATTACTGCAGTGTACAAAAAAAAACAAATCATCCCCCCTTGCATTAAATAATGCTAGCTATATTTTCTACAAACACAAACTGTCTCTATATGTTATTTCTGAGCTATCTAATTAGTGATTTCTCAATAAAGCTTTTTAATTTTTCCTACATTCAAAAAAAAATTTTTTTTCCTTCCTCTTTCCACAACTATCTCTCCTCCTCTACAACTGGTTTATAGGTGATATATACCAAAGGGCTACAATATATATATATATAATTGAAAGCACTCCTAAGTGGATAAAATTTTTAATTATCTAATTACTGTATTTATTAATATTCAATTATATAATTATGTATATTGCTTTGAAAAAATACAGACATCGAATAATAATAACAATATTATATATATAACAAATAATAAATCTAATAATAATAAACTATGATATACAGTTTTTCAATCTACAGAAGTACTTTAGTTAATCCCTTAAATCTGCTCAACCAAAAGCATTTCTGCAGATTAAAAACTGTATATAATAGTTTATTACTGTTAGATTTATTATTTTTGTTATTATAATAGTTTTTTAATTAATGGACATTTTATTTGTAATGTATATATTATAATACAGCAATTGATTATATATAAATCAAAGGCCATCATCTTTGCAGGACATGGACCAAGACAAAGAAGTGTGAGATAGAATTCAACATTGCACAAGAAGGCACCATATGGTATGGATTTTTGAAACACCAGAGTATGAATTCTCTTATAGACCATACCATGGCTAAATATAATTGCCAAAATACAAGGTTTTTATATTATACCAAATTTTATCTCAGGTCTAATGTTATCTTATTTAAAATATAGGTTCTTTTGTAATTTAAAATATTTTATTTTAGGTTTTAAAATATCTTTATCTCAGGGTTCAAAATCAGACTGAAAAAAATGCTAATGGTAATATTTTAATATCTCCTTAAAAATATAATAACTATTATTTAAGCTATACAATGGAACATTTTATATTCTATCTTAACTTTATTGTTGATATTAGTATTTTAAGAAAACAGAAATAAAACCACTTAATAGTAAAGTATTCACATATTTAAAAACCTTTCTAAATACTCTAAACTTTAAATATAATTATTTTATTTCTACTAACTATAAAAACACGTAAATATTATATCTTCTGTTACAATTTTTAATGGGCAATAATATGGAATAATGCAGAAGACAGTAAGGATATATTTTATACTCCAATTATATAACAAGTGCATTTGAAATAAAGCAAATAAAATATTTATCTTTTGAAAGTGCAGGTAGAATAATTAATAAGCAAAATAAATAAATGAACTTTATGTGATCATTGAAATGTACTCTTAAAATAATTAATGATGAAAACTTTATTAAAGTAGATTATCTGATAAACGAATGTGCTAATGCAATAATGTCATAATGGTAACGAAACTAAAACCATTTAATTAATAATAAAAATATTTATTTACAAGATATAACAATCCATATAATATAAATATTTATTTACAATAAGCATTATTATTTCTTTTTAATCTACTATATTATATTGACAAATATTAACAAATTTTATACATGGATATATCTTTATTAAATCATTCCCCAAAAATGTATAATACTTGTTATATTCAATACTCAACAGTTCTCTCATCTATTAAATATGGTTTTGATTTCAAACATAGTATCCATAGAGTAACAACAATACATTTATATGCCTATATCCAGGTCACTAGTAAAATATTTAATACTTTTCATGACCCAAAACAAGTTTGAAAAGTCAGTGTGGAGACATAAGTTTTTAAAAAAATAGCAATAAATATTATGCTTGATAAATATAAATTGATATAATAGTAATGATACCTATGTTGAGACGAAAAATACAGAAGTTCAACAATTACAATATACTTTACATTTCAAATTATATCAGAACTAATAATGAAATATAAGACAGGTTACCTGCCTTTAGATATTTGCAATATACTAAGATATGCTCTAACATTGAAATACTAGGCAAAATGGATAAGGAAAATACGAACTAGCAAAAATACAAATGAGCACCATTAACTCTATACAAGTAGTGCCAATAAATAAATGAGCCATGATCTTGCTCATAGAGATGTTAAATGCATATAAAGAGCAATATGATAACATGTACCTAAAATTTGCTTAATGGAATAATACTAATAATATGAAGCATGGGGCTAATATTAATAATGAATAAATGAATAATTATACATCTCATACACACTTACAAAAGGCATGTAATTCATCCACACAGTCTAACATTATGTGTCAAGAAAACTGTCATTGCATAAAGATGACAACATTTAATTTATAAGCTATCTAAAAAATTCTCTCATACACACTGATCTTCAATTATAAATATATCAAGTTTATTAAAAAAAAGCTGTTATCCCTTTGGGTACAATTAATTATTTAAGTCTAACAAATAATTTAGGAAACTCTAGAATAATAGTAAAATTAACTCACAGAATAAAACCATTTATGACATATCTTATTAATTCCATTTCTTAAACACAAAAATTATAAATGTATATTAAAATAATATACAATACCTAATTATATAGTATATATAAATCATCACTATAAATAGTTTTAAATACACTCAAAAATATGTGTTAAATATGATATTCTTCTTCAACTGAGAGATCAAAGTTCTCCTTTTTTATATAAAAAAATTATCTCTTTTGTTCAAATCCCTTTTTTTTAATTATTTTCTTTTGATGACACAGCAACAGATAGTCTTTCATTAACGCAGAGCAAGCACAAATATGGGAATTTATAATAAAATTCTTTGAAAAATGTTTGCAATGAAATTTAACAAATTTAAAAATAAATAGCAAGACCTGGCAGCAAATTATTGAAATAGCATACAATTTCTTTTAAAAGCATTTTTAATGGCAATGAGAATTGAAGAAGTAATGGGTGAAAAGATAATATTAATTATTAATTACTTTTTAAAAAGTTTCATATTATAAGTTGACATTTTAGTAATATTAATCATGATGATGCAAGCTTGAATTACTTCTTTCTTTTTTAAATATGAGGCAATATATTTAAAGTAGTAGGCAATTTGTAAAACTATTTGAATAGATAAATAAATAAACTTGAGATAAATAGTCATGTTAAGTCAATGTTAGCTTATCTGTTTTAACATAAAAATATTTGAATAAAGTTTTTTCTTTTTCTTTTAAGACATTTAGTAGGTTAATTTTTATGACTTGATTTTTCATTATAGTTTAGTAATGTAAGATTGAATAATTGTCACTTCTTCTGTTTTTAATAAATTCAATACTTTGACAACTATTCATTATTTTATAGTTTTATTTAGCATAAATATAATTACTGAAAATAATTATGATAACAAAATGTTTAAAGTTGACTAATGTTTGTATATAAGAATAAAATAATATACTTTTCCTTACATACACTGTTTTCCTTTGCTTATTTTGAAAGTTACTGTTTTTTAAACATCTTTATAAGATCTATTGTTTGACAAGACAGCTGAAACATATAATTTAGGAATAATATTGCAATGGATTACTTGTTGACTTTTATTTAGACATGGGGACAATAATGAATTAAATAAACTTTTTAAAATAGACTTTTTTTAAAAAAAACAATAATAGTTAAATACAATCAGTCAATTTAATTCAAAACTAAAATAAAGTTAAAAATAAATCAATTAAAAGAGAATGTCTATTCTTTTTAGATTAGTATGCTTCTTTATATATCCATGCACATCAAGATTTCCCATTGCATTTCCTGTATCTAAACCAATCCTTTCTAGGTATTCATTACAATATTTAAATTAATAGCACAATAATTGACTTTCACAATTCTTTATTTTAACATTGACCTTTATCAATCCACATAATTCAATTGTGATGTTTAGACAATAATGAACTTGACTAATTATAATTTTATTAACTCTAATTAATAAATAGATTTCTCCATTTAATTCAGATAAAATTATTCATTTATTTTCAAATTAAACATTTTTTATCAAATACCCTATTTTCACTATATACTTTATTCTAATCAAAAGCTTTTAATATTGGAAGTTGATTTGATGTACCCCTTTTTTAAAAATACATTTACATTAATTAAACCTTTTTTAACTTTTAATATTTCACATGTATGCTCCAAATATTCAGACACACACCCATGTATATTAAATATAGCCATAATTTTAAAACAATAAAAATAAATTAGTTACTGACTAACATTTAAAACCATTTAAAATTGAGTCTTATCCCAGTTAACTATACTTAATACCTTTAAAATTTAAATTTTAATACTCTTACCTAAACTGATACTTAATTCTCCTGTATTGTGACAGAATTCTTTGTTCTCAGTTGCTTTAAGCTTTTAACTTTCACTTTAATATGAAGCAATTATTATTTATCAAAATATAATAAATTTGACTTCATTTGATAGATATTTTTGTTTAGAAATTAAATATATTTAAAAAACCACATTTGATTTTTGGAATTGATTTAAAAATTAGATTTTATTCAAAACAAAATGCAGTTTCACTAGCAAATTTCAGAAGGAGCAGATTCAATTTGCAAAATGAACAAAATCTTCTTTGTTTAATGTTTGTTTTAAAAATCTGAACAAATTATTTTTAATATTTAGTAAATCAACCAATTTATGCTTTAAAAGTTTAAATTTTTTTTGTAATTTTTATGATATCACTAAATGTTATAACATACTGTTTAGTGATGACACTTCTTTTTTTTTTAACAGAAAAAAGGCCTTTTAAAAAAAGAAAAATCCACTCTAAGTGTAAAAAATTATAAATAAATTTAAGAAAGGTTTTTTAAACTTTAAAAGTTGGGTAATTTTCCTAATCGTCTTTTTTTTTTGTTGGAAAACAGGTAATTAATTGAAATGGAAGTGTTATGTTAAGAAACCAGCCGTTTAAATGAAAAACACCTGTCGATAAGAAAACAATAAAAACGGCAAAAGAAGAAATCCCTAGGAATGGCCCCGAAGGCTCCTCGGCATGTAAATTCCTTCCTTATAAGGAAATTTTGGAATTATTATGGGTGGAATGTTGTTTTGGTGTAACAGGGGTGGGGGGATTGAAAAGCGCTTCTCCTCAGTTCTGCTAAGAAAGAGAAAAATCCGATACAGGGCCAACAGAAAACAAAATCTCCAAGGTAAATAAATAAATCAAGTCTATCTTCGGGGGAATTCTTTAACGGGAATATAATAGGATGAACTTTTCAATAAGTAGAACTTTAAAATTTTGAACGTAAATTAAACTTTTCTATTTAAAATGTTTCAATATTATTCTACCTGCCAACTTTTGTTTATTGTTTATTTTTTTATGTTTTAATTTGTAAAATCATTTCCTTTTTTTTTTTTTATTTATTTTGTTCTTTAGTTGTTATGTTTCTGTTTTCGTTAAATAAATTATAAAAAATGTTAAACTTGGCGGGGGATGGGTATCGTTTGTAAAGTATATTAAGGGGGGTTCTTGGGTGTTCTTTGTGGTTGAATTGGTTCAATGGTTGGATTTTTATGTATTAGTAGGTGTAAGTGGTTGTTATAGTATCCCCCCCTCTGTTTGCCTTGGATGGGTTTGTAAGTCGCGAGACCCCTTCCTATGGGTTTTTGTTTTTGTCTACTTCCAGTTCCATTCCTGTGGGTGGAGAGTCTGTCGTTTTTCTTTCTTCTATTGTTCAGATGTACTTCCTGACAATATAATTGTGTTGCGTATCATGCTACATTGAATACATGAATGTATCAGATGGTTGGCGGGTTGATTGGAAATGTGTTGTAGGGTTAAATAGGGTAGAATATTTTATTTTGAATGAAATTATATAGTATATTCAGGTGATCTATAAAACTATTAAATTTAAGTTGTTTATAGGTTGATAGATTGGCTATCGGTTAAATATGTTTGGTTTTTATTTGTAAATATATAGATTGAAAATATGATATAGGTGAGTATCTAAAGTGTATTTATTCGGTTTTTTAGGTTATTGGTGATGAAGTATCTTAGATGAATATAGAGGTTTCTTATAATTCCTATGATTGTATAATAATAATTTGTATTTTGATGTTTATGTTTATTTAAATGTTTTTGGTTGAAATTATTAAGATTATGAATATTAAAAGTTTATAGATCTGTGTTGTTAAAATTAAATTTATATATAATAGTAATGAATGTAAATTAAAGTAAAATAAAGTAAAAAAAAATAATTTAAATGTTAAATTAATTAAATACTAAATAATTTTAAATTATATATATGTGTAAATAAATGTTTGTATGTGAATTATGGAGTGCTTACTTTATTTTTTATATCTAGTAAATGATATTATTAAATTCTGCTATTCACTGAGTAGTGATGGGTAAAGGAATCAAAATTTAGAAAAAAAATATATATATTTTTTTGACTATATCTGCCTACTTTATAAATTTTTCTAGTTAAATCCTAGATGCCCATATTTATAAGTCCCATTCTCCGGATCGTTACATTATAGACAGTTATATTTCCTACAGTCATCATCTCCATAGCAACATTACTCAGAAGAATATGTTTTATATTTAAAAATAAAACATTTCTATAGAAAATAAATATTTAATAATATATATTTTTAATTTTTAATAATTATCACACAATTACTATACAAAAATAATCATAAACTTTTCAAAAAATCAAGTTTTTAGATCATTATAATATTTTCTCAAAGTCATCTCACAAACTTCAAGATTTCCAAAAATACAATGAGTGCTCATCATTGTGGACCTTACCATACTTTGAAATTACCAGTTTTTTGATTGTCCTAACATCATAAGAATTTTTTTGAAATTAAAATATTAAAAAAGAAAATGTGAATTTTAAAGTTTTTTTTTAAAAAAAGTGCACAAAATTTCTCAATAGAGAGCAAAAAATGCAAATTCTTTTTTCTCTTATGGACTGATATAATATTATAATGAAAAATAGAAAACCTAATAAACTATAACTTTCAAACTATTTATTTTAAAATTAACAACTAAAAATTTGAACAGAGCTAATTAACCATTTTTTATATAGATAAAATAACTTTATCTATTAGATCTATTTGATAAATGGAAATAAACTCCTTTTTCTAGTTTCAAACTATTATTTTCAGTCTTTTGAGTAAATATTAATTAATTTATTTTTAAGTAACTAAGAATACTATTGAAACATTTACCTTAAGATTTTATTACAATAGTATTAATAAAACAAACCATTTATTATAATCTTAAAAAAAAGTAATACTTTAAAATATATATCTAACCCACACAGTTAAATATATGGTATAATATATGTATAAATATATTTTCAATGATATGAATGGTTAAAGAGTTGGAGAGTGAAGAAGACTGAAGCCTGTTCATTAAAGTTTGAAGATTCCCTATTTTAATATAAACCAAGCACTGATTATATATGTGTGTGGGAGATCATGATCTGGACCAAATGATGAGTGGTGGTGGTTCAGTTTGAAATACATATATTGAAGATCATTTATCTTTTTCACATTATGTGATTATGTGGATTGGTTGTATAAGATAGAGTGGATGACTAAAGAAAGCTTGAAAGTCTGGGTTCAAATCTCCTCTACACAGCATACACATTTATACATTAAGATCATAGTATGAACAAACATTTTAAAAATAATAATATAGTTATTAATAATAAATTGAGAGGCATACTTATATGTATTTTATGGAGTGTGTGTTTGTTCATGCATTCACTGAAGCAATAAATGTAAAAAAAAAATAACTACTGTATTTTTATTTTTAAAATATAGTGAATAGAAAAATGTTTGACTTTCATCACTATTAAATATGCTCTAGGCAAGATTCTTTTTTTTTTTTTCAATATTTTTTTTCTTATAGAAATATAATAGACTAATTTCTTTATCAAGAAATTATAATCTCTCTAAATACTTTAATGTTTTTAAATCAGTATTAATTTTAAATTTGTTCTAAAATTTTGTAAAACTTTTAGCATTATTCTTAAAAAATATTTTATTACACAAAATATTGCATAAAAAATCTGAAAAGAATAATAAAGAAAGAATAAAATATGTGTGCATTTAACATAAACTGAAGAAATTTTATTAGTATATATAATTATGTATAGTGCTCTGAGATAAAAAAAAGTGGCTACTGGCATACTGTAAAATTTTATTTACAATTTTTTTAACTTGATCATATATGATGCTTAGAGAAGAAAAAATAGCTGCTGAATATTGTAAAATTTTCTAATTTTGGTGTTTTTGTTTTTTGTTTATTTATATTTTTGGTTGTTTGTTTACATTTTTCTTTGGATAGCATATAATTGAATTTGTCTAGCTAAGTAAAACCAATTCCACTATAATTGAAAATGATCATTTTTCTAAGTAGTATATATTGTTAGTCTATTTTAAACTTACTTCTTAAAAACCAGCATTTTTTATGACAACATTTTTTGTCATTAAAAAAAAACTCTTTATTTTTCATTTTAATAATTTTTTAGCTAAGTAATTACAAGTTTTTTTTTTTTGCTTTTTTTGTATATACTCTACAAAAATCTTAATATGCAGAAACAATTTGATAATGTTTTTTGTACATAATAAATTAAGGAATTACAATGAGTAATAGTAAAAAAAAATATGCATAAAGAAAATATATCAACAAAAGACTTCATATATTTTGCATTATCTAGTATCGAAATAAGTGTCTTCAGCTTAGGCAGACATCATGCAGTTGCTGAACCAAAAATTTAGATCTAATCTGGGTTTTTAAAATTCTATATATATATTATTAATTTTTTCAACATTATACTTTATCATTATTTTTGTTTGCTTTTTACAGCTATATATAGAATAGTTATTCTAATTTAGTTACTTCTAAGAGACACCTCTTATTTTTCTTTAAATTAATTATGAGTTAATATATAAAAACATGCAATTTTGATTTATTAAGTTTTTTATTATAAAATTATTCTTTTAATCTGACTTTAAACATGATTAATTTTGGAATAATAATGATTTGGATCTGATAGTGTAGTGACTATTACATTCAGCTGTCATTATGTTGAACTAATGTTTGGACTGGGTCAAATAATATTTGGATTTTTTCAGGCTCCAATCAAGGTTAGGACATTATCTTCAAGTAGCTAGTCCTTAGCCAATTTATCTAAATATCCAATTATTGATCTGTATATGGGTATCTGTTTGTTTTTTTGCTACAGGGTAAAACAAGGTTAAAAACTAATAAAAATTCTCACTATTTACTAGTTTCTAATTTTTATGATTAATGCTTTTTTTCAGTGACATTTTTTGGAAGGATATTTTATTATTATTAAAGCAATGGGGTATTTTTCCTAGTAAAAAGCTAATTTTTGCACTACTTGGGCATAAAGTACCAATTTTTAAATTGATTCTCAATATAGGCTATAGGACTTTATTTTGTATATTTGATATATATAACATTTATACTAGAATGATTTTATCAGTCAAGTGAGTTAGATCTTAGGATCTTAAAACTTTTTAAAATCATATTAACCTTTTTTATTGCAGTATTTGAATTAACTTTTTTTATTGCAGTGTTTGAATAAAATTGGCAGTAGTTAATGACATAGGTGATGTTCACGAATGAATAGAATGTATCAAATAGATATTCCAGTGGAATATGGAACAAATAGACTTCATTTTATGAATTTTTTTATAATTTATCATTGCAAAACACCATGATAAAACTTGGTGGAAATGTGAATTCATAAATACCAACCTCAATATTAAAAATCAACATTAATAAACATCAACATTAAAAATGTTTCAGTTTATTAATTTGTGGCCTATATTAAATTATTGTATCATTTTATGAGTTATCATTTTTCAAATTATGATCTAAATCTGAAAATTATCAGTTTAAAATGACTTTTCTATGCAGAAAAAAAAAGGAAAGCAAAGGTCTTAAGAAAATATTAGATAATAATTTTTATTACTATGTTAAAATCAAAACAAATATTTTTTATAACGCATAATTTAGTACTTCATATACCATAACAAATGAATGCGTATATATATTTATAAAGTATTGTATTTTTTTAAAAACCAAAAAATAAATTCATAGTATGGTTTTCCTGAGTTTGCCATATAGATCTTATAGAAAATTACTCTTTCTATAAAAACGAGATAGAATTATTGATAAAAGAAAAAAGAGAAATCACATTCAAATCTGTAAAACTCAGAACCGTTTATTTATTTATTGTCTTTATTCAAAATTTTATTTACTTTTTACTACGGAAGATGTTCACCGATATTACTAATTTCTATCGAATTGAAAAATAAAAACAAAACAAAAAATAAACAATTTACGATAATTTATTTACAATAATATAGTTCTATTTTAATTTATTAGCGTTTAATAAATTAAATAAGTATATATAATGAGAAAAAGTAGGTTACTATAATAATTTGAAATATTTAATTCTTACCACTTTTTTCCAAATCATGTTGTCTGCTCTTTACTTCAAAAGAGATTAAAATGGTAAATCCCCAAGTTAAAACAAGTTTAAAAATTATATCAGCAGGTCATGAACACTAAAATGTTTACACTTCTTTTTAAAATAAGATTTTGATATCTCAGCTGAGATATAAAAATATTATTGGCTTAAGATGCAAAAACTTTTCTTTATAATTCGCTTTTTAAAAATTGCAACAATTTCTATTTAATTTTTTTACAGGCATCACAATACAACTTTTGTTTTATTATTCCTTGACCTATTTAAATTGTTATGTATCTCAGTATGCAACTTTTTATATCGTAATCATAGCAAGTTTAGTAACCCTTGGGCATTGTTTTTAGATTTATACGGAGATATTTATGAATGTCTGTGTGGGATTTAAAATTAATTGTTATGTATAAATACAAACCGTTTTTTTTTTTTTTTTTGTATACTAAAAAGCATATGATGTTTTAAAAACTTATCTTAAAGAATGTCAATGGTAAATTGTCCTCAAAATATAAATTGTTGAAAATATGTGTGTCAATTTTATTTGAACTAGGCCAGAGGATATTAGAAATAACTTTATTACTTAATCATCAATAGTTATTATTTTAATACTCAATAGTTAAGTTTTATCATTATTTGTGAGTTATATATATTATATTTACTAATTGGTATTTTTATTGTTTACATCTAAAACTTTCAGAAAAGCAAAAAAAAAAAAAAAGGAAAAAAACAAAACTAAGTCGGCTAAAATCCACCTACATCGTATTTCTGTAATTTTATTTAAATCAATATCTGTTTCAAAAAAAAAATATTATAATCGTAATGGTTATGTAACTCTTGAAGAATTTAAGATTACTTCTAGGAATATAAGGAACATCAAGTAATTATATATATATGTAAGGGAAAACTAAATAGCAAAATAATTAAAAAAATAAATTAAAAAAAAAAACAACTAAATAGCAACAAATAATTTCAAATATGCGATGCGATATGGCTCCTCTTTTATCGAAAGTCAGAAATCTCTCAGCCACTATGCCCAGAGAAACCTGTTAGCCACCTTCCCTTCCCATTCCATTCCCCATATTTTTTTCCCATTCTTCTCTATGTCGCTCCATCCCATTTCAACAACATCATATTTGTCCACTCTATGTCCTTTGTACTTAGATCCCCTTATCTTTTTCCAAACCCAGCATAAATACCAAGAACTTACTTTCTGTATAATCACTTTGTTTTATTTATTCTCTCACAACTTTATTCTTTGTATCCTTCCTTACATAACTTGCAGACTAAATCACTGACATTTTTCTATTTATGTGTATATTCCCTTGTTGCTAATGATTCCGTTCTAGCCTTAAACAGTAAACTACTTTCCTTGCTATTAAAAAATTAACTCACATCCAATATTATGTTTATTTCCATATATATTTAAACTCTTTTTACTCTCCATACTAGTTCTCCATTTCTCCAATCCCCTACTTTTTATTAATGTGTCTATTTTTCTGTCCCATGCTTTACCACTGTGTTTTATGTCATTATGTTTTATGTTACGTTCCTGTTACTTTTATGTAAAAAAAAAAAAAATCTCTGATTAAGTTTTTTTTAGATTTTATGAACATTTTAAAAAAAGAAGACACATTTTTTTAAAAATATATATAATTTCCTTTATCTTTTAAATGTTCTCTTTCAAAATTTACAATTTGAAAAAATTACCCAGTGCAAGCTATAATAATCATTGGATGCAAGAAAGTTTATGCATAAAATCTCTATCTAGACATACTTATTCAATATCCCTAAACTAGTTTCTGGCTTGTGGCTGTCATCAGTAAGGAACTGGCTGGAACTGGGTGGTTACTGAATGGAGAGTTTTGCCTCTGTTGAAAAAAAAAGTTTCATAATAATAAAATTATTAAGTAATAATATACATTCTGTTTAAGGATGGATATATTTTACACAGAACATAGATAAAAGATGTGAAATGAATTCATAATCCCTACATGCAACTTTATAATATTAACATTCTCATAAACTTGTCATAATTTGAAATTTATTTCCAATTATACATTTTAACAATAAATGTACACATCTCTTTAAATAAATATAAAAATTTTAAATATTTTAATTTATATTCCATGTAAACCATATCTTGTTAATAAGTTAAAGGACAGACACTATTAAACTATGACAATATTTGTGAACCTTATTTTAAAAATTCCTTTATAGCTAATGATATTTGTTTCTAAATTCTCAAAAAATCTCATTTTCATTCTTTTACAAAAAGATTGAACTATTTATGTTTTGTAAATTTATATATTCCCTTTATATAATGTCTTTCAAATGAAATTAATTTAAGCAATCATACTGAAAACTAAGGCTAATTTTCGATTTATCACATCTCTGTCTTTAAATCTTGGGGTTGTTTTGTTTTCATAATAAGTTCAGGAGGTGATGTGACATTTGAGTATCTGAGTGACTGAATGAACATCTAATATTCTCTTAGTCTAAACTGAGTTGTTTTAACATTACTCAGCTAAAAACTGAACTTGGGATTTTTAGTTCCGAGTCAACTTTCTACGACAGTGATAAAATGTATAGATTATTGTTTTATAATAACTTTATACATATTAATTAATCCATTCATGAACTTTGCATTTTCAGCATAAACTTAATATATTCTAAAAAAAAAACAAATCTTAAAATACTATCAAGTATAAAAAGCCAAAAACAATTTCAAAAGATACTTAGATGATATCACATATAAAAAATAAATAACGGAGAATTCATTAAGAAAAGAAATGTGACTTTAAAATCAGTTTTCACAGATCTTTAATTCTTCAAATTTTTAGTAATTTTCTAAACATTGTAAAAATTATGGTCAACTATTCCAAATAATTTGATGATTCATACACTATAAAAATTTAAAAGTAATATTATCAGTAAATCTTGAATAATGTTTAATATTAAAAGCAAGCAATTAAAACGATCTATTACAACTGGAAACTTTTTACTGCTGTTTAATTTTCTATATCTAAACCTATTATTATTTCTAAATCTATGATGAATTTTCTAATACTTTTGAAAAATATATGATTTAAAAAAATTATAATTTTAATGTGGGAAAGAATGATAAAATTACTTACTCTTCCTGTTAAGGAAGATGATGAATGATAGACAAGTGCATCAGAAGATTCTGAACTATGATAAGTAGTCATCAGTTTTACTCATCTATTATAAACTGCAATTTTGTTCAATGCCTTTCAGTATTAAAACTATTAATGGAAAAGTTATAAAATGAAATCACTTTCATTGATTGATGTTTGGATAAACAATAACATCAGCAAGCATGAAATTTAAATCAATGGAAAAATGCAAACTCATTTAAATTCACTTCTAATTATATTTTCAAAATGTCTTTATTTAAATTTCATTATCATTGTTGTTATTATCTGATTAAACGTATCTATGCAACTTGAAAAAATTGAAAATGATTTCATTTTCTTTATTCAAATGTACAACTTTAACACTTTAGGTTGTTGCCAACCAGTAACCACCTAAACATTCACAGTAAAGATAGTAATCAATATTTCTCACTGCTGTCAAGGCAATCTTCTCACCTTTTTAATAGCAAGAATGGAAATCCATTCTTACTAATGGTCCATTGAATATATATGGACACTTAAAGATTGCAACTTGACTACAGAATATGAAATATTGATACAATGAAGTTTAAATAAACCTCTTTAAACATGAAATAAACATGTCACTGTAAAGCAGACTAATATATATTAATGCATAATAGAACAAAAAATAGGAAAAAATTATAAACTATCATGCTGAAGCAGTTATTAAAAGAGAATACTTAATGGTTCTTTAATATGTAGTAGAAGATGTTATGATACTTAGATTGTATTTTAAAATATTAAGTCTGAAAAACATTTAAATTAATATTAGTAATTTTTTGATTGCATTCTTAAACATTTTTTAAAATTTGTATTAGTAGCTTTTTGATTTTCTACAAAAGCAAAAATTCTGATTCAAATACTTTATGAAGCATAAACAAAATACATTATGCTTATGTGTATTTTTTACTCCTCTATGACTTTAATTAAATCTATAATATCCTATCTACAAATTATCACTAAAACCACTCTATTCATTAAATCCTGACATCACATTCTTTAATGTCAATGTAAAATGTCTCTGTCTTTTTGCTCTTTTTTTTCAAAAAGTTACACTATGATTATGTCTAAGATGCTTTGAATTTTTTATCTATGAGATTCCGCTACTTAAAATTAATATTATTTAGATTCTATCGCAATTTTGATCAATCCAAACATTTTCTTACATTAATCCATTTTCTATATAATGTTATAATATTTTAATTATGTTTTTCTTATTATCTGAAACGTTAAAACATTTATAACATCATGACCATTTTCAAAAGACTTATTTTACAACAGGCTTTTTAAAATCAATCTAATATTTTTTTTCTTTAAGATTAGAAACTAAAAAGAAAAGATCTTTTTATTTCTAATCAGGAACCAGACCTCATTTCACTGTGAATTTAAAAAGTTTCAAAATCAAAATGAGACAATAAAAATCATAATATAAAAATGACAAGTCAAATTAAAATATTTTTATCAATATCTCCATAAAATTACTAATATTGTACTCATAAATATAACGCTTTCATAATTATTAACCTGTTATGTACCATGATCAAAAATATTAATATAATAAATAAAATAATAAATCATTCATTTGAGTACATTTTCACATGTACTTTCACTACACAACTTTGCAGCAAGAAATCACTTGAAGGAACCTTGACTTCCTTTGCACCAAAATTTTTTTCATCTACAAAAAACAAAGTTTTATTTAGTGTCCATACTGTCTTCTTTTTATATCAGCTTTCTCTATTATCATTCTTAAGAAACTTCATAAAATTATTTTATGTTTTATTAATAAAGTAAGAAATTGGATATTCCAAAATAAAATTTTTTACATTAAGTCTCAACTGAATAAATTTTTAAAAAATCAGTTTGGCATTTGAAAAAACTATCAATACTCAACCTCTCTTTTGAAAGCTAATTATTCAATATCTATATAGTTTTGCCCTTAATGGTTTATCACAATATGGAATAGTAGAACTAAGATCTAAAGTTTTATAATTGATAATTCCATACACTAAAACTAAACTCTCAGCTTACTCAGTTTATTGAAATTGCTGTGCTCAATCCAATACTTGTCACTCAAACTCATGATCTAGCAAATAATTACATATATCATTATTTATTAATAAATAGTAATAATTTAATATTTTTTGAATTTATATTAAGCAAAAATATATGCTTTAATGAGAGAAAGTTTAATGTGCTAATAATAAAATTTATTTTTTATACTTTATAATTATTTAGGATTTGTATTTATTTATTTACAACTCTATTATAATGATAGTTTTAGAAAAAGGTAGTGACTTTATAAAGTAGTTTTAAAATGGTTTTAAAACTTTGCAGAAAAATAATATAAAAGATTTTCAGAAAATATGTTTCTTTTAAATATAATGCTAAAAATTAAATGAAATTTTTATATTAAAGTAAATAGATAAAAAATTAAAAAGCATATCTATTAACTTGATTATACAGTTTTAATGAGTAATATCTGGAATATCTCAATAAATTAACATCAAATCACTTTTCATAAATGTTATAAAATCTTACATATTTCCTTATTTTGCTATATTACTTTAAAATAGATGCTTATTTACATATGATTAAGTTTCAGTTGGAATGATGTTTAGTAAATTCTAGACAATTTCACCCATGTCATTCATTCAGACATCATATATAGTAATTTAAAGTGACGGTTCCATCCTCATGCTTTACTTGCCAGTACTTCAGATTTTCTCATATATAAGCATTTGAGTTGTAGGAATAAGAGGATTCCTTTTATTCCTGCATAAATACTATATCTTGTATTGGTGAGAAAGTATTCATTTATTATTAACACTCACAAAACGTATGCACAATTAGCTTAAAAGGCTGATATTTGAATGTATATATTACTTTAAATAAGTACAATTTATACTTCTTACTTTAGACATTATTGCAAAACGTTTTTATACAATGTGATATTTTGACTGTCTGATCTTCTTCAAAGTATTTTATTAAAGATATTTTACAAGATGATTCAATTTTTCACAAAAATATTGTTAGCTATGTCAACAGTTTAGCCTGTTTATGTCTTATTTATTCTGATATGGGATGTACTACCTGCATCCTTTTGACTGCAACATTTCTCTTCTGGAATGATATTACTTTGTATTATCGACTCATTGTATATGGTATTTTCCTGTTAAATGGTTTATTTTTAAAGATAATGAATTTATAACTTAGTTTTTATTTTTATTTTTCTACCTATGAAAAGACAGGAATAAACACAAAGAAAAAATTCTAGATTCAGCAACTCATTGCACAATGCAGAAGAAATGTTTACATTTTGTCAGGATTAAAAGTACATTTTTATTTACATTGAAAGTTTATGTATTTATTTCAAATATTATATCACTTTTTTTCAATAATGTTTTCATTAATAAATATAAAATTTATTTTATTTGTATCATTAATAATATTTGCCTAACAAAAACCCATATGGTGAGAGAGAGAAAAGATTTTATATAATGTTTGTGAAAACTATATATTTTTATTTTCAATATTAATTTCATAACTTAATATTTATCAAAGTTTCATTGTTTTTAATAATTTTAAAAACATTTAAAATAATAATTATGAAAGAAAATAATTTAATTTTATTATAAACTCCATTCAAATTTAAAGCTGCATCTATGAAAAAATTAAGCATTCATTTTCTCTTAATTAACTTTGATAGTGTAATTGTCATGTAAAAAGTGAAAAATAAAGAAGTAAATAAAGAAATCACAGTTTTGAAAAGAATGCTATTTTTGCAAAAATACCTGATAACTTGAAATCAAAAACATGAATAAATATGTTTAATTAGTCTTAATATTTAATTGGTTTATAACAATAAAATTGTATAATAATAAAAAATAAAATTTTGAGTTTGTTTTTAGATCACTTTGATATAACCTTGCTGTATCCTTACTATAATAATTTTCAGCCATACTAAATATATATATATTTAGAAGAGATTTGAACTCAGACTTTTAAGCTCCCTACAACTATCCACTCCATCTTATACAACTGATACACATAACAACATACATGTGAAAAATATAAATGATTTCCTATATACATATTTTGTGTTGATCTAGCCCTTATTAGTTGGTCCAGATCTTTATCTCCCATATATATATATGAAAAGAAAGTTATCATTAATACTAACTGAACAAATTATACAAATATCTAAACCATTATACAATTACAAATATCCAGTAACGCCCTCTGTTTAAAAGTCTATATCTCAATAATAGCAAACTTCAAAATTATACCAATTTGAAGTTGTACGCTAAACGATTGTTAAATATTGAAATACAAACCAACTCAAACACAGAGCATGAAATTTTAAATAAGCAAACGATCTTAAATTTTGCTAATAAACTAACATGTTTACAAACTTATTAAAGACAAATTAAACATTAGATTTTAATCTTTAAATAACCCTCCCAAACTATAAATAAAAAGAAAGTTACCGTTAACACTAACTGAACAAATCATACAAATATATAAACCATTATAATGTGATATGATGTGATGTGACATACTGTAGTTTCTCCTTAAACGGAGTCAAGAATCTCTCAACAATTATGCCCAGAAAAACCTGTTAGCCACTTTATTTTCCATTTCCCAGTCTAAGTTTTCCCATATTCTGATCCCATTTCCACAACATAATCTTTGTCAACTCTATGACCTTTATATCTAAATCCCCCTTATTTTTTTCCAAACTCAGTATAAAAACCAATAATCCACTTTCTGTATAATCACTTTTTTCATATTTTTTCTTCCATAATTTCATTATATATGCCTTTCTGTTTTCAAGCATTTACATTCAATTAACAGATGCCTAATGTTTTCTATTCCTTCTTTACATAATTTACAGACTAAATCACCCATATTTTTCCACTTACATGTATATTCTCTTGTTGCTAAAGATCCCATTCGAGCCTTAAATAATAAACTACTTTCCTTACTATTATCATATATGAACTTACACCTAATATTCTGTTATTTCTATATATATTTATACTCTTTTTACTCTTCATACCAATTCTCCATCTCTTTAATTTCCTATTCTTTATTAATAAATCTATTCTTTTATCCCATTTCTTATCACTATAACAATCAACAAGCCTCCTAACACAATCATCCCATCTTTTGCACAAATATACTGATATAAATTCTTTATCCAAATCTTTTGCATACCACATTATCTTTCTCACCCATCTTGGCTATTCTTTTATTATCCATAAACTGCAATCTACCAAACATTTTCATTTTACTTTTTGCATCTCTCATATAAAAACATGACCATCCCATTTCTCTTTGAATTGCCTCCCTTGCTGTCCATACATCTGCATCCAATGCATGTCTTCCTATTTCCCTTTGAACTTTTTCTAAGTAATTTAATACCCCTTTACTAACACATAATGCATCATTACCAACTCCCTTCCATATAATTCTAGCTGCATCATATTTATTATATGAAAACACTGTTGATTTCTTTATCAATCCCTTTCTTTTCTTTGCTTCATTTATCATTTTTTTCTCCCATTCATCCAAATAATTTTTCTGATTACTTAAAATAATTCCCAATAACTAGATCTATTCACTACACTTAACTTAATATCTCTCAATTAAAAAAAAGTCTATATCTCAATAATAGCGAACTTAAAAAAAGATATTTATTCTCAATGGATACAAAAATAACAAATAATAGTAAATGTTTGTGACATACATTAATTAAACATCATGAAATATATCATTCATCTAAATTAATATTTATATAAATAGGTAATTATATGGCAAAAATTCGTTTATTTTAATGTTTATTATATGATATTTAGCATTTATGAAAGTCAAAACTGTTGCTGTGCACTTACACACCCAATTTAAAATACAAGAAAACTATAATAATTATATACTATTCGCAATATAATAATTTATTAAGATAAATTATAATAACTAGGTTTATTTGCTCATTTTATTTTCAAAATATAATATCAATAAATGATTATTGCAATCCAATCGTTCCAAATCTTCAATACTCATAATATTTATATTAAAATAATTTACTGTCAATGAATAAACAATATTTCAAATTAGAATTTTAACCATTAAAATTTAGGGTATAAATTTTAAATTTAAACTAAACTTAGCTTTCTTCTACTTCATATATGTAAACAATTAACTTTTACTATCGTAATCAATAATGTTAATATAATATAATATAATATAAATAAATGAAACATATTAATATACGACCTAAACAGTTCTTCTATATAGATAACTTCAAAGAAACACAATAGTTCAAAGGTCTATGAAGTAAGTTTTAAATAATTCAATGATGTCCCTTAATCCAAACGAAGTAAAATACATTATAATAGTTATCCAAAAAAATAAAGTATACTTTTCAGATTTCAACGCTCTCTAAGTAGGATACTTTTTTATCCTTTATTTAACAAATATTTGGTATTGTAATAAAATAAACAGACACTAGTCTCCATTTATGATGTATGAAATATGGAGATAAATTGCTTTTAATCCAATGTCAAAATATCCCATCGGTATTATAAAATATTTGTAGGTAGGAATAATTCACATATATATAAAACAGTATATTATCAATTTCGATGTTTCATAATTAAAACATTTTGTTTACATGTAACAATCATCTTTCAGCAGAGAAATATTGAGATGAATTTGAATGCTATAAATTTCCTTTCTCTTTCTTTTAACAAATACTCAGGAAACGAACCCAGTAGAATCCTTTCTGCTTTATTAGTTTGTAATTATCAAAAAGATACTTATAAAATAAAAAAGAAACCAATACATATACATAGAAGAATTTGGACTTTATTCAATGAAAGCCAATATGTTAGAGAGTAAATTCAAATCATTCAGTCTTATTTATAATGTTGCATAATTGACATCATATTCATTCCCAAATCCAATGTTATTTTTGTCCATCCTACATTCTGAAACAAAATTTCTTTTATAATAATAATAATAATAATAATAATAATAATAATCCCGCAGCAAATCTCTGCTGAGGTAAGAAGCAATCGTTAAGTTCTCCGATGTAAGTATTTATTTTTTACTTTTGTTCCAACTTGTTATGCGAAAAATAAACATAATACAGGAAAAATCGAATTATATAATAGATTAATAGTGTTTTTTGAAAAATATCGGTGTGTTTTAATATCTTTTTAAAAAAAATACTGACTTGAGTCAGAATAAATCATGGCTACTGCCCAGTCAAGCGTGAGCGAATTAAGCACCAATACAAAATTAACAACATCGTTAGTTTCAACATCGCCTATTTCGTATGCAAAAGTACTTAAAAGTAATAGCAATACTACAGCACCAACTCAAATACCGCGCTTCCGTAGAACAAACACAAATGATATTAAAAATCTTGATCTAAACACTCGAGAGGAAAATCAACCCCCAGCCGCAATCTGGACAAAAGAAACGCTTGAAAATGTGATGGACCGTTTCAGTAATACGGTGCCTCGGACGTTATTTGAAACATTTCGCAGGTTTTTTTCACCAACTTCGTTAGTACTCGCAGTAACCGATAATCAATGCTCATTATATCGTTTCCCAAAAGCTTTATTATATGAAGCAATCACGCAAAATGCACTATGGGAAACAATCTCTTGTATCGCCGACCACCCAAATTCTCGATATATAACCATTGATTTTTATAATCAGCAGCAAAAAGAACGGTTTCAATCCACTATTTTAGCACTTGATAATTACGCACTCGTAATTATAGATGAAAACCGGAAAAATATAATTACTGGAGTGCTTAAAAATACTTATCTTAAATACAACGTACAAGATTTTCAAAAAATGATAAACCCGTTTGGAAAAGTAATTGCCCTACAGCCTATATATTTAAAAGACACACCTATACCGATATGTAGTAATCGTTTTGAATTTAAAATAAAACTACATAAAAACGTAGACGCCTCAACGATTCCAACACAGATTACAGATCAAGAAGCGACACTCTCTCTTCACATAAGAGGTCTAAAGCCACTTTGTTTTGGCTGTGGACAGAGAGGACACCTAGCAACTCAGTGCGATAACACAAAAAGCAATCACTGTGAACAAACTAAAATCCTCTCCCCAGAACAACCCAGTGATGAAAATAAAATTTATAATAACACTACATCCATTGGCAACCCAATAATAGAAACCGGAAAAAAAACAGATTCAAACACCCACAAACAAAAATAATAATGGATCAGAATTGCCTATCCCAAAGACCAACCAAAAAAATAATAACACAAAAACTAACACAGAAATCCAAGATTCAAACGAAAATAATTCTCAAGAAACCACAACACAAAATACAGCAATTACATCACAGGATCAGCATCTCAATAAAACAAAATGTGTACCAAGTAAAAATCAACAAACAGAAAGTAAACACACACAGTTATATAATGAAAATATAAATCCAGATAATATAAAGATACCAATAATAAAAAAAACTACAATTATAAACAAAACTGCATCAAACATAATGGATGCAATAGAAGCCCCTCTTCCACCTATTCAAGAGAATACACCAGAGGGAAAAAGGAAGCCCGGCAGACCAAGTAAAAATCATGAATCCAAAAAGGCAAAAAAAAACAGACCAAAAGCACAACTCATCAGACATATACAATTTAGAAAATGATGAAATAGAAATGGATATAAGCCAACAACAAATGGACACCTGTTCGGTTTCATCACAAATTGCCTGTATAGAGTCTGAAGCAATATTAAATGAAAGAAAAACTGATAATAAACCCAACGTCTTAAATATGTATCAGCATCCATCTACTGCAATATAAACAAAAATTTAGTATTAAAAATAAAATAAAAATCAATACCCTGTTAAAAAATTATTTAAAACATGAAGATAAAAATTGGATCTCTCAACATTAGAGGCTTAAATGCCACCAAAAAACTTTTTGATCTCAAAAAATGGTTACATACAACACAACCACACATACTTGGGCTTTTGGAAACAAAAATATACAGCAGCTCTCAAATTGATCCATCAAAATATTTAGTCAGCCAAGGTTTTTGTGCCTGCTCAAGGCAATCATCATCACCATCAGGTGGCACAGGCATAATTATTTCCCACAACTGCCCTTTTGATTCTTTTAAAATTATATATATTGACTCTAATCTTATCATATTAACACTCCATCATAAAAATATCACACTTAACCTAGTATTTGTATATATACCACCAGTGCTCTTCCGATCATCATCTCCAGAATAATAGCAACAATAAATTCAATGCTTACAGCAACACCAAATCCCATAATACTCCTGGGAGATTTCAACATGACCTACCAAACTTTTGTCACCAAATGGATCCATCAAATAACAATCCCACTTATGAGTGCTGAGGGTTTTCTCCCATCAAACTCAATATCTTTTAATAACAATAGATATAAGTCACTTATTGATTTGTGTTTCTACTCACCAATGTTACATCATTATTTTAATCTTGAACTCTGTCCATCTATAATCTCAGATCATGCTGCTCAGTTCATCACCCTCGACCTAACAAAAATACAGAATACAACAATAGCCCTCCAAAAGACTATGCGAATACTTCTTCCAGCACAAACAACTGAATTCTTATATTCAGAAACATATATAATGCTCCAAAAACTTCAAAACATGTCACTTGATCCAGTACAAAAGTATATAGCATTCACCAATATACTTTCTTTCAACATCAATCATATTACCTGCAACTCAACACCCCCCACCAGATTATTAGCATTGGCAGATGAACTACATAAAAGAATAACCATTTCCAGACCAACTACAGATAATCAAACACAAATTAAAAAACTTACAGAAATGTACAACAATACATGCAATACACTAAAGCAATATGTAGCAATAAAAAAGAAAAAAATATGCCTTACACAACAACATACTTGGACCAGAGCATACATACGGTGGGCATTGGGATACCCATCCACAGTCAGAGTGCCTATGGCACTTGAAATAGATGGTTCTATAACAGCTGGACATAACATGATAAACCCAATATATCAACACTTTAAAAAAAAACTGCAAAAACAAAGTGTGTACATACCAAATGAAGACATATTTGGAGACCCTGAAACAGACACACCAATAACAACAACTGACATTGTATTTCAACTTGCAACAATAACAAACACATGTCACCCAGGACCACAAGGAATTCCCAAATTTGTGTTCAAACATCTTAGTCACTTCACAGCAAAATACCTGTGCGATCTAGCCAATTACATATCCCAAAAAATTTACAACATACAAAGTCTATACCCAATTGCAATGGTTCCATTTAACAAAAAACCAACAGCAATATCATCTTTATCTAATCTACGACCAATTTCAATGGGACCTTTAGGAATAAAAATTCTTGAAAGAGTGATAAAGGAAAAAATAGAACAACACATACTCCCTGTGTTATCATCAGCACAATATGCCAAAAAAGGATCATCCATTGGCCAGGGTGCCTTAATGTACAAAACAATTATTGAAGTAGTAAAAAAAAGAAAGAAATATGCACCAATTATAGTTCAACTAGACATTGAGGCAGCTTTTGACTCAGTGCCTATAGCCAAATTATTAGACGTGCTGAAAAAAACAACAACACCTCCATCCCTACTATATATAATAGCAAATCTGCTACTCATCCGTGAAATTCACATCACATTGAATGGAAAAAAATCACCAGCCTTCAGACCGAGTCAATCCATCCCACAAGGATCCCCCCTAAGTGCCTTGCTCTTTACAATATATATAAATCCTCTATTAATAGAGATACAGAAAAAAATAAAAGGCATTCAAATTCCAAACACTGCTTTAAATATATCATGCATAGCCTATATGGACGATGTAACCGTTTTCCTCCCCTCTAAAAAGAACCTCCCCATATTACAAGAGATAATCAAGAATTATACCTCAAATTTTAATTTAAAAATTAACACAAATAAAACTGCTGCATGGTCAATATACACAGGCAAGCACTGTACAGAGATGTTTAATGGTAAACCATCTGCTTTCCTTGGTTTCCCATTCTACCTTGGAACCAATGGAATGAGGCAAAAAATTCAAAATAAATTAAAAATAGATGCTGAAAAAATCACAGCCTCACTTGAAAAGTCATACCTGTCAATATATGCAAAGGTAGCACTATTTAATCAACTTATAACTACAAAAATTACATACTATACACCTATAATCAAATTTGCAAAAACATTCATATCTAAAATCTTGTCAATCTGTAACAAACTAATATGGAAGAGAAAGACAGTGGCAATCTCTTTAAAAAATCTGAGCAGACCACCACATAGCAATGGACTTGGACTCCATACAATCAATGTTTTTTACACACAGAAATCAGTAAATCTAATAACAGCAACCATAAAAAGATTTCCAGACCTGGAGTGTGTAATCAGTATAATACCCACAGACAGACCACCCCCTTCATATGGATATCTATCCACACTGATTGAAGAACTCAAGCCAATATACAACAAAATATCACTCAATAATGACAACAAGTATACATACTGGGACATTTACAATATACTACATCCCAACCAGACACCCAATCTACATCCATCAGTTCTTGGAATAGACAACAGGCAGCTACTGCAACAATTCAGAAAATGGTCATTAGAACCAAAATTATTCGATTTTCTACTTAAGCTTAATCTCAATGCTCTACCCACAACCCATTTCCTTAGATTTCGTAGATTCTATACCAATATAGACCCCATGTGCGGACTATGTCATAGAGAAGAAGAGACACAAGATCATTTTCTTCATTCCTGCAGTGCCCTAGAAACAATACGTCGCACAATGTTTACCACATACAGAAAGGCTATCATTTCAATAGATGAAATAATAAATACATTTAAAAAAGGCAATAACCCTGCTATTCGTGCAGCAACATACAGCCTTTATGCCTACTGGTGCACCAGATGCACTTTTGCACTTGCCAATAACCCTCGACGCCACCCAGCAACATATTCAATAAAACTAGAACTGTTAAGAAAAAGAGACAGCATCCTAGCTCAACCAGATATATTTGCAGCCACATGGTCACACTTGAAACAGAGATCCAGTCTATGAAATATAAAGACCAATAAGATAGATGATGACATTTTCAACATCAGCATTTTTTCCAACTTTTAAAAAAAAAAAAAAAATGCAAGCATAAACTGAACTAGATAGAAGACCAAATTTAAAAACAAGAAGAAAAAAAAGGATGCAGAAAAGATAAAGACTTATATACTGAAAGTTGTAATTTGTTTTTCATTTGTAAAAAATCAATATATGACTCTGTAACTTTTTAGACTCAATAAAGTTTTGCTTTGAAACATAATAATAATAATAATAATAATAATAATAATAATAATAATAATAATAATAATAATAATAATAATAATAATAATAATAATAATAATAATAATAATAATAATAATAATAATAATAATAATAATAATAATAATAATAATAATAATAATAATAATAATAATAATAATAATAATAATAATAATAATAATAATAATAATAATAATAATAATAATAATAATAATAATAATAATAATAATAATAATAATAATAATAATAATAATAATAATAATAATAATAATAATAATAATAATAATAATAATAATAATAATAATAATAATAATAATAATAATAATAATAATAATAATAATAATAATAATAATAATAATAATAATAATAATAATAAATGTTTCATAATGATTATATATATAAAAATAATATTTACACTTTATAAACACAAATGATACCCTATAACATTATACAAACCAAAACAATTTCAACTACATTTTCATAATATTGCATTGGAAATATATATTTTATATATATTATTTCAATTCAAATATTGCATATATAACATAAACACAACAATCTATCTGCTAAGAACATTAAATATTCATTTATAAGGTTTATAACTGACTACTTATAATTGCAGTAAATGAAAATAAACAGAATAAAGAAACAATAATACTTTTATTTAGATTATAAATTTTATTATTTATGTGTGTACCTTAAACAAATAGAATTAATTTATGCAGTAATGACAACACATTCCTTGCTTTAACATCTTATTATCATAGCAATCATTGCATTACTTAAAGATTAATGCATTACCCATGAAAACTGTTTAGAAAATTTAAAAAAAATTATGCTTGATCTCATCTCAAGTACTGAAATCATACCAAATGTTGATTGGTAATATATATATATATTATAAATTAATAATTTTAACAGATGTAATTTTTTAAATATTTAAATATATGGAAATGTCTAGAAAAATTACCATCAATAGACAATAATCAATGAAAATAGTTAACTGTAAATTCTCCTAGCATTCAAAAGGGATATCTCTTTTCTACATACAATTACTTAATATTATATATAAACTAAAACACTATTTTTTTTATGGTTTAAGAAAAAAAAGTTAACAAACTTTTACACATTCCTCAGAAATAATATATTGTACCACTGTTCAGTTAGATGTTATAAATTAATAATATTTAACAGTTGTAATTTTTTTAATATTTAAGTATGTGGAAATATTTGTTATATTTTTATATTAGAAAATTACCATCAAATGTTAATAGACTGTAATCAATAAAAATAGTAAACTACAAATACTTCCAGCATTCAAGAGGATTACTTTATCTAAATGTATGATGACTATACCAAATCACTTTTATGTAATATAAAATTGATCCTATGCTGTATTAAAAAATATAAAACAATAAATAATGTTGATAATCAGAAATATAAATTATAATCCCAATTCATAAGGAGCTATCTCTAAACCAAATGGCAGAAACAATATCTACCGGATGACTGTATAAAATACACAGTCATACATATATTAATTTCCAATATCAGATGCATATGTGAAACAAAAAATATATAAATAGCAAACTGTCTATAAGTATTAAACACAAAATTAACTTATTAAAACCATTTATATGTATTTGTATTTATATATTGAACTATTTTCATCATCTAATATTAAATGTCTAAGAAAAATTTGACTCTTATTTAAAACTTCCAATTACATTCAATTATTATTAATAGTACATAGGTTAGTTAGTATATGCAAATGTTTTAAGAGATTTTATTATCCTCTCTTTTTTAGGTGTTCCTCACTTAAACAGTGACAATACTCACATAGGAAATGAATCTAGATCTTTAGATTCTTGAATATTGAATTTTAAGGTAATGCTCTAACCAAGCGAGCCAGTTGGATAGAGCATTACCTTAAAATTCAATATACCAGAATCTAAAAGTCCAGATTTGATTCCTATGCTACTATCATCTGAAGAAGAAAAGATAATATCTTTTGAAAAATTGTGCATATAGTAAATTATGTGCTAATATTAACAGTTGAATATAATTGAAAGATTTAAACAAAACTTAAATTTTTATAAAGACCTTCAATACTTAATATTAGATGATGGAAATATAAATACAACTAAAATATTATCACAAACCTTCAGGAAAACATTTATATGTATGAGTACACATTGATTTTTTGCATAACTTTACATTAATTCTGAAATGCATTGTTTAAATAACTTTTGAATAGCTTCAGAGATATAATTTTTATTAAAGTAAATTTTAACTATTTAAAATCTAAATCATTCTTATAATTTTTTAAAACTTTTTATTAAGAGAAATATTTATTAATTTTAGGGTAAATTTTGATTATTTAAAATATATTTAACTTTTAAAATTTTGGTAATACATGATCTGTTGATACACACTGATGATGGTGCTGTTTTTAGCTAAAGCACATAAATATGCTGTTTACAAGGCCGCTCATAGATCTTATGGCCTGTAAACTGTTCAAACACTATGATGTTGAAGTGCACCCTTACCCCAACATCTCTAGCATGTTGAACATTATTAGCAATGAGTCTTTGACATTCTCTATAGACATTACTCTTGACTATTGGATAGCATATGATATGAAGGTTTCTGTAGTTGTAATGATGAAAAGTATATTAGAATGGATTTTTTTTTTTGCTTTGATGTATTGCAATTGATGTGAGTTAGTAAAAATTGTAACAAATTCTCAAAAGCCCCTAATTTCATTGTCAGGGGTCAGAATTCACTAAATGAGGAGTGTAAATCACGATTCGGCAAAGTTCATGATCAAGTCATGCACTTTCCGATACTTTTTCGAGATCAAAACAGTTCAATGGCAGATGACTGTTTGGTGTTGTAGTTTTGAGATTTACCTGCTACAGAAGCAGATGCGGTGGTCTTCCTTCAACCCCCCAAAAAATATTTTACCCACCCAGAAAAAACTGTCTGTGGTGGTTTAATGAAATTAAGGTGTTGTCAAACATCTGAAATGGAATGTCAATCATGTCAATGGTGATGAAGGTGTTTCATTCACTCATGGGACAGGCTTTGAGAGCTGCCTGTGAATCACTTTTTTGCAAGTGGTATGGCTAATTTATTCTTGAAACCGCGATCAGCTTACAGTGAGGTGTCAAAATGCCATAAGGAATATGATGACAGGTCTTAGAGAGGTCTGTCGAGAAAGCTTTGTTTCTCGATAAACAAAAAAAAAAAGTTTCTTCAAAAACAATCAAAAAGACTTGGTTATATATATAAAAAAAAAGACCGGACAAAAATAATTTAAAAAAAAAAAAAAAAAAGACAGAATATTTTAAAAAGCCAAAAAAAATCAAAAACACCCACATTTTTTAATATTAAGAAATATACATCAAACTGGTTATAAAAAAACCAAAAAAACAATAACAACAACAACAAAAAAATAAAAATCAAACAAATCCAAAAATTAAAAAGATAAATCAATAAAATTTAAAAACAGCCCAGTAATGTTTTATCTATTTGTTTTTCACTAGCAACAGCACCATAGAGCAGTATGGGAAATTAGATGATGTATTATCAAAATTTTTTAGAAGAAAAAGAGAAAAAACTTAAGCAACAAAACTGATTTTTTAATCTTGAATATTTAAAGATGTAGACTTTTATACAATTAAATTTTAAATGTACATTGTCAAAGATAATGGAAATTTTCAATAGCATCTATATCTTTAAAAAAAATCTTATGGCATATCAAATATACTAAATTAAATTAAATATTAGAAAGTATAATTATTAAAACTCTAATGTTAAAAGATAAATTAAGTATTATAAACTATAAATATTAAAATGACTTACAATTAAAGATTAAATAAATATAACTAAAAAAAATTTCTTAAATATTATAAATTGTCTGATATCTCTTAGTATGACTGGCTGATAGTTATTAATTGTGTACCATAAGTCTAAGATATAATGGAGAGATTATATTTCTATAAAGGTAAAAATTTACATATATATATTTTATAGACATGATCAAAAGAGAGCTTTTTGATAATTCACTAGTGTGAGTTTTTCCAATGATGATTTCAAATATTAGACACAATTAGATTTTATGTTTCCAGATGGAGTTTGTCTTGAAAATTTATTTACTTTTATTATTCAGAAGCATATGAAGATGCACAGACTTTGATATCCTTTATAATTATGGCACCATAGCTCAGAAATGACGATCTTTAATGATGATCAGAAATGTCACCTTGTTTCTTTCAACTGCACTGCAAAATTTCTTTTAATTCATGATGAGCAGACAAAAACAAAGATTAAAAATAAACAGTTTTAATTTTATTTTAATATTTACGAAGGCTGTAGCCTCAAGAATATGTGCACATATTCTTGAGGTTACAGCCTTAGTAAATATTACTTACATAATCAATGTGCATTTAAATAAATTTATAATTACAATTTTATTTTAAATCAGCATTTATTTTTTATAGCGTCTGTATACAATTGTAATCACATTCATATCGGCTTTTTCAAACCAAATTGTGCAAACGCTTTTTGTGAGTGTTAAATAATAAATGAATACCCTCTGACCCATACGAGATATAGAATTTATGCAGCAATAAAAGGTTTATTTTAAGTAATATCTTTATTAACAGAAATGAAAAAAAATATTTACACATTTTTTGTCTATATGTATACAATTATTTACATACAAGTATTGATTTGCATTTCATTTTCGTCAATACTCCTTTCACACTCATGGTCTTATATGCTCATCACTTCTTGGATGACTATTGTTAATTAAATAAGAATTTCATTCCCATACCTTACACAGTGTGGATCCTGCATTTTCCCAATTCATTCCCATCACCCTCTTTGTCAGATATCTTAAGCATTTGTTAAAATATTTATCCCATTTTTTTCTAATTTCTTTAGCAGTTGTACTTTTTATTGTCAAATATCATACCATACCTTATTCACCATCTTCTCTTTGGTCCCACTAAACATACATAGTCTCAAAATTAATATTTAGTCTTCTATTTAATTATGTTGTTTTATTTATTAATACCATTATCAATCTTGCAAAATATATTTTTGATGTAATTAAAACAAGCCAATATTCATTTCTAATCACCAACATTTTCAAAATTCTTTAGATATGTAAACAATATGTGATATGTGGATTATTTCCACCATCCTCCATTAAATGTTGAGTAAAAATTTTTACACTTTATTTAAACTTTTCAAATACACTCAATTATTAGTAATTACACAATGTTTGGAGTGGTATTATTCTATGCATTCTTCTTTGGATATGGCTGGCTTGACCATTGACAATATTAATATAGGAGTCAAACTTACATCTTTAGATTTTTGAATATCAAATTTTATGGCAACACATTAAGCAATTAAATTTTTCTGTCAAAGGCAACAGTCAGTAGAAATTTCATATACTTATCTATGAGTGTTGTTTTAAATCCTCCCAATTTTTTTAAAAAACTTTTTCTAAGAGTAAGGTTAATTTGAGGCTTCCAGACATTATATATTGAAATACTGGATTTACTTATAGGATTGACTGTCATTGTCATATAAACAACTTATTTGAATTTTTTCTTTGACATTATTTCCTATCTATCCAATATTTTTGTATTTATCCAATCAAACATAAGTTCAATAATTCAACTAATACTAATTTTCTTCTTTCCTGAGGTAATGTAATATCTGGTAATTAATGAATATATTCACAGAAAATGTAGTTTTTTAATATTTAGCTTTGTTATTGCTTAGCATGCTTTCAATATATCATGTTCTTGGTGTATACTGGTGTGATTACAAGTTCTTTATATCAGTATTTAATTATTATTCAATAAGCTATTCAATGTATTCAAATTTAATTCAGATTTAGATTTAGTCAAATCACCATTTCTTTGATATGGGTATGCTTGCTTCTTTTCTGTTTATAGAATAATAGTCAATATTTATTCACATGCTTCTTTGTCCTTGTGCATTCTGTCCCCCCCCCCCCCACTTTTTCCATTTTTGTTAACTCAAATCTGTGGCTGGTTTATTGCTTGTAACCTATAAATGTTGATGTGTATTTTTTATTCCTGAGCGCTCTATTACATAAATATCTATGATAGATTGATCCTTGACTCTCCCTAATATGTAGTATTGCAGGCTGGTTGGCTATAGTTAACTGTATAGATTACTTGAGGTGCTGATTCATTTAGTAAAGTGTTTATAGAATTGTTGATTAATTGCTTAAGTAATGGAGGACTTCAAAAGCTGATATTAAATTTGTCTTTACATATTTTTTTAAATTAGGTGCAATATTTGGAATATAAGGCAGGCTTATCCATTATTTAGGTTCTTCATGTTGTATGAGATGAAGGTTTATTATTTTGTTATAGAATTTATTTTTTATGTTCATGATTTTATTGTGATTGCCTCCCATTTTTTGAAGTGCTTTTGTATATTTTTCAATGTTGTTCTTTTTATCATATTCAAACTTGCATAGTGAATAATTTCTATGTAAAAAGCCTTTTAATTCTGCATATCAGAGTTTTTGATCTCAGGCATATTGTTCCCCTTATATTTAGGAGCTTAAGCATCATTCTGTAGTCCTGCATGTTTCCTTGTCTTTGTATATATAAATCCAAAATCTTTATTCCTCTATTATTGCCTTCTTTCTTCAAGGCACATGATAGTGTTGATGCCCACCACAAATCCTGCCATATTTTATTAATCTGTATGTATGTGACTCATATAACCATGTTGTCCACATATCTAGCATATATAAACTTAAGTTTAGATGTATGAATTTGGAAGTAACATAGTTTTCAATTTTTGTGAATGTACATATTTGGAAGTAATATAGTTTTTAATTTTTGCATTTGCAAAAATAAAAAAACTATTACTTTCAAATATGTATATCTAAACTCATTTAATATACACCAGATACATTAACTACATGTTTACATGTGTTACAGATACACAGACTCATAAAATATGACAGGAATTTGAGCAGGCATCAGCCCTATCATGGACTTTGGAAAAAGAAGACAATAGTAGAGTAATTAATTTTTGGATTTGTATATACATAGACAAGGACACATTCTGGACTATAGAATGGTGTTTAAGACCATAAATATAAGAGAAGCAATACACCTTACATCAAAAACTCTGACATCACATACATAAATATGCAGGATTAAAAGGTTTATATATAGAAATCATACACAATGCAAGTTTGAATATGATAAAAAGAACATTGAAAAGTATATAACTGGACTTCAAAAGATGGGGGATACAATCACAATAAAAACATAAATATCATACTTTCTATAACAAAATAAGAAACCCTTATTCAATACAACAAGAAAAACCTAAAAAATGGATGAGCCTCCCTTATATTCTAAAAATTGCAAATAAAAAATATATGCAAAGACAAATTTAATATAAGCTTTCGCTTTCGTACTTTACCATCACTTTACCAATTAGTCAATAACTCTAAAAACACTCTACCAAATAAATCACCACATCAAATGGACTCTAAAATTAACTATAGGCAACCAGAATGCAATACTGCATTATATGGGGAGTCAAGGGCTACCCTGTCAGCAAGACATGCACAACATAGATATTTATATAATAGGGCCCTCGGAGTTAAAAAAACACATGTCAATATTTATAGATTATGAGCAAAAAACCAGTCACAGGTTCAAATTAACAAGAGTGAAAATAGTGTGAAAAGAGAGAGAAGACAAAAAGTGGAAGGTCAAAGAAGTATATGCACATAGTTAGTGATCATTTTTCTAATGACAAACAAAAACAAGCATGCCCATATCAAAAAAAATGGACAATTTATTAGAGAATAATTAAACACTGATATAAAGACCTTGTAATTATACCAATATACACCATTAAATGTGGTAAAAGCTTGCTAGGTAGTAACAAAGCTAAATATTAAATAACTATGTTTTCTGAGATTATATTTATTAATTACCAGACCATACATTCATTACTACATACATGATCTGCTATGGAATACACATCTTTTTTTTCTTTTAACATTGGTTTGTGTTCTTTGCATCACTGTTACAACAGCGAAACTAGTCTCACCAATATACTGATTTTCCCATTGATATGATATTTCATAGATATGAATTTTTGTTTTCCAGCATTTCACATTTAAGTTTTGTAAAAGTTAGAATTTCTCAAAGTTTGCTATAGTTTTGGAAAACTGTTATAATGTGATATTGATTGGAGATTTTCCTTGTCCACCATTGCCTGGTATGTATGGATATCACAAACAGCAAAAATTTTTTTTTGGTGTCTTTTTTTCTTGTCTGTTAAAAGTTTACTTGTTGATATCTGATATATAAACGTTTTTCATGAGTTTGTACCATCTAAATATTTTTTCATTTTTCAAATTACTGTTTTCTGAACAAACTTTCTTTGCTCTATTCCATAGTGATAATATAATTCCATTTTCTGTCCATCTGGCATGATTTGATGTATATGCCAAGTATTTATCAGTATGTGCTGATTTTCAATAAACTGTTTTTATTTTTTCATGACAGAGTCATCACAAAAACATTTATGACTGCCAATATTTATTCTTGTCTGATTGTGAATTTAATTGAAGGGGATACATTATTCATATGTATCTAGAATGACTGTAAGTATGCAGCACCATGTGGCCCTACAACAAATGTATCATCAACTAAGCATAGACCCAATTTGGTGAAAATTTAGTAGTATTTGTGGCTGTGGTTTCAAATTCTTCCATGTAAATGTTGCTGAGGATGAATGACAGTGGTGTGACCATGACTATCCATTGATTTTGTTGGAAGAATTCTGAGTTATATTGAAAATCTGGTTTTCTTGTGCAGAAAGTAAATAGTTTCATTACACTATCAACAGATAGAGATGTTCTGGTATGTAAATTATTATCAACATATAACTTTTTTACAATAAATAATACTTTATCACATATAAGCTATTGAGCTTAGATTGAAAATATTATTGTGTTTTAAATTTTATTCTCATAGTTTTGTAGTTAAGTAGAGATAAAAGGTGGCTGCTGGAGGATTGCATTAGATCCTAAGACCTAGGTGCAGTACTCTTATATCCAAGGCTCCTCACTGACAAAGGCCACAAGCCAGAAACTAGTCAGGGAATATTGGGTGAGTAGATGCTAGATAGGAATTTTATGCACAAGCCTTCTGGCATCCATTGATTACTCTGGTTGTTGCAGAGTGGCACTATTGTATAGAGAGTTTTACCTTGTTTAACAACAATTATGTGCTAGTATAAGAGATGGTGATCATGTGATATTTAGTGGATTAACACCAATCCTGCCTAATAAATAGTAATGGCTATGGTTGTTAAAGAGCCAAAGACACCAAAATGTATGGGTGCTGAACTGAGTTCAGACCCATATGACTATATAAGCTATTGAGCTTAAATTGAAAATATTATTGTGTTTTCAACTTCATTCTCATAGTTTTGTAGTTAAGTAGAGATAAAAGATGGCTTCTGGAGGGTTGCATTAGATCCTAAGATCTAGGTGTAATGCTCTCAGATCCAAGGCTCCTCACTGATGAAGGCCACAAGCCAGAAGCTAGTCTCGGGATATAGAATGAGTAGGCACTAGATATCGATTTTATGCACAAGCCTTCTATCATCCATTGATTACTCTGTTTGGCACAGTGTAGCACCATTGTATGGAGAGTTTTGCTTGTTCTATTAATCTGGATATAAATTACTCCATTAATCAATAACCATTATAAATAACCCTCAAGAAATGCAAATTGTTTAATATCCAAATTATCTTATATTTCCATTACATTTTAGGAGCTAGCATTTTTACTAATCAATTTGTCACAATATTGTAACCATAGCTGGGTTCAAACATGGTTAGCAACTTAAGTAAAGACCCTAGGTATGACTGAGTGTTAGTTGCGGTTGGTATTATTAATTAAAATAACTCAAAATAAATAAAAAAATATAAATTATTCATTCGAACCCTGTTACAAGAGAGTGTAAATGAATGCAGTAAACATTAAAGGTGCAACCTATACAAATAATCGTGATACATATTGTGATATATATATATGTATATTAAATACTAACAAATATTTAGGTGAAAATGAAAAAGAGCAGTTGTGCGCAGAGTCATATTTCATTGTTTAGGATATATGTATTTTGATTTATTACATTATAATATGATTTTGTAATAATACTTGTAGCACATGTTTCTTAATGAAAATAATGTAAAAATATATAATATTAAAGAGAGTTTAAATTGGCAAGTGGTGCCACAGGCGATATTTCTGTTAATGACATTTTCCATTAAAATTCTATGAACTCTGTTGAATAATTAGAAACAAATGGAAACTTGCTGACACTAAAAGCATTCCAAAGATAGGGGTCATCAGTGGATGGATATATCCAAAGGAGGGAAGTTATGAAGATTATATGAAAAGAAAGAGAACTATTTTTTAAGAAAAAAGAAAAAAAAAGTAAAAAAGAAAAAGAAAAAAGGAGGTAATTCGGAAACTGACCGAGAAAGGAAGCAGATCAATGAGTGATTAAAGAAATTAACAAAAAGGAAATACTTTAGTTCAATTCATAAATCTCCATAGAAATGCATCCCATAGAAATGTTGGGGTAAGAAAATTGTGTAGATTTTTTAGACCAACCCCATGTACAGCTGTCTGAACCTGCCTGTATACAACATTCGTTATGGAAAGTTAAGAATCTAACTCTATGAAATAGATTGTTCGAGTAACTACCAACAAATATAACCATACCATCTGTGTGAAACACCTACCTAACAACTAAAGAAGAAAGTAATAACTGTGCAATGCTGGAAGCCTAATTCACCGTACTGATTTATTATTATTTACAAGACAATCTCCAGTCTGAAACTGTAAGCTTACAGAGGATCTGCCCGAAATCATGAACGTTCATCCTCCAAGAAAATAATTATGATTTTATATCTATAATTAATGCATATTTTATGTATTAGTGTAATAAGAAACATGCATTTTATGCATTTATGTAGTATGAAACATGCGCTTTAGTGAAATGTTAAGAAAGATTTTTTTTTGTTAAAGTTTTAATATATAGTTCAGCTAACAAACAACTCTAACATATATATCTGTGCTCTCTTTCATAAATATATGTATGATAAAATAATATTGATTATGAATGAATTAGGTGTTTGAAATAAAAATATATATGTGAATGTACTAATAAATGTTATAATTTAAATTAGGAAAAACATATTTATTTAGTTGCACTGATTCGCATATTATCTATAGGAAAGTATAAATGATTTATCTTTATTTATTACACAAATACCATTCTTCAGATAGATTTATCTCCCACACCTTGAGAATGAGCTAGTCTGGATATTTCATCCTAGAGACCACTAGAAACTTTTAGTTTGTGTTTTCAAAGATATAATTCTTACTGTTAGATAAGATTGGCACTTGAGGACAGATTAGTCATCACTCATAAATATATCTATTGAAACAAAGGTCGATAATCTGATCATATCTGAAGGGTTGGTAAAAGATCAGGGTACTTGGATGTTAAAATACAGTATTGGTATAAGTGGGGAAATTGAACCAAAACAAATAAGGTCTCTTATTTGAATCAACCTTTTTTATGATAAAATTTAATTCAAGTTCAATGGAGTCTCTATCTTTCAGGCAACTCACCCTATTATATATATGTACATAGATATGCAATATTGACTATCTTAATGCAAACTAAAGTCTAATATGTATATATGTAATAGGTATTAAACTATGTAAACATGTAGTTCATCTATAAATAGATTATGTGAAAAGTATTTATTATGTATGGCTTATGTCTTCTTAATTTATTTATTTTTTTGATTACATATGATTTGCTAAACTATTTTTTTTTAATTTTCTAACCCTGTATTTTATTTTGTCTTGCAAAAAGTTATACTTTTTTTTGTTTAGTAAAATGTCCATAATGTTCTGATTTTGATATATTTAATAATTATAGATAACATAATTATTAGCATACCCCTCAACATAATAGTTTTGATGAAATATCAAATTTTACGTTGCCACTATAAGTACTTTAGTAGGTTAATTTAATAATTTTTAAATTATGTTTAATATGTTTTTCCATGTAAACAATCACTTATTTTGTCAAATATTATTTGCTAATTTGTATTTTGTTTATCGCTAATATTTTTTGATACTGATTTAGAATGTGCTCTTCACCATTTTGATTTCTATGGGTAACCCAGTCCTATCACTGACACAATAAATTGCTAAAGAATGTAATATAATACCCTACCTTGTGTTACAAAATATTTTGTTCAATATAGCTTCAAAATTGCAATTTTCATCATGAAATGCCTCACAATGGTCATAGAAACTAATTTAATCATGTGATTAAAAAAAATCCAAATAATTCTGGAAATCAAATATCAAATATATTAGTAACTAATAAATAACAAATATTAATAAATCACATGACTAAAAATAACAAATCAAATAAACTCTCAAAATGAAATATCAAAAAATGGCCCCAAAAATTACTGTTATAAAAAGTTTAAAACAATTCTAATGTATTTTACTTTTAAAATAGCACTACAGCAGTAAAATAAATTACTAAATCAAGTTAAAAAAATGGTAACTGGTTTAGAATGTATACTCTACCATTTTGGTTTCTAAGAGGAATCCTAAAACTACCATTAACAAAATCAAGTGCTAAAGGATCAGACGACACCATAAGGACAGAATAATTGGAACACTTCATGTGTGTATGATGTAGGGTGTTATCTAATATTTTTTAGGATATGTGTTGTGTTTTTGGTGATTTGGGGATCCCCTTAGAAACCAAAATGGTGAAGAGAACATTTTAAATGAGTACCCCAAAAGTTTGACCTAAACAACTTATTTTTAGTTTATTTTTTTAATCATAGTACTATCCTTTATTACATTAATTAGGATTTTAATCAATTTAAACAACCACAAGAAATAAAAGAAAAATAATATAAAATATTTGGGTTTTTTTTATTTAAATATTAAATAAAAATGAAATGTATTTTGTAATTTTGAATGATTATAATTTTGAATATGTTTATCTTTTTTATTGCCCTTAAAATTAATTAGTATTAAGTATCTTTATGCACACACACCCCCATATATATATATGAATATATTTTAAATTTATCTCTTAATGTTATTAAACTACTAAAAAAATTTAATCACTTTAAGTATACTTTGAATCTATATTGACAACAGTAATTATTTTAACTCTCAAATGCTCTTCCTAGTTTTTCCATGTGCTTTGGCAATGGAAACAGTAATTGAATATGGATGACTTTACATTATAAGAGTTTTTAGTTAAGTTAGATATATAAAGTAAAAGTCTATGAGCTTGGAAATAATAAATGACCACCATTGCCCTCTACCAGTAGTGAAGATGCAACATACAATGATTAAATTTTCTGGTTTTACACCCAGATCATCATCATTCATCTAATCTCCAAAATAATAATATTATTAAACTTTTGCTAATAAAAGTTAACTACCCATTTTCCGATCAATTTTGGATATCTAACTACATTGATTCAAAGCCAATTATCTGAAAGACTTGTATCTAATAAAATTTCATGCTTTATCTTGGCCAGAGTTTGAGCATCAGTTTTATATTGAGTTGATTCTTTTAAATAATGCATCAAAATCACACAAAACAATATTGGGATAAGTAATCAATAAATTTAAGACTCAGCATATTTTACATACATAAAATACATGTATCTAAATATTTAAAAAACAGAAAATAAAATATAAATGAAACATGTATTACTATAAACAAATACTTCTTTACAGAAATTAATCTAACAATAAACGTTATGTTCTTCATTTATGTCATTGGAATGTTTTTTTTTTTTTTTTGGTAAAGAAATATAAAAATAAGACTTGTGTTGTTCATTGATAGTGTTTTGTTATTATAATTATTTTTTGGGTTCAGTTTTTTTAAAATCAAATGTAAAAATAAGTCTGATGTTCTTATTTAAGCCCCATGATCTCAGAATGCTAGCCATTTTTATCCTAAGAAAATTGTCAATTTGCTGACTTATATACTATTATTTGAAAGAAATATATTTTTCAAAGATTTCTATGGAACAGTAAATGCCAGTGAAGCAAGTGCATTGGAAGTTTTAAGCCCATGTTCTCCTTAATAATTTCAAAGGTGAATGGCCTTATCTCAAATGAGGTTTTCAAAAGATGAGAGCATATCCCATGAACTAATTTTTATACTCATGTGTATCATATATACTGAAAAATATCTTACCAAATAGTAATGTAATAGACTCTTTTTAGCATTCTTATGGGACATGCATTCAATTTATAGGTGACAGTAATTAAAGTAAATAATTTTCAATTTGTTTTTGTTGTTGTTGTTACAAAGCTAGTTCATTTTATTTTGATAATTTTATTGAAATTGGTAGTGAATACAAAAAATAAGATAGAATTTTTTATGTGAGAAATAAGGAATTTGTTGCTGATCTTTAGTTTCACCTTCAGTATTGTTTTCATAAAAGTCATGACACTTACAATTGAATGAATTTTTTTTTTTTACTTTTTCAAAACCAAATAAATTTAAAAATTTCAAAGTCAAATAATAATTTGTAAAAGTTACATAAGAGATTTGAAATTATACATTTAATTTATAAAGTTAATTTGTAAGTCAGCAAAAAACTTACACTTTGCCATATTTATTTTCTCTCCTTCCCCATCCACATTTGTTCAAAATCAAATAAAAAAATTGAAAAGGCAAGTAATAATAAAAGTTTGAAACAAACCTGACAATTAAAAGTAATAAGATTTTAAATTATACATTTAATTTATAAATTAATTTGTATGTAAATATTAAATACTATTATGAGAAATCACTTTTCCAAATAAAAAACATCTTAAATAGATTGATTAGTTATCCCAGTATTGATTTATGACATTGACACAATATTAAAAAAATTAATAAACATAAAATGGAATGTAGATACCTGGTTCTATTGGATATCTAAAAGTTAACTATCCATTTTACAAACAAGTTTGAATAGCTAACTACATTGATTAAAATCCAATTATCTGTAAGACTTGTGATCTAATAAAATTCCATGCTTTAACATGTTAAGAGCTCAACTCAAGTCCAGAACATTGCTAGGGAGATAATGTAAGATTATATATGTTAAGTAATTCAGTAAATTTGACATTCATCAATTAGTTATGATATTTATTTTAAAGATTCATTATGAAAAAAAGTCTATAAAACTTTGAACAATAATAATTAAAATTCATTAGACACAATGCATGAACATAATAATGCCATGACCCTAAATCTTACTGCCCAAGGATCTTAATCAGCTCTGTCAATTCTGGCATATGAAGGCCTTGTGAACTTTTTATAAAGACAGAGCCACAAACTATTTATTTATTTAACATGATAATCATAAATGTAAGGCATTTTTGATTAGTTATAAAATATAAATTAAAAAATGTTAAAGCATAAATTTAGAGAAATTTTTATTTTGTGATAGTTATATAGTGGCTTTAAAATAATTAAACAAAATAACATATTTGATAAGAAAAACCATTACAAATCGCATATAATCTTTTATATATTTTTTAAAATAATAACTGAAATTCAGAAAGATGGTTATTTTATAAATACATTTTAGATTCTGAAACTTCTTGATTAAACAATAATTTTGAATAAGAACAATTTCTAAAATATAGATATCAAATCTTTTTACTTAATGCTTTTATTTATTGACAGTGCCTTAAATGATCTATTGATTAGAGTACAGTTCTGTCATTTTCAATCTCTTAACTTCTTGTGAATCAGATTATTGATAGTAAAAAATGTTTATCATATTTAATCAAAACATACTGAAATATATATTTTTTAAAAAAGCATATACTTATATAGTAATTAAATAGTACTTAATACTATACTACTAATAATAAATCGAATAAAAAATCTCATAATACTAAAATATTAGCAAAAAAAGAGCAAATTAATGATAAAATTCTCTCATGACATTAATTTTGAATATTACAAATAGACCTTTTCAAATGAAAGTAAATTAAACAACACATTTATATATAACAGAAATGTTTTTAGACTGTTACATATAAATGTGACATGTTTATTTTCACTGAAGAATGACTATTTGTAATAGGTAAAACCATGGGCATGAAGGAATTTAGTATACGTTTATTATTTTGTTAATATTTTAGCATTATATGATTTTCTATTTTATATATAGAAGTATATGTATAGATACACAAATAAAAACACACTACAGAATTGTATAATTTTTAGTTCTCTTTTTGTTGTTGTTTTTTGTGTTAACTAGTTGTACAATTACTTTTATAAAAATAAAATATTAATATTTTTAAAGAAATTATGAAATCCATATGTAATAATTGAATGGCTTTGTACTGTTTGCAATCTGGAACTCAGATTCAAATAAAATATGAAATTATTTTTATTTCCTGAGAATTTCTAAATACTCTTAGGATTCTTTTAGATAGCTGAACCACAATCAATTCCAACCAGCTGAACATTATCTAATAAAATAAGTGTCAGCTAATTTTGATAAAAAATAAAAAAAAAATTTTTTTCTCCTGCAAATAACAGAAATAACCATTGATGAAGTCATTATATTTCTGAATAATCTACTATCTACCAAAACAAATTACAATAGAACTGCAAACTGTGCTGTATCTAATTACATGACTTTAATTATACATTATCTAAATAAAAATATAAATAAACAAACAAAAATGTAAATAAATAAACAAAAAACATTAAAATTTACAAATTTTATAATATTTGGCAGTCATTTCTCCTTCTCTCAGCACTGTTATTATTATTATTTTTTTTAGAAATTGTAAATAAATTTCATAATATATCAGCAGCCTTTTTTAAGTTTCAGAACACCTTACATGATTATATATATATTAATAAAATTTCTGTGATTTATGTTGATAACACATATATTTTATTCTTACTTTATTATTCTTTCAGAATTTAATATGCAATATTTTGGGTAATAAAACTTTTTCTGAGTGTATTGCTAAAAGTTTTACAAAATTTTAGAACATACTTAAAGTTAATACTGATTTAAAAAACATTAAAATAATTAGAGATCATAATTTCTTAATAAAGAAACTAGTCTATTGTGTTTTTATGAGAGAAAAAAGTTAATGGAAAAAAATATACATCACAAGTTCATTTTTTTTTACTTTAGTTTAAAAATAAAAGTATAATATATTAGTAGTTTTTTTAAATTCTTATTGCTTCAATGAATGCATAATTGAACACAGACTCTATAAAATATATTTAAATATGTCCCTTCAATGTATTATTAATAACTATATTATTATTTTTTTAAAATCTTGTTTATATCATAATTTTAATTTATGTAAGTATATATGTCTGTTGAAAAATACTGTACACTTGCAATCCATAAATTACAGATTCTATGCTAGTCAATGTTTATCAACAAAATTATAATACACTATATATGTTTAAATGTGAGGAAGGTTTGGAATAAAATATAGTGCAGTTTGTAACTACACTGTATAATGAGTTTTATAGGCATAATGTTATAGTTACCTGAAACTTCAAGATCATTAACATATAATGGAAATTCTAAGATAAAAAACAATGAAATCATAAGCAGAAACTGAACAAAGGAAAATTCTGAGATTATTTTATCAATTAATCAGTTATTGCTTATCATTTTTCATCTCAGTAAACAGTTATGGCTAAATATAACAAAGTTTTATTGAAATATATAACACAGTGATAGAAATTTAAGATCTGGCCAATTTATTATAGAAATATCTTTAACTGAGCATTACAGTACATATACTCATCAGATATACAGACATTTTAAATACTTTGAAACACTAATCTATTTTCATCTTCTAAACAATTCCAATGTACTTTTCAAATACTAGATTCAAAGACTAAGTCTTTGTAAATTATTTTTGAGCTATGAATGAGCATTGAATATTATCAATGCCTCTCCAAAAACTAATTTTTTTTAAATCTCTATGAAACTACTTAATTTTCTTCTAAAAAGAATTTTTAATAATAAAATTTTTTCAGTTTAATAATGCAAATATCAGATCAGATTGCATAGATGAAAGTGTTTTTAGTTTTGTTTTGTTTAACCTCAATATTACAAAGATATATAATATTTAAAAAAAACCCGCTAATAATAACAAAATAACTACATGATAATTAAAAAAGTGTATTATTAAATTAAAATATTCATAGAATAAATTATTATTAATATATTTATTTAAAGTAGACGGTATCAAAGTTTTGAGTATATAACTTTGATTGTAAATTAATGTGCACAAATAAAACTAGCAATATTTTTAAATTTATTTGCCAAACTTAGAACACCTGTATATCGCTATTATAATTAGTTTAACCTTTACTTCTAATTTTAATGAACTAATCCTTTTAATTTATTTGTGTATTACTGCTTTTAGATTTTCTATCAAAGTTTATTTCCATCCCATTTCGTTATATTTATGTTTCAGTAACCTCAAATTATTTTTTTTTACAATTCGCCAAACTTAAATATTAATTATCTTCACTAATTAAAAAAGAATAAAACGACTAATAAACTTCTTATGTCATTACACTTTTATTACAAAAATAAAAAAAATATTTTTATTTTTTTTATTTTTAGCAATACGTTTTAATTATTATGAAAAGGAAGAGCAAATTATCTCTGCTAGGAATCAAGTATGTTTTTATTATCCAGTATATCTAATAAATCGACAAACGATTAACAAAGTATTTTAAATTAATGTAAAACTCTAAATAATTTTTTTTTAATTATTTTACTATTAATAAAAATTAATTAAATATGTACTTTTAAAACACCGTTTGTGCGTATAATTTATTACAGCATTTAATTTCAAAAAATATTTTATACTTCACAATAAAAATACACACTCAGTGAATATATCTTTATGAAGTAAACTTAAAATTGATACACTACTTTATAAAATAAAAAAAGCTATAAATAATTTTATGTATTTATCACATGGATTTTTAAAAATACGAATATTAACAAAATATTATAAAAGAACGTAATGAAATTTTGATTTTATTAAGTTTATCAATTTTTCCAATGATTCAATATGTTTAGAAGTCATTAGCCATGTGATCATAATTTAAATGTAGCCATATCTACAAAGATTTAATAGTGGCTGAAGTCCATTTATAAAGCAAATAAACACAATGGGTTGTTCTGAATCTGTGGATGACACTACAAAAATGTTTAGGAAAAGTAAATTCTATATATGTCTTTATAGCTAGATTTGAATAAAAAAATATTGTTGGAAATATAAGAAATTCATTTTTCAGTTGTTTGAGAAAATTTTTGATTATAATATTCACAAAGGGTATTTGATCTGAGATAACTAAAGTAGTGAGACTGTATCTGACTACACTGGCAAATCTCATCAACTTAGCTTTTTATAAATTTTCTGTGAAGCATTTTTTTCTGATCTCTATTGGGAGAATACATGAAAAGATAATAGCCACTGCAGAAAGTCATTTGAGAAGGCTAGTAATACTTCTCATGGTAATATTTAATTAAGAAGCTACAATTTTGATACTAGACACTGTTTTTCAACTGGAACATACATTTATCAATAAAATAAGCTAGTTCAAAAGAAGACACCCATAAAGTAGATGCATCACAGCAATAAGTAGTCTATACAGTTTTTCAAAAAGACTATTTTTAGAAATTATTTTAGATTTACTTTACATGTGTAGATAAGAAAAATAAATTAGACAATGATCCTAAGTTAATCTAATGTTATTTGGAGTAGCAACATTGTTGTAAAATATTGTATTTAGATTAGAAGATATTTTTAGATTGTTTAACTAAAAATTGAGCATACTGCCTTTGTTGAATTAGGAATAAAACTCCAGTTTTTGCAAATGAATTTCAAATAATTTATATTTTCCAATAAAAATCATGATACTTTTTAAAATAAATTCTATTCATCAGAAATTTTTTTCTTAACCTTCATGTTTATTTGACCTAGAGTTAAGCTTTAGTAATCAATAGGTGCCAGACAATGATGCTTAATAAAGTGTTATTTAAGGTTTCCAATCCAATACTTCTTGAACTAGTTTCTAGCTTATGGCTTTCATCAGTGAAAAGCTTTGGACCTTAAAATAGTGTACCTGGATTTTTTTTGGATTTATGGCATTTTCCTCACTACATTTGACTTCTTTGTTTTATTATTAAGCTACTAGTTCCAATTGAAAACATTCTTAGCTATATATATTTCAAACCATTATGGTATCCTTGGTATTTGTAATTTTTAACACCTATAGACACCTTTACTTTCTGGTTAGAGTTGATACAAAAGCAACAAAATATGACATAACACTTGCTTATATTCAGTTTAATAATAATTTTTTAACATTTATGCCACCTAGTTTACAATTTAGTAATCAATATATATGAGATGGCAGTACTGAATAATTTTGTAATTAGTGCTTTCCTATCCAATATCTACAGACTAGTTTCTAACTTACAATTTTCTTGAGTGAGAAGCATTAAATCTTGAAACCTGGCACTTAGATCTTGTGAATCTACTTTTTTAGCAATTACCTTTTACTTTTGTATTTTAATATTAAGCTAATATCTATCTCCAATTGAAAAGCATATTAATGTTTTTAATAAAAGCCAATATAGTTGTATTATTCATGTCTGAAATCAATTCAATATTTATATATTATATAGTAAGGTAAAGAAGTAAATAATCACATCTTGAAAAAAAGTGCAATAGATTTGAAAGATCTAGATACATTGCTTCAAGATCCAAAGTTCCTCCCTGATAAAAGCTGGAAGCTTACAACTAGTTTGGATATATTGGGTAGGACAATACTATAAAGGGATTTATTACGTTTTATCATCTATTTCTATTGATCACTAAAGAATAAGTGTGATGAAATATGTTTCTTTCTAAACCATAAATATGATAAAAAACAAAATTGCTGCTGAACACTGTGTATGCAGATGCTATGTGATATTTTGTTAACTTTATGCCACTCATGCCTAAAGTATAAAGATATCTATAGCTATTAAAAATTAAGAACACCATAATATGAAAATATTAAACCAATTTCAGATCTACATAACTGTACAAGCATATTGGCTTTGAATGAAAATAGTAACATGTTATTCAACTGGAACTATTAGATTGATAGTAAAATAAAAAAGTAAAAGTTGGTTGCTAGAGGAAAAATGTAAAAATCCAGATGCCCTGCTCCAAAATCTAAAGCTGATCACTGATGAAAGCCATAAGCTAGAAATTAGTCTGGGAATATTGTGCAGAGTAATACTAGATGACATATATTAAGCCTACACTAGGTAGTATAATTGTGATAAATAAACAAAGAAATTGCTGCTAAACAGCATTTCTGTGTGCAAATGTTATGTGATGTACTAATCTCAACCAAGGAAGAAAATTTTTTATAGTTGTTAAAAACTAAGGATACCACAATCCATAGATTGTGAACTGATTTCAGAACTATATAACTACACAAAAATATTGAATTTGTTTGAAAACATTAATATGTTTGTCAATTTAATCTAATTATTTGATAGTAAAACAAATAATTGAAAGATGGCTTCTAGAGGAAAATCTTTATAGATTCTAGACAAGCAGATTCACTGATCTAAGGTTCAATAATTTTAACTGATAAAAGCCATATGTTAAACACTAGTTTAGAAATATTGAGGTAAGACAGCTCTAGATTGTAATTTATTAAGCACTAACATTTCCACATTTATTGATTACTAAAGGTTACATTAGAGGGAATAAAAATAATAAGAAAAAAGAAATTGCTGTTGAACAGCATTTGTGTAAGCAAGTGTCATGTGTTATTATGTTGACTTTATACTAACAATTAAAAAAACTAAGGATACCATAATACATAAATTCTGAATTGGTTTGAGATTTATACAACAATTCAAACACGTTGGCTTTTTATTAAAAAACATTAATATATTTTTTTAATTGAGGCTAATAGCTTGATAGTAAAACAAAAACATAAAATTGTCTGCTGGATAAAAAGTGCAAAAGATCCAGATGTAATGCATTAAGATCCAAAACTCCCCACTGAAGAAGTCATAAGCTAAAATCTCATCTGAAAATATTTGATAGAACAGCACTAGATAGGGGTTTATTAAGCACAACTATCTTGAATCTTTTGATTGCTAAAGCTTGCATTAAGTGGTGTAAACCTAGTAAGTAAAAAAAAGAAATTTACATCCTTTTTGAAAGACTTTCTATTTCCGGAAAAATATTTTGTTGCTAAGTCATACGATGCTAACAGCATAAATGAATTTCCTGAATTTTGTATATAAAAAAAATCACTGATAAATTAAATAATTGCTTCTGATATTTGTGTATGTGCTTTCACAGATTTGCAATAAAAACAGTTTTATACAAGTGTAAACCTTTTGCCATTAATTAACTTTTAACATTTGATTAGACAATACATTTTAAAACTTGTTTTTTTTTTCTAGTAATGTTTTTTCATATCCATTGAAGCTTAAATATATATATGTATAACTAACTGTTCATTAGTAAAAAGTGCATGTTCATGATATTATAGATAATTTTAAAATCATATTTTTTTCTGCTAGTAAAAGAAAATCTTTTTTTTTATTATATAAATAGGTGAAGGGAATCCATGGTACATTTGCTTGATACCATCTAGTAAATATTTTTGCAAAGAACTAAGAAATATATCTATATACATATGTATAAGAAATGTAAGCTATAATAAATTGAATTGTACTAATTTTCTAAATATAAAAATTAAATTATAATGATCAATATATATGAAAGGATATGATCTGAGATAAGTGAAAAGTGTCTGCTAATCAGCCCAAAAATACATTTTAGGAGTCAACTGTTTTTTTTTCAAATGTCTATATTCATATTTTTGTAGTTTGTGTAGAAATATAAGTTTTAAACCATATATATATGTAAAATAAATAAAATGTCCGTTAATTAAAAGCAAAATTGTTATTATAATTAAAATAATAAATTTAACGGTTTACAAACTATTACAAACAATCCTTAAATCTGCCTCAACTACCATTAAATTAAAAAAAAAAAAAAAAGCGGAAAAATTTCAAAATTAAATTTAAATTTATATTTACATGTTTTTTCGTGATCAAAGAAAGCTGAAGGAGATATTAAACCACCATTATTTTTATTTTTTACACGCTTGTATAAAGATATATGGATGATGTTTTTGTTTATGGAAATACTAATAGTATAAATTTGCTTGTAGAGGAATTAAATAAGTTGAATGTCTTGAAATGGACTATTGAAAAGGAACAGGACAATAACATTAAATATTTAGATTTAATGATTACAAGAGATAACAGTATATTAAATTATAAACTAATAATTAAGCCACTGCAAAAAAGAGGATATATAAATTGTAAATCAAAAGTACCAATGATGCATAAGATGGCAAGTTTTAGATCTTTTTTGTTTCGGAATGAAATATTATGTCGTTACCAAAGTGATAAACTGAAAAATATTGAAATATTTGCTAAGGAATTGCTTGATGTTGGTTATAAAATGGAACAAATAAAGAATACTTTATGTCAATTTAAAAAAAGTTATAATAATTTAAAGAAAATGAAGATTAATAGTAAACAATGGATATCTATTCCATTTATTTCAAATCCACAAGTGAAATTTTTTAAGGCTTTATATAAGAATGTGTTTAATGTTTCATTCTACATTCCAAACAATATTAATAAATTAGTTAATAATTCTAAAGATGTCATACCTGTCAAGCAGAAAAGTAATGCCATATATCAAATTTTTCGTGATTGTATGCTGTCATATATAGATGAATCTAGGTGCAGTATTGAGAAGAGATTGAAGGAGCATGAATTGTTATATGAGCGTGTAAAAAATAAAAATAATGGTGATTTAATATCTCCTTCAGTTTTCTTTGATCACGAAAAAACATGTAAATATAAATTTAAATTTGATTTTGAAAATGTGAAAATTCTTCATGAGGAGAGAAACCATAGTAACAAAAAAAAATAGAGGCAATTTTTATAAACAGGAATAAAATGCATTTAATAGATCGAAAAGCTGCTAACATTAAAATATGAGATTTGTGGAATTTGAATTGATGACGTTTGCTTCCGCTTTTTTTTTTTTAATTTAATGGCAGTTGAGGCAGGTTTAAGAAATTAACCGAAAGTACTTCTGCGGATTTAAGGAGTGTTTGTAATAGTTTGTAAACTGTTAAATTTATTATTTTAATTATAATTATATATATATAAATGTAAAATTTAAAATGTCAGCACTCTTTCAAATTTTCAACATAAACAATATATCTCAATTTGTTATCTGATGTTTTAGCTAATAATCGTTATGACTTGTATGGATTAATATGGTAATAAAGTGATCAATTTAAGAGCTTGCTGTTTTATAGAAGGCAGTTCAGATTATTCATTTCAGTATTCACGTTTCTTGTAAATTTCTAGGCAATAAACCATTGTCCTCTTTTTTTCTTTCTCTTTCTCCTCACTACTACTACTACTACTACTACTACTACTACTACTACTACTACTACTACTACTACTACTACTACTACAATTATTATTAGTAGTAGTAGTAGTACTATTATTGTTGTTGTTGCTGCTGTTATTCTGTATGGATTGGTGCAGATTATTTACCATCATCATTACTATTATGAAAGGAGAACACATGGTGTTGGATTTGCTGCAAAGTTTTAATTACTTTTATTGTTGGAATTTATTCATTGTATCCACAAAAAGCTAATGTTGTTAAAACTTAACTAGCATAATATTATCAATTTGCATTTTATTATTGTCTACACTTCAACATAAGATCAGAGAAATACAGTGAAAGGAAGCTTTTATTCTTTTATGGATGGCATTATTATTGAAATATATATATTAAAAGATCAAAATTATCTTTCTGGATGACTCTAATGCATGTGTTGTTTCATTCATTAGACTTTAACCAAACATTATTGATAATAATGGTATTGGTGCTATAAATTCAAATGGTTTGTTGCTATTGAATTTTGCTGAAAACATGGATTTATTATGACAAACACTTTACTTGGGCTGGAACATCATTATAATTGAGTTTAAATGCATTCACATTCAAAAAATAATAAATAACAGATTACATTATAGTTAAGAGTCAGAATATAAAAGGAGTTCCTAATTATGGGACACTTTAGAAGATTGTAGATAAAGTAGGTCTTATTCCAATATTCAAAAAAAAATTAATGTTCATTCTCTGGACATATTTAATATATCAAGACTAAATTTCAGCAACTATTAAACACTAAAAGTATTAATTTGGTTTTTCAAGATTGTCATATTTTTAAAACATGGGATTCTCTTAAGAAATATATTACAGATAGTAGTAAATTTATTTTTGGATTCATTACAAAGATGAATCATGCACGTTTTTTGACAATCAGCTTATTATTAGTGTTTGATTAAAAAGAAACATATAGTATACTTTGTTTTTAGAAAAATATATCAAACATAGAGCTTTATAGTAAATATAAATATTTAAAGTCAAAAATTTAATGACTGATAAGAGTTTAAAAATGATAGATAGATTAAAACTACAAAGGAGATACAAATTTTAGATGGTCATGATTGCTTTAGATTTTTTTTTTTCATGCACTAAACCAACATATGGATCTAAGGAATGGTATTACAGTATTATTAAATCTAGCAATGAAGCTTTTTTATATGATGGTAATATATATTTTAAACAGATGGAAGAACACTTGTGATCATCTTTTAATATTGATGCAAGAATTGAGATGAGGAAATTTAATAACTAATTCATTTTATAGGACTCATTTAGATATTAATCAAATATCCATTTTATCTCATTATTTATGATTTGGATAAAAATTTCCAGCTATGTGAAATTAAAGCAGTATCTGATAGTTTTAAAATGGAATGGCTAAACATTTTATTGAGATTCTTGGAGTTTTAAATATGAAGCTAATTTGTTAGCTTTAAAAATATTGAAATTTTCAAGAAATATGTGGTTGTATAAAGTTATACCAACTGCTTTTAATGATACTTCTATTATTCAAAAAGGAAAGAGACAACAATGCAAGGATTACTGTGTAATATAACTAGCCACTATATTTTGTTGAATAAGTTGCTTACAGTTATAGATAAATAGTTAGCAGAGACTTAATATGGCTTTACAAAAGAAGGGAAGATATTGTTTATGTTGCCAGAAAAATGCAAGAAAAATGTCAGGAACAAAAAAGTGATTTATATTGTTTTTATTGATCTTATCAAGACATTTAACTCATTAATCAACAGGTCTATGGAGAAAAGATTGAGACATTTGAAATAAAAGTGTAAGGTTATATATTTGCTTCAACATTGTTTACAAAATGGTGGAACAAAATATTGACCAAGATGTATATAATGGAATTAACTTAGTCTTCTTGGATTTTGAGGTGTTAGAATGTTGATTTTTGCTAGTTTGAAAGATTATTTACAGAATGTACTTAATGTTTTGAATGCTACATATAAAGATCTTTGTTTAATAATTAACATTCAAAAATTCATGTTTTCTTTCAACAAGAGTTGGGATAAGACAAAAATAAATACCAATTCTTAACTTAGATGGTTATCAGTTTGAGAATATAAACTAATTTAAATATCATGGTAATTTTATAATTAAAAAGTTGGATTTAAATGTTAAGGTGTAATACATATTACAATGGGTTACTACTTTTAATAAGTTAAAAGATAAAGTATTTTATATCAGGGAAATAACTACTACAATTAAATTGATTGTATATAAATCTGTGATTTTATTTAATTTGTTATATGAAAGTGATATTTGGACATTCTATAGACACAATATAAAGGCATTAAAAAAGATTGATTCATATTGATTTGCAAAATTTTAAAATAAAATGGCAAGATTGTAAAACCAATCAATATATTCTTCAACTTGTAGGTGTAACAATGCAATCCATTATTGTAAAATCCCACTTTCCTTTGATTGAGTTTGTAAAATGAATGAACAATACAATACTTCTTGAAGGGTGTTTTATAATGAACTTGAAGGTGGTTTGTAGAAGAAGATAGACCTCCATTTACATTATAAGAATCATTTCAAAGTCCTTAAAAATGCAATGCTAAATGAGTTTTTTGGGAAGTTGTGGTAGAGAATAAAATATGTTGGATATAATAATTGGGCATGATGTTCAAGTATTTCTGAAATTAAAATGTTCTACAGAAGAAGTTAAAGACAACATTGCAAGATATCAAATAAACATAAATACAGACTATCATATTCTATTTGTGATTATATTTATGGATTCACAAATTAGTTTGTATAGTAATAATTCTCTCTAAAGATATCTTTTATTGGGGGTGTGGAGTGGAATGGCTGATGCTTCTGTTTATTACATTAATAATACAACCACCACATGTGTATCATTTAAAAAGATATTATGCTTTATCACAATAATCAGAATTATTTAAAATAGCTGAATATATACAGTTTCTGCATATGTAATGTGTAGTTAGATATTTTTATACTTGTATATGTGTGTAATTGTTATATAATGTGACTTTAAAAATATTTATATATTGCAAACATAAGCATTTAAATAAGTGTAAGCATATATTAATTAAATTTATGTAAAGACTAGAAATGAGAAGATAATATTCATGTAGATAGAAATAGCCTTTAATCTTTGATGATACCAAGAAATTATCAATTACTATTAAGTGACAATCTCTGAGGTCAAGCCAGTTTCTCCATTAAATTTATAAGTACTCTTTTGTTTTGAGTTTTTTGTTAAAGTAAAATGGGTCCTCTTTTATTTCAAACCCAAGTTCTTATATGAATTTAAACACAGAAAGCTAATTTTTATAGGTGTAAGATGTGAAAAAATAGCATCTTTCTTGACAATCTGCAAATAATATTTTAATTTTTTTCAGAGAGTGATATATGTTGAATTAAATATTTCCACAGATTGTTATTATAATAAAGAATAGAAATGAGGAGATAATATTCATTAAATAGAAATAACTTTTACCTCTGGTGTTACCAAGAAATGATCAATTAATGAGATATAACAAAATTAAAATTACTCATTTTACACATCTGCTTTTTAGTATTTCAACAGAGTAATGTAAATTTAAAAATGTTTACATATTGCAAACATAAGCATTTAGATAAATGTGTAAGAACATGTTAATTAAATTTTATATAGTGAGAATACACATGTATATAACAAAATAAAATTACTTATCTATACATCTGTTTTTTGTACTTCAACCAAAGTATTAATTTACATCAGAAAATATAGCAAAATTATATATATGTGTGTGTAAGTTTGATGTACAAGTTTCAATCTTTATGCAGAAAGTTTGTCATTTGTTTATTAAGCATAATAATTTGGTAAACCATACTTAAGAAATTATAGCTTGTACTCTCTGAAAGAGATGGCCAGCAACAAATACATCTTGGGAGTTATTTGCATCTTAAAATTTATATATTAATATTCTTTAATAATGGGAGTGTAATGTAAGTTTTAAATATGTCTAAAAGGATATTAGACATGGAAAAAAGATACTAATGTTGAGTTATTTCATCGGTTTATTTTTAATTAAAAACTAGATATATGAACCTTCAAATAAAGTTTAAAGTTTGTAACTGGGCTACAAATAATCTATTTAATAAATGATTGGTATAATCATTATTATATTTAGCTGCAAAATGCTGACATTTGTAAATGAAAGTTGAATAATTTAGTATTAATAATTACTGACCAAATGAAGATGACTTATATAAAAGATTATGACCTGAAGTAAGTGAAAACTGCTGGTTGAGCATGAAATGCATTTTGGAGGTCATTAATCTTTTTCAAATATTTTTACTCATTTGTACCAAAAATTTGTGATAAAGTGAATATATATATTGTGACTATATACTTAAACCTGTAAGGGTTAAATATAACTTATAATAATACTTTTTTTAAAAAATTTTTTTAAAAATAATACTGAGCTTACTCTCAGTTAACTTTGTTCTAATTGAGTTATATAGGCATTAATTAAATGTTCCAATTGTCAATAAAACAGTTTATTAAATATGCTTGTTAATAATCATTAAAAAAATTATTTTTATTTAGTTTGTTGGTAGATGCATAGAATTTTAATTTAACATTCTAGTTATACTAAATAAATTTATAGATATTTGCTAGTTATAGTTTATTAAATATGTTAAAGTTTTATTTTTGGTTTGTTTAAAAATAAAATGACTTCAAAAATAATATTTAATAAGGTGTTGATTATTTAGATAGTCCTTGAGTAAAAATAGAGTTTTTGGTTTGATAAATTTATTAGCTATTTTAATTTTATTTTATTTAATTATTAGTATTTAAAAGTAAGTTATTATTTCTTAAAATGTGTGTGTGGTTCAACTGCATGTGTGTAAAGCCGAGGTTGCCAAAGTGGTCTATTTAACAAAAGTAGGGGGTGATCTGAGCCAGGGGGTCGATTGGGGGTTGAAGGAAAAACAATTCTTAATATGCAAATCACACATACCTAACTGCGTATGTAAAATTTGTGAATGTTTTTATAATTGACTTGATATCAGTTTCTTTATAAAAAATAAATTAATAAACGTATATTTATTAGGGTGAAACAAGTATTTACGTACCAGCGTGCTGCGCCACAAACTCTGCACTTCTGGCTTATGAGTCATATGCATATGTGCGCTTGTCCAAATGTCATGAGCATTGATGTCACAAATGCAAATATCCTATGCAGTTTCAGCTATCTTTGCAAATTGTGAACAGTATTAAATATTTGCAGTGCCATTATTACTACTTTTATAGTATTGGATAATTAGTTATAGTTTCTATAAAACTATTTGTTTAGTTTAGATATCAATTTTAATTATCAATACATGTAAAAAAGAAGGTAAATATTAATAATATGGATTAATATAGTATACCAACTTATTTTTAACTTATTTATAGAACCCTAATTAAAAATTGGCAGCTTCAGTTTCTAAAAAGAAATGTCGGTATTATTCATTGGGTTATTTGGATTTATTTGTTCACCGACAAATGAAATGATTCCTATGTGTCTTCGATGCGAAAAAACTTTTGGAAATGACTACATGAAACTATCAAAAATAAAAGATCATCTTGAAAGGGTTCATTTAGATATAAAAAAGAAAGAACTTGAATTTTTCAAAAAACTTAAAAGAAAAAGTCACATGTCGACCAACTATAAAAAGTTTTATGAAGCAGTCTACTGAAGGAGAATTAATAGCTTCATACAAGATTTCGCTTAATATAGCAAAGAGGGGAAAACCACACACACTCACTGAAGAAATTGTTATACCTGCAATTAAAGACGTCATTGAAAATGTAATGAAAAAAGACTCCATTAATGTTTTAAAGTTCTTGCCATTAAGTGCAAATTCTGTAAAATGGCATATTAACGAAATGGCAGAATAAATAGAAAATACGGTAGTTTCGGAGCTAAAAAATTGCAAGTTTTCTATTCAACTTGATGAATCTGTTTTTGGTGTTTCTGCTATTCTTATGGTTTACATTAGATATTTCAGTAAAATGAAAGGACAAGTCATTGAAGAATTTTTATTTGCTAAATATCTTGAAACTGATGGCAAAGGAGTGACAATTTTTAGATGTTTACAAAAATATTTAAATAAATATGATATTCCGCTTGAAAATATAATAGCAGTAGTCACAGATTGTGCACCTGCTATGGTAGGGTGTTAGCAAGGTTTTGCTAGATTTCTCAAAGAAAAAGTGCCCAGTATACGTACTATTCATTGTGTGTTGCACAACTTAGTAGCAAAATATCTGAGTCCAGAATTACATAAAGCTTTACAATTTTGTATTAAGTGTATGAATCAAATTAAAGCCCAACCTCTTAAATTAAGATTATTTTCCAAACTTTGTGGAAAACGATGAGGTATTTAACCAATTACTTCTGCACACTGAAGTTAGATGGTTGTCTAGAGGTGCATGCTTGCAATGGCTAATAGAGTTATTTGACTCCATGACAGAATTTCTCACCAAAATAAATCCTGTTCTGAGTGATGAACTCCAAAACAATAAGAACCATATTTTCCATTTAGCAGACTTATTTGAAAAATTTAATGATGTCCAAACAAAGCTGCAAGGAAAAGATATAACAATTATCCAAGCTTGGACAATACTGTTAGGCTTCCAAGTAAAATTACATTTATTTACATCTTTATTGCTATGTAAGGATTCTCAGTATTTTTCAAATCTGTGACTATTAGAAATAAAGGAAGACTTGAAAATATATACAAGTCATTTTCAAAAATTAAACAACAATTTTAAACTGCGCTTTGTTGATTTGGAAAACATTGACATCCCTGAATGGATTATTAAGCCATTTTTCGCTCAAATTGAAAACGTGGACATCAACCTGCAAGATGAGCTTGCTGAATTATTATCGGATCTTGAAGCAAAAATGCTTCTTAAAAATTTAAAAATAAGCAAATTTTGGACAAATATAAATATAATGCAAAAATATGTAAAACTTTACGAAATAGCTCAGCCATTTATGCTGGCGTTTCCAAGTTCCTATATGGTTGAAGCCAGTTTCAGTCACGTAAATTCCATCTTAACTAAGTACAGAAATAAATTAAATGTGGAGTTTCGAGGGGATTTAAGATTAAAATTGACCAATTTTGAACGCAATATAGTGAACCTTGCAAATAAACACCAGGCATTAATTAAGAAGCAATACTGTAGTTACTTTACTTATTATTTTTACTTATTTATAATTACTTATTATTTAATAAATATTAAGGTATTTAAATTTCAACATTAAGATATTTTTCATAAAACTATTGTTACACAATGTAAAATTACTTTAATAAATGTTTAAAATCATAAAATAAATGTACAAACACAGTACCTAATATATTGATAGTTTTATTTTAATTAACTGAAAATTACTTTTATGGGGATCGATGGAGATTTTGAAAAATTATATAGGGGTCCATGATCAAAGACGTTTGATGACCCCTGGTGTAAAGTAAGAGTGGGAATTAATAAAGGTATTAATTATTTTAAAAATGAAAATATTTTATAACATTATTGAATAATAATAATAAAGAAAGAACTCTTAATAAAATAACGGTAATAAATGTTTAAATAAAACATATTTAATTAATAAAGAGGGTGTTTTAAAATAAATATATTATTTTATTAAGTTAAACAATTTTTTCTTAAAGATAATTATGTAACAAGTCTAGACATCACATGCTTTGGAAGTTTCTTAATTAAAAAGGTCAATGTTACATTAATTATAATGTCAGATTGTCACTAGGTGACAAGGGAGTATATACTTTGTCGGGTCTTTTTTTTGCAGATGATATTTTTTTGTGTGCAGAAAGAAGAGAAGATATGGAAGTTATGCTGAGGACATGTGCAAGGGTGGGTAAATAGATAAGGATTAAATTTAGTGAAGAAAAATCAAATATAATGATGGTTAATACTAGGGAAAGAGAAGATGTAGAATTTTTATTGGGGGATATAAAGTTAAGTGTGGTGGATAGATATAGTTTTTTGGGAATCATCTTAAGTAATCAGGAAAATTTCTTGGATGAATGGGAGAAAAAATTGGTAAATAAAGCAAAGAAAAGAAAGGGGTTGGTAAAGAAATTAACAGTGTTTTCATATAATAAATATGATGTAGCTAGAATTGTATGGAAGGGAGTTGCAGTAGCAGGGTTAACATATGGTAATGATGCATTATGTGTTTAGTAAAAGGTATGCTTAGAGAAAGTACAAAGGGAAGTAGAAAGACATGCATTAGATGCAGAGGGGTGGATAGCAAAGGAGGCAATTCAAAGAGAAATGGGATGGTCAAGTTTTTATATGAGAGATGCAAAAAGTAAAATGAAAATGTTTGGTAGGTTGCAGTTTATGGATAATAAAAGAATAGCCAAAATAGTATTAAATTGGGTTATGAGTAAAGGGCAGGCAACAAGATGGGTGAGAAAAGTAATGCAGTATGCAAAAGATTTGGATAAAGAATTTATATCAGTATATTTGTATAAAAGATGGGTTGATTGTGTTAGGAGGATTGCTTAGTGTTATAGTGGTAAGGAATGGGATAAAAGAATAGATGCATAAATAAAGAATAGGGAGTTGAAGAGATGGAGAACTAGTATGGAGAGTAAAGAGTTTAAATATATATATAGAAGTAAACAGAACACTGGGTGCGAGTTAATTTATTATAATAGTAAGGAAAGTAGTTTATTGTTTAGGGCTCGAAAGGAATCTTTAGCAACAAGCGAATATACATATAAATGGAAAAATATGGGTGATTTAGTCTGCCAATTGTGTAAGTAAGATATAGAAAATATTAGGCATTTGTTGATTGAATGTAAATGCTTGAAAGCAGAAAGGGTACAAATAATGAAATTATGGGAAAATAAATATGAACAAAGTGATTATACAGAAAGTGGGTTATTGGTTTTTATGATGGGTTTGGGAAAAGATAAGGGGGATTTAGATATAAAGGCAATAGATTTGACAAAGATTATGTTGTGGAAATGGGATGAAGCAGATTATGGGAAAGCTTAGGGTGGGGAATGGAAGGGGAAGGTAAAGTGGCTAACAGGTTTCTTTGGGCAGAGTTGCTGAGAGATTTTTGACTCAGTTTAAGAAGTCATAGTACATCACGTCATATCACGAATACTTTGCATTTTATTGGATTATAGGATGTCATGTGACAAAACAATGCAGCAAAAATACACACATGCACAAGTATATAAAGGGAGAATTTAAAAACAAAAAGGTGGTTGTGGTTGAAATTATAGAAAAGGAGATGATATTAAGAATTTTTTTTAAAAAAAGAAAGTTAACTAGTTTGCTCTTTTATTTTTAAAGTTAAATTGTCTGAATGAGAGTGAAAAGCAAACAATTATTTGTGTTTTACTCTTCCTACAGTATATGTTAAGCCATGCATTTAATGATAGTCATGAAAGAATGCTAATTTCACGTTATTTAGAAGAAATGATATAGATTGTAGAATTGATAAATTACTAAAGCTGATAGAAGATCAGGAGAAGAGTATGTATTTTGCTTTATTGTAAAATTATTAGTTGATTTGAACTTTTAGGTATTTATTAATTAATTCTACTATCTATTATATATATTTCAAAACTCACATTATTTCTAACAAGTAATTAATTTATTTATTATGACTTCACTAAATGTAACTTTTAAAACGAATAGGTTATAAGGATTATTATCAGTAAAAAGTCTGTTGCAGTTTCTCTTGTTATAAACAAAAGATGAAGCTACATATTGTTTTTACTTTTTAAAAAAAAGTTAAGGATGAATTATTTTCAAATCTTAATCATCTTTAAAAATAAGATAAAATGTGATATCTTCAAAATGCTGTTTATAAATTTAATGGAGGAAAAATTATTAAAAGTGACTCTTTTAAAACCTTTAAAAAGAGTTTGTTGATATTTTTTACATTTCAGCCAATGTCAATAAAAGATATCATTATCATTATTATTAATCAAGTATCCAGAAATAATCTACTAGTTGATTGTTTGTTTATTTTGCTATTCAACTAAAAAAAAAGTAGTTCAAATTTATTTTATGCTTAAAGATTAATTACATAATGAAAAACTTGTGATGGAATTATTTACTTTTTAATTTGCTGCAGGCAAAGATATAGTTAATGAATGTATGGTAATCATGGACCATATTTAAAGAATTCCCGATGTGAAATGTAATATGGGTATGTGTTTCGTTTTGGCCACCATAATAAAAGACTGTCTTAATATTTCAAATAAGAAGACAACAAAATGGATTCTTTGTTAAAAAGGGATCATGGACTCTTTGTAAAAAAGGGATTAATTTTCATTATAGGAATAACTTTAATTTTTTCAGGTAATTTAACTGGTAAAAGACTTTAGCATATATAAACATCATCAGATTTTCAATTGGATGGACGGTTGAAGAGTTGAAGTGTGGAGTGGATTGAAGCCTGTCCATTAAACTATGAGGATAGTCTATCTTAATATATATCTGAGCACTTATACTATATATGTGTGTAAAGATGATAGTCTGGACCAACTGATGATTGCTGGTTTAGCATGAAATACGTATATTGGTGATTATCTTTTCAGCATATATGTGTTTAGGTGTATCAGTGTTATGGATAGATTGGAGAGAGGTGGGTGGTGTGAAAGTCTGTGCTCATATACCCTATATTAAACATATTTTATAAATTTATATATATATATATTGTATTAGGTAATTGCAATTTTATATTATATGATTAATTTCTTTAATATTTTATATGATATTATGGGGATATTTATGATAGTATTTGCTGCACAAGGATTTGGTAAGAGAAAATATATGTAAAAGTTTATATATATCCAAGTAAATATTTTTTTTTAATAATTATTAATCGCTCTTTGAGTTAATATTTGATATGACATATGGAATTGTTGTATTGAATAAAACAGCCTTTATACTTAGTATATGTGAACATGTAGAGTATTAGAAAGTCAGTACATGAAATTTAATTAGCATATAAAATTATAATATGTAGTTTGTTATATAATCATGTTTTGTGAGTTCATGCACATTTATTAATTAGATAAATGTTTCATTATTCACATGAGAATGTATGTGAGTGACTATTTATATATTATTATTGCTACTATTATATTTATACCTTGCTTATTTATTTATTGACACACTGCTTGAAGTCAGCAGTTAATTCAGGAATTAGTGTTGATTATATATAGATAATGGGTGCCAATTTGTATATTATTATGCACCTTGTTTATACTGCAATGTTTAAAAGGTTATTGAATATTTAAAAAAGTTTCCAAGCATATTTATTTTAAGGTTATTTGCTAGTTACTGCAATTTAATATTTTAAGCAGTTTTGAATTATAATGAGTATTTTATATCTATTTTCTTGCCTTTTAATGTAAGAATAAATGCTTTATCACACTGGTTTTGAGATGCTGATGATATCGTGAAAAAGTTAATATTATGCTAGTGGCCTAATATAGGCATATATATATATAGTCTTATCCTTAGCACTAAATAGTTGGAGAGATGTATTGGTTGATAATTATGAGAACCTAATAAATAATGCAACGGTTATTAAAATATTTTTATAGCACTACTTTACAAGGGATATTTATCATAAAATTCTATAACTACTTTATCTTAATTTGTTAAATTAAAATTATTATTATTATTTAAATATTTACTGTAATAAATTTCAAATATTTATTTATTTTGTCAATAAATACTTTTGTTATTATTAAAATATGTTTCTGTTTTTGTTGACATTACTATTACATTCATTAACCAGAAAATCTCATAATAATAGAGTTTTATTATTCATTGCTTTAAAAAGACTACATTTCAATGGTCACACATTAGTATTTACTTGATTTACATATTCATTTCACCTACATTGTAATAAAATATATGTTACTCAATTCCTATTTACTTTTAAGTCTTTTGTAATGGTTTTTGATAGCATAAAATGTGCCCTTTCTACATGCATTACTTCTTTTCTATACATTTATTATAAATTAGTTTATTATAAGATTATAGACTTAGATATACTTATGTGCTGGATAAATAAAATATTTATACATGAAAAAAATTTAAAATGATTTAAAGAATGTTTTGTATGATGAATATTGGTTACCTAAACATTGATCTATTCAGTTTTGTGTATTGGCTTTTCAAATTTGATTGAAGCATAAGATATCAAGAATAATGTTATGTAACGATCCGGAGAATGTAAACTTACGTAAACTGCACTACAGGGCGCCATCTAGGCATTTGAACCTAGAAAAATTTATAAAGTAGGCAGATACGTAAGTAAAAAAAAAAAAATTCTTTTTTTTTTTAATTTTGATTCCGGTCATTAGCCCATGTCACTAGCTCAGTGGAATAACAGAAATTTAATAATATAATCTAAGAGTATAAAAAAAAAAAAAAAATAAGCCACTGCCAGTAATTAACACACAAACATTTATTTATTTCACATATATATAAGATTTAAAATTATTTTAGTATTAGTTTTACATTCCAAAATTTAACCTACATTTTTAACTTTGATTTTTGACTTTAATTTACATTTAATTACTATTATATTCTAATTTTACATTTTAATTAAGTTCGCACAGATAAATTTATGAAAGCTTGTTTATAATGTTGAATATAGATCGGTTACATAGATTTCACGGTCAAAAACATTTCAAAATAAACATAAACAATCAAAATACAAAATTATTGATTACTGACAATTGCGGAGGGAAATTTATACGTAACCCAATAGTATTCACCATAAGATACTTGCATTGTCACCAATAACTTAAAAGACATCCGAATAAATACATTTTAGATACTCACCAGTAAGGTATCATTATTTATCGAATGTCTATATATTTTGATCAAATATGAAATCCAAAACATAATTAACCGATAATGAATCCATGCAAACATCTATAAACACCTTAAATTTAATGCATTTTTATTTAGTGTCGAGTATGAATAGACTACATAAATTTGCTTTTGAAAATAAACATTCTATCCCTATTTAACCTTAGGCTAAAATTCGCAGTCAAACTGGCATCAATTCATCTGATACATCGATGTATTCAATGTAATACGGAATATGGCAGCACCAAAAAGATTAAGAAAAGACATTGACTCTCATCAGATAGGAATATTACATCTATCTAACGAGAAGAACAATAAAAAAAAACTCCATAGAAAGGAACTGCGTTTTCCGTCTTATAATTCCTTCCATAGGCAAACGGGTGAGTGCGGCATATATATAAACAATTCTGCCAGTAGCGAATCTCCGACTACATCTACTAACTACATCAATATATCCAATCCATTGACCCAATTTAACAATGACATAAATAACCTAAGATTACCCTCCCATAATATAACTTTACAAATCTATACAGCCATTCATGCCCAACTTAAGTTTAACATTGATATATTTTAATTTATCGGAAAACAGAAATCATAAATAAACTTAAAGAACAAAATTAAATAAATGGAAATGATTTTAAACAAATAAATAAAAAATACATCAAATAACATTTTAACTACTTTAGTCAGATAGGAAACTAATGCAATTATTATTATTTTTTTTTATTAATGAAATTTATTTATTCATTAGTTTACATAACAAGAAAATCAATTGACAGTTACATGATTGTTATTGAGGTAAACATAGAAAGAAAAGGAAACTATGACATTACATTTATAAAATCAAATGCAAACATACGATTGTCTTTGTCTATGTTTGTCGGCTCATCCAGAGTAATCTGTTTCCATGTGTCTGCATACAGTTTGTGGGATGTTATTAGAAAGTCTCTGGTTTTTAGACCACAAAGGTGTTTCTTGAAGACTGGCCATGGGTCTGCCGAGTTGTCTCGAAAAACACTGTGACACCTGGTCAGCCACTTTGCAAAGAGAATTATGAATGCCATTCGAATTATAGCAAATTCTCCAGTTCTCAGTGCCCCACTGATGTCCAGTATCTGAGAGCATCCTGACCTGATACTAGATATTAATCTCATTTCCATGTCTCTGAATTTTGAGCAACGAGAAATAAGGTGATCAATATCCTCTTCCTCCTGATTGCACAATGAGCAGATGGGAGAAATGCACTTAAATCCCCTATGATCTACCAAGAATTGAATTGTTGGAAGAGCGTCCAGACTGAATTTGATAATACAATTTAATAGGCTGATGTCCAACGACCAGTGTCTGGTCTTTTTTATCAATGACTTTAAGGTTAATTCTAGCCTGACTGGGTTACTCTGCTGACTGGGATGCATGAGTTTGTAAGCATCTCAGTACCTAATCTTCATTTGAAAAAGATCTTCTTTGGCAGATATGAGCCCTGCCACGTGATCCTTCATTTCTGCTACCCACCTGTTCTTGTTAGGCGGTGGGGTATTGTTGGGTGGTGGGGTGTCAGTGGGTTCAACTGAAGGTGAATGTTGGCTTCTATCTTGTAGATCTTTAGAAACCCTCAGAGTGGCTATTGTTTTCTGCATAAACAGCACCTGAATGTCATGCAGACCAAGACCATTTAAGTCCTTGGGTTTTCTCATTCTATTGAGGCCTATACAAACAATTCTACCAGGTGATGATTTCCATAACACTTTTGTGCACTGTGACCCTATTTTATTTTGGAAGGTCCTGGTCAGCCTAATAAATGGTAGATAATATGCAATTCTTGGGAAGACCAGCATATTCAACAGTGTCACCTTGCTTGGGAGTGACAGGGAGATCGAGGATAAGGTGCCAGCCACTTTGCTGGTCCTTTCTAGTAGCATGGATTCTATCTGACATCTCATTGCTGACCATGACAATGCCACTGGCAGCCCCAGAAAATTTTGGGGTGTGCCTGTGAAATTAGATGTAATGGTTTTGCCACTGCAGGCTTTCCAGATTGCTGTCTTTGCTGGATTCACTTTCAGATGGTATTTGATGGCACACTGTTCTAGAAGCAAGTGAAGCTGGGTAAGATGCTTCACAGATGGGAGGATGATGGTTACGTCATCTACATATGATATATGGTGAATTACCTTCCCCAGTGCTGGGATAAACACCCCAGGCAGCCTTTTCTCCACCTCTTTCAAGAATGGGTCAATATATGTTATGAAACACAGGGTGCTTAGTGGTGACCCCTGTGGTATGGAGATGTGTGGTTGGAATCCAGGGGCAAGAGATCCATCTAAAGATACATACATACTTCTGTTGAGGAGCAAATTAGCGATGATATTAATGTAGACCAATGGAACTCCATAGCACCTGAGAACTGTGAAGAGTTGAGCTGGCACCACAGAGTCAAAGGCTGCTGCAAAGTCTAACTGGACAACTACTGGTAAAGATTTTCTTTTTTCCCTGATGTAGTCAAGTGTTACCATGAACTTGCAAACAGCATCTCCAGTAGAATCTCCCTTGTGGGCAATTATTTTAAATACGAAAAGTTTTTAATTTAATGTTCATTAATGGTAAAGTTCTTACGGTTTTAAACAGTTCATCTTTATCTGTCGTTTGTAAGTTTGAACGGGAGATTCCCACACCGTCCTGAAGATATTGGTATACATTTAGCCGTTGTTTTATTTATTCATTCGGAGGTTTTTTAATTTAGTTGGTCCTCAATGTAGAAAACAATGTTTCACTCCCTTTTCTTTAACAGCTGAAGGAATTGAAAGTGCCTCTTTCAATCCCTTCACCTCCAACTCCGTACTAATACATATAGTCACATCGTAATAATCATTAATCACTCCCCAATAATTTCCAAACTTGTCCTTTTATATTACTTTGAAAGATTGACTTAACATTACGTCATCGATGTGATGATCCTTTTCGTTGAGGTCCGATTTCCCAATGGATTTATTTCATTTGCTAAAAGTTTCTATTGTTTTCCTATCTGACCGATGTTTTTACATTTAAATGCCCAAGGCTGGTTTACATTTGACTAATTAAATTTATCATTTCCATTTCTGATTAATTAACCTGTTTTCCAAATCAAAGATATATTTAAAGATAAATTTAAAGATATAATTTTATCTCCAAATCTTTTTAAAATTTAGTTTTAAAATACTTTTTCTTTAATAAAGTTTTATTTTAATAATTTTTCATTATCTGTGCGATTTAATATATACGAGTTTAAGATGATATTTAATTTCAATTTTTAATTCTTAAAGAAAATTTTTAAATGCGAACTTATTAATTTACTTTCATGTTTAATAAATAAAAAAAACCCAATGTAATGAACGTCTGTGCTCGTTACAGTTATAAAGAGGAAATAAAATATTTTATTTACAACTTAAATAAATAGTGCAAATGAGAACTTTGAAATGCCTACTTTAATTATCATTTTATGTCAAGTATAATGTGAACCTGAGATATAGCAAATTTTTTGAAACTTGAGCTAATAATTAAAGTTTTTAAAAATATTTAAGTTTATAACGTGAACTCTGAAAAAAGTTTCAAACCGATAGTTGTAACCTAATAAGAATATTATATTAAGATAACTATTATTCTTACTGTTATTATTGGTTACATTAATTATCTGAATTTTATACTATAAAAAAACCTGAGAGTTGTATGTTTTGAATGTTTTTTTTGTATTGATTTGTATATAAGTTGATATATATAGTATATTAACTAAAACAAAATTGTAATAACTATAAAATAAAATTTAAATAATTATAATTTAACAAGAAAAGAGTGGTTCACTCTTTTCTTTACTTGTCTGTCTATATATCCAAGCCAGTCCAAAGTACTTAGATCTGCAAGCATGAATCTTAAATATCTTCACACTTAACTCACTGAGTTCTAATTATAAACATACAGCATGAAATCTTTCGATTTACTACGCAGTAGTTTTTGGATGTTATAACTTGCAGCAATATATGTAAATAATATTTATTTCTACAAACGCAGATGGTATTGAAATCAAACAGAGAGAGTACTTTGGACTGGCTTGGATATATAGACAGACAAGTAAAAAAGAGAGTGAACCGCTCTTTTCTTTTAAATTCTCTGTCCCAGTATTTGCGATCTGATTGGCTAAACACTTGAGAGGTTTGCACTCTCTCAGTTTGATTTCAATACCATCTGCGTTTGTAGAAATAAATATTATTTACATGTATTGCTGCAAGTTATAACATCTAAAAACTATTGTGTAGTAAATCGAAAGATTTCATGCTGTATGTTTATAATTAGAACTCAGTGAGTTAAGTGTGAAGATATTTAAGATTCATGCTTGCAGATCTAAGTACCTTGGACTGGCTTGGATATATAGACAGACAAGTAAAGAAGAGAGTGAATCACTCTTTTCTTGTTAAATTCTCTGTCCCAGTATTTGTGATCTGATTGGCTAAATGCTTGAGAGATTTGCACTCTCTCAGTTTGATTTCAATACCGTCTGCGTTTGTAGAAATAAATATTATTTACATATATTGCTGCAAGTTATAACATCTAAAAACTACTGCATAGTAAATCGGAAGATTTCACACTGTATGTTTATAATTAGAACTCAGTGAGTTTAGTGTGAAGATATTTAAGATTCATGCTTGCAGATCTAAGTACTTTAGACTGGCTTGAATATATAGACAGTTAAATAATTATAGTAAAGTTTTACTTAATGACTTGTTTTCATTTGTTTACAGATGATCATAAGTAATAAGTTGTTCATAAAATAATTATAATAAATTGATTTATCTTATTTGTGATACAAATGACCAGTAAATGAATTAAAACAGATTAACATTTTTTGGTGTATATATATATTATTTATTAACAATAAATAAATAAATATTTTCTTTGTGATAAATATGTGCAATGTCTTAGCATCATATTATAGTTAAAACAAGACATTTTATAACGAGCTGTTTCAAGATATTAAACATATTAATCAATATCTTACTTAATGTGTAAATATATATAATAATAATTTAAAATCTGTATGCAATCATATACATTTAAAATTTAATTAATAAAATAATGTAGATTTTATTATTTTAGTAGAATTCAGTAATTATTAAAGGTGTATCTAATGTTTTCATAGATATCAATTGGTATTATTCAAACAAAAAAGCTAGTCAATAAATTATTGATACAAACTTCCTATATAATTCATCAAGCTTAAATAATTTTATTTATTCTTTAAGACTATTATAAATTTTAGTATATAATAATAAAAGGGTTATTTCATGAATTAATCATGATATAAACTATTAACCAATATATCTGTTATAAATTTTCAAATGAATTATTTTTATTTTGTGTATTATAATTTTGATTTCCAGTCAAGCTATCATTTGTTATTTAAAACTTTATTCTAGTATAGATTTTTGAATTACTTCTTTATTAAAACGGCTTAAATAAAATTGTTTAAATTTATTTTGTTACAGATTTGGCTTTCTCAATTTATATGACTCTATTAATTTCAGTTGGCTCATTTATATTGTTACAGATTTGGTGTACCCAAAAGACTTGAAGCATCTATAAGAAGTTTTGTCTAATTTATACTATTACAATATATATATAAGAAAGTGGGCAAGTTATTTATATATGGATTTTATAAATATACATATGTTTTATGATTAATGGGTAGAAAAAATATTTTGGACAACTTTGTTAAATATGGAATGGATAGAAAGTTAGAGGATTTTCTTAGGAAGTAAAAAAATAACATATTTTTCACTTAGAAAATATAGAATCAATTAGTGTTAAAAACAATCTAAGTTTGAGATAAAGATGTCCTGGATTTCCTTCTTTATTTATTTGTTTTAAATGGAAGAATAATAAAAGAATTATGAAAGAGTGTTAAAACATGTTTAATTAGAAATTACATGTGTTAATTCTTTTCTTTATTTTTTTGCCTTGTGATATATTTTTATGGGCAGAAAATAAGGAAATCGGTCAAATACTTTTAAAAGATTTTAGACTATAATGGGGAAATAAGGTTTGAATTTACCATAAAAAGTAAAAAAAAAAAAAATGGTAGCAAAGGCCAAAAAAATAAAAGTGAACAAGTTATTCTTAGAGGAGGTAAATATAAAGAAGCAAATAAATATAATTATATAAAAATAATTTCATGAAAAAAGAAAAGATTATTTTGATGATTGACTGGAAAATAAAATTGATAATGCAGAAAACAAACAAAAAAAAAAACAAGAAATGGGGAAGCAAGGATAATAATAATATTGTTTTATTATAATAGGTACTGTGCATCAAGAAATATTCTAAAATGAGTGCACTATCAAATTTAATATATATTAATAATTCTATCTGTTGATAAAAAAATATTAGATATATATAAGAGAATAAAAAAGTAAGGTATACTTCACATCAGATTAAGTAGCAATTTAAGGGGATTACAATTGTCAAATTTTTACATGAGGGATACAAAAATTAAGGTGAAAATATAGAATATAGCATATTATAAAATAAATATAAAAATTTTAATTAGGTTTTAAGAAAAGTACAAGCAACAATATAGAGTTTTTAAAAAAGCTAAAATGTAAATGTATAAAGAGATTGTACATTTTTAAAATTCATCCTAATATCTTTAAACTAAAATTATTCAATGAATAAAATTGGATAAATATATTATGAATATTGCTATAGTAGACAAGATTGAGCTAGAATAATATTGGCATTAATAAAAAATAGAAAGAGTTTAAATATATATAGGAATAAGTTGATTAGCATTTATGAAAAATAACATTACAATACAAAAAAATAATGTATTTTACCGTTTAAAAATCAGCAGGTATACTGACAATAAGAAATAATTTTATAATTTATTTTATAAAATTATGTAAAAAAATGTATTTGGAGTGCAGATACTATTAAAGATGATAAAAATTATAAAATTATTGGAAAATAATTATAAATAATAAGTAAAAATACAAAATGGATAGGATGAGAGAAAGTTGACAAGATTTGAGAAAATTCTCTTAATAAAGCCTTATAAGTTTTATGCATAAAATTGTAACTGTAAGAAAAGAGGTTTTTTAATGCAGAGAATAAACAAATGTGAAAATAGAAACTATTATTTTATATGCCAAATTGTAATGATAAATAATATGGGAAATGGACAATTAAATAAATCAAAACTCCAATAATAATGAAAAGAAATACACTCACATTTACTATTTCTATAAACTGTAAATCTCTAACTTCAATATTTAATATTAAATGTACTATAATACTTAAGTAAATAAGCATTTATTTTTATATGACGAGTGTTAAATAATAAATGAATGCTTCACTCTACAATACAAGATATAGTATTTAACATTCACAGAAGATGCATGCACAATTAGCTTGAAAGGCTGATCTTTGAATGTAATATAATACTTAAGATTACTTGTTAAATGTAATTCAAAAACAAAAGGGATATTTTATTGAATCTGGATTATATTTTTGAAAATGAATAAATGTAAATAATTTATTTTAATGTTTTAATCCTCTAATATTCAGTAATATAGTGAAGCAGTCGATCTAATAATGCTCAGATCGAGCTTCACAGCCCACTTACAATCTCCTACCACCAAACCATGTTTAAAACCCATCCTTACGCGTGTATATATATTTATATATATTTTGCCTCTGCTTAACCATTTAAAATAACTGACGTAGATATATTTATATCTAACGCAAATAAATTTAACAAATAATTATATTTAATGTTGTTTTAATGTGTATGCGTGCATAATGGATATATATATATTCAGTGTGGGGAGATTGCTTATAAATCATATAAATAGTCATATTATTCATGTATATTAAAATTCATATATGTAATTTATTATTTATATATTTAATATTAGCGGTCAGAAAATGATGCAATTCTTTTAAGAAGTTTCTCAAAAACAATTACCCAAAAAAGCCCATTAGTTAGAATTAAATCCATTAGTGGAAATTTTTTCCACTCCAACTTGTTTTAAAATCATAAGACTTATTTTAAAACAATCATTCGAGAAACTTGTAACAGGATTGCATTGTTTCCAAAAACTTACTACCCAAAAGGTATCGGTAGGCAGATTTCAACTTTGCTAAAGTGCTCAAATTGCCTCAGGTCCAACAGCTAAGTGCTCTACTACATCATCAAGAAAAAGAGTATAAATACTGCTGGATTTGAATTCAAAAAAGGAGGAGACAACCATAAATTAACAATGGTAAACCTAATCCATGCTGGTTTAAATTTCAATTCATTGTGTAGTGAGTAGGGGAAATTTCACCTTCCCCTCTGTTCCAACAAGCTTGTTCCCGTAATAAAAGCTCCGGATCCTGTATCTATGAACTTTCCAATGTCGATAAATTAAGTAAATAAAATGCTACCTGTGTGCCTGCTTCCAAAACCTAGATCTAGTATATTAACTCCAATGAACATTCAAAGCATCAAGGACCACCACTGTGTATGAAAGGTAAAAGAACTCTAGCCACTATATGATTCTCTTAACCTCAGCCTTCCATAAGAATAATAATCCTGACACTCTACTATGTAATCTCACATAAATTATTTATAATCATGTCTTTCTAATATGTCCTAACTCTATATAACTTAACCTCCACTATCATTGAGCCTCTATTTTAATATGTTATTTTTATTTTTCATGCAGCAATAATTTTTATTCTCTTATTACATATTTTGTGTTTTAAATATGCCAATAACATTTCCAACTCACTAGCATATAATAGATTTCTTTTATTTTATTTCCACCATTTATGGGATGATTAAATTTAACTTAAATTAAAAACAAGTCTTTTACAACTTATGCAGGTGCTTGCAAGTTGGGAAAAACAAACTCATTATGTTATAAAGTTATTGTAGGAAAACAGATCAATGTATGTTTTTCTAAAAATGTTTCTTTTATACCTTTTTAAATCATAATGCCTAATTCTAAACATAAATGTTTTTTATATATGTAACTTTATGTATTATCCCAGTTATTACTACCACACCATTTGTTTCTGTATAAAAATATTTATTTTAGTAATGGCATTTATTAACCGACATTTATACTTATTAAATGGTGTGGGGAATTTGTAGATAAATGAAAGTAAGCGGAAAGGGGAATCTTTCTATCTTAAGAATTATATAGTTTCATTAATTTAAATAATCCATGGCTGTTTAGCATTTAGGTCATACCATTATGTGGGATATTCCATAATATATGGGCATTAATTAATTAAATAGTCTTTAAAGCTATATTTTATTATTCCAAGTCTTGCGTGCATATAGGCATCCTCATTTTTATCTGATATATATTTGTGCTTTATCTGAAGGTATTGCAAAGTCGAACCCCGTTATCCTTCTCAAACTCCAAGAACCAGGCTCTTAACCCCCTGTGGACTTATTTGTTCATATGTATGTGCTTTATATGGGGATCACTCTGGAAAAACCAGCCCAATAAATGCATAGATGACTGCTCTTCATTCATAAACTGAGCCTGCCAACATCTGCAGAGTTATATCGATATTTTCTTCAAATGAATTACATGAAGCACATGCTAGGATCCATGACAGAATCACATAAATACACCACCATGCACACACTGCCACTTTTTGTTGCATTTCTAATAAACCCATGAATATCCATAAGTTGTAATGTTGTGATTTTGCTAAACAAATCTATTTCCACTATTTAAATGCGCGTCTTTGTGATGACATTATTATTAACATATTCATTAGCTATCCCGCACACGTTTATCATTCCATAAACTAAATATTAATAAAAGTATTTTGTATGAGTTTAAGGCTTCATCCAAAATGATAATTAATTCGGTTAAATGCTTGTTTTGTTCCTTCTGGGGGTAGAGTAGTATTTCAAATTTATATTTTTAAACAGTGCTAAGTCTTGTAGTCATCGTTATAATTATATATTATTGGCATAGCCACAATTATAAACAAAGTTATTTATTAAATCTAATTCCATAATCGATAAACAAAATTTAATGTTATTTCTCCATGACCTAATGTCACCTAAGATTTATGAGGCCAATGATTAATAAGTAATGACACACATTTATTTATGTTTTGTCAAATTTATAAATCTTGAATATATATATTATACATCTCAGAATCATTGTGTTCTTTTAATTAAATTAATATCTTATTTAATAATTTATGTTAGTATTAACCAGATGATCTCCCACTAATAAATAATTAATGTGAAAGATCACTATCTTTAATTGCTTTTAAATTATATTTCATGCTAAGTTGTTCCATTATTAAACTTAAATTAGAATCTCTTTGTATCTCCGATGTGTGATGCTGGTAGAGAGAATTGAAATTAGATCAATGTCATCAGGATTGTTGCTCATAAGGTGGTAGATCTGGAAATAAGGCAAATAGGGCAGAGTTCATGAATGTTCCTGACTTATGTATCTTGCACATGATTGGACTCGAGGTACTTTTGCCTAGATGCTAGATCTTGTTATGTGAACAGACAAACCTGACCAGTACAATAGACGTTCATTAAAGTTTAAATAAGTAAACAAATAGTGTTTCATTTCTTTCAGGCTAAAAAAAAAACTTAATTAATAAAATCAAGCATTATACTATGACCCACAAGTGTAGATAAGTGCTGTAGTTTTAAAATAAAATAAAAATTGAAATGAAGTTCATCTTCCAAATGCATAATCGGTCCATATTTTATTTATGGATATATCTGAAAATAATAACATGAAATAAAAATAACTGAAACAATAATAGGCTTTTTATCATGTGGGTTTTTCTATTGATTTAGGAGTTTGTATTGAATAACATTTTATTATTAACATATTTATTTCAAATGCATTTTATATCTATGAAAAATATTATATGTGCTATATAGCTTAAATAATACATAATAATAATAATAATTCAATTTATTAATACTCAATTAATTCAAAAACAGAAATCCATTTTTTTGAGAGAATCAAACTAATTCTTCAACTTAATAAAAAAAATATCTTCAAACTATAATATATATATATATACATTGGAAAAAGGAACTAAAGAACACTTGCTATTATTAAAACATGTTCAGAAATCAAAACAAAATTGCATAGTAAATAATAATATTTCAGCATCTGTTTTTTACGATCATAATAAATCATGTATTTATGGTTTTGACTTCAATTTTTACAGTGTAAAAATATTGCAAATTGAAAAAAATAACAATAAAAGAAAAATAAAGGAAGTTATGCTAATATACAAATATAAACATGACTTAATTAACAGGCAAGCAGCAAACATTAAGATCACAGAATTGTGGGAAAGTTAGCATTTCAAAGCTTTAGTTGACACAGATTACTGGGATAATTGAAATCACTCCTAAGTGGATAAATTTTTTTAATTATTTAGTTACTGTATTTACAAATATTCAGTTATATATTGTGAATATTCAGATTAATGATCAAAGTATTTAAAAAAAAATAATAAAGAAGTTTGTTGATCTTTTGTTGTGCTTGATAGATAGATAATGGAAGATCTTGGAAATATAGATTTAAATTGATTACCATGGCAACCTAAAGCTTTTAAATAGAATTGTTTACTGTTGATTCTTGCTTTAAAATACTAAATTCACTATAATCAAACCCAGGAAAAACATATAGGTAAATAAATAAATTTTGAAAACAATTTAGTACAATACAAAAGTTTACTTAAATAGGATCGATATTATTTTACATATTTCATTTATGTTAATGCAGTCACCATAGTAACATTATTACATATAATGTTATGTTTTTACATTATGTATATTTGTTTATAAATTAATTTAAAAAAATATTATTAAAAAAAATATATGTGTAAATTATTTGTGTTTATAAAGTGAATAAAGGTTGTAATATCAATTTTGTATTTTGGTTTACAAATAATAGGAAAAATCTAATTGAATTTAGATTTAATTTCCATCTATCTTTTCTCCAAACTTACATTACAAACCACAAGAAAACTGCTGTAAAAAAATTGTTCGCATTGAGGTTTATTTGAGTATTTCCAATGGTTGTTATGACACCAGAATGTCAGAAAGAGAACCTGTAAATAGCCACCAAAAGACTATAAGAATACACTATCATCTTTTTGTGATTGCCATGAACGACATATTTTTTAGGTACTTACAAATAAAAGTTCTTCAATATTTTTTTTTGACTGTTAAACCATAAAACAAATGGAAAAATAAACTTAAATTATCTGCCTGTTCAATCATTTGAATGGCAGTTGTGAAGGATTTCCAAAGGAAACGGCAACAGTAGAAGAAAAAAAAAAGGAAACCTATAAAAAAAATGCTTTATATAAAAATCGGCTATTTTAGTTTTAAAAACAAAGATATTTCTGGTTTAAAGTTTGCCGTATAACTACCATTGGATTTGGATAAATATCGTGTCACAAGCTAAGAAACACTCAGGATCAACTGGATTAATTTGTATCATAAAAGGGCTAATTAAATCGCACTCTCCTCTTTGGAAACAAAAATGACTGTTAGTGAAGCATTATAAAGTTCGACTTATCTTTTCTGAGAAATAAACTTCTCTTTGCATCATAGAAATTGGGGGATAAGTAAATTGCAATGGACAAATAAATAGTGAAAACGGACAGACTCTTATCTGGGGTATGATTTTTTTTTATGTATATAAAAATGTGTGCGTATTAATTTTTTTTTACATATATTTAAAAGGGATGATTTTGTATTTTATTTAAATTATCTTTAAGTGTAATAGAGTTTAGGAAATAAAATGATTGGAGAGAGTTCTTTATTAATTACTGGAATTTTTGTCTAAATATATATATTAACACAATCCGATGTTTTTTTTTTTTTAATATATAATTTGATTGTTACGGGTATAAAATTTAGTTTAAAACATCGAACAGACAAGAGATTCAAATATATCGTATTATTTCATATTCATTTACCAGTTATTATTTTGATAAACAAATAGGCTTCGATCCCATCCTATCTCATATCTTTGGTATCTGTTATATATAAATTTTTCAGTAAGATATCCAAAAGTCTCTCCATTCATTCATTCATTCATTTTTTTTATATACATGTCGTTATTGTTTTCGCAACATACTTTAGAGATACACACAGTAATTTTATCTTTTGTTTTTATTCACTCAATCTGAAATATAAGTTAATTTCCTATGTATTTCGTTATTATTCTTACCAATTTTCTTTTATATAATCAAATAAATTGAGTGATTCAAATGACAAGACTCCGTTAATTTTTTTTTTTATTATTTGGATTGCATAAGACGACTTAACTATTTAAATGACAAGGTTCAAACTCAGCTTGGTAAGTGTACTAGAATATAAGATATGGTGTGTTTTGCATATTAGCATTTTATTCCCATATGAATTTTATATTTATGTTTGCATTCGAATATTATATATTATAATTTATTTTAGTTAATATTACAAAGTCAATCATTTCATGTTTGTCTGATTCCGTCATAAAAATATAAATAGATCGTACTTTATCATTGGTTCAGAATAACTAGTCTCAGATATTTTTAAAATTTCTTTAGAATAAAGAGTATAAACTTTGTTGAATAGTTTATTTGAATATTATCTTTAAATTGGGATAAATCTAAATTATAATCATATATTTTAATTATTGCCAACCAATTTTATATTCAATTGATTAAAGATTCAAATAAATAATGTTAATACTCATAGATGAATAAACATCCAATAAAAACTTAATATATCTTTTATGTAATGTGGTTGGACATTGTAGAGTTAGAAATGAGCTAATAGAGTGTTGATAATAAATTCTAGTGAAGTATTCTATTTTAACATATAAAAGAAGCAATAATTAAGTATCACTTTATTGGAAGATATGGATAAATTATTTATATATTACTTTATAGCTTCTTATTAAACTAGACGCAGATTAATATGTTTTAACATTTAAGTGAGTGCTAAGTTTTCAAAGTGTCTTATAAAATGATATAAAAACTAGTTGATGTCAATAGAAAATTATTAATTAAATATTGGAGTAGAAAGAATTGTGTGAAAGATACGAACGAATGTTTATACTTTCTATTTAGCGTTTATTAAACTAGATATATATTTGAGTCAAGTATTATTTTGTTTTGATATTTAAATAGTGTCTATATTTAAAAATGTTTTGTAAAATACAATTATAGGTATTTAGAAGCTTATCCGTTAAAATAAAATGCAGCATCATTAAATAATGAAATAGATTTAAATTACTACAATAATAATAGGTTAATAAAATATATATTGGAATCTGTTTTAGTTATTAATTGGATTTGATTTTCATTAGATTGCTAATCAAGTAGTTAGCCTAATCAAATATTATTGCTTAGGGCAAATATATATGATTAAACTGTTCAGTGCAGTTTACGTTGTAATTCTGATAAATTTATTAATGTCTGGAGCAGATAATCTCATTATCCTTTGGCTTTACTTATAGCTTAAACAAATTAGACTTTAATAGAGATTATTAGTGCTTTATGATGGTTTATTGCATAATGGCGACCCGATTGAGCTAGACTAGATTAAATTAAGTTAGATTTTAGATTTTTCATCAGATCAGATTGATCATCCTAACCATGACCAGCATTGATCAAATTCCATCAGTTACAATATATATATATATATTCCATTAAACTACATTTTCCTTTAATAAATACTTAAGCATGAATTATATCTCAAGATAAACCCTTTATTTAGTGATAAGCATTTAAATACAACAAAAGCACTGCACTACCTAAATGACATTTAACTTCATAAACTTTGAATAGGGATTTTATAAATAATATTACAGTGACTCTAAGAAATATTTTTTTTATAATAAGCACTTGAAAATGACTCTTTAGGTCTTTAAGATTACACATATGGATATATTATTCTTACTCATATAAAAAAAATATAAAATACTATAAAGCAAATTCACCCTTTAAATGTATTGCTTGATTAAAAATGAATGATCCTAAGTTATACCCAACTGAAATATGTGCAGTAGTTACTAATAAAAAAAAAAATAACAATTTAAGCAGTCTTCATCTCAATATAAAATGCCAATACAGACTTCACTTAATACATTTATACTATATAATAAGTATATATGTGTGAATTATAAATCATATGATATTATTATATATAAAAATAATTATACCTGCTATTTTAATCCCATATATACTAAAGAGATATAAAAAATGTATAACAAAAAATATATATAAATGTAGGTACATATCAGTTTAAATCTCAATTATAATTGATTGACCTTCTCATATATTTTTTAATTATTTGATAACAAATATAATTTTAAATGTCACTGTTTCAATCTGTTATTAAACAAGGCAAAATTCTCCATACAGTAGTGCCACCTCTGTGCCAACCAGAATAATCAATAGATGCCAGAAGGCATGTGCATAAAATTCCTATCTAGTGTCTACTCATCCAATATCCCCAGATTAGTTTCTGGCTTGTGGCCTTCATCGGTGAGGAGCCTTGGATCTGAGAGCACTGCACCTAGATCTTAGGATTTAATGCAACCCTCCAGCAGCCACCTTTTATCTCTACTTAACTACAAAACTATGAGAATGAAATTGAAAACACAATAATATTTTCAATCTAAACTCAATAGCTTATATAGTAATATGGGTCTGAACTGATGGTTAGTGTTTCAATCTGCTTGGATTACCATTATTAATATGACTGGTGAAATCTTGTTAGGTAGAATCTATGGATTTAGAATAATTCCAAGTAGTTTTAAAATATTACCTCTGTAAATGATAACAGGATGAACTAATAAGATTAATCAAAGTTTTTTTTTGGAAATGCTTCTCAAGTCAATGCATTGATTTCTCTTTCCATGGTGAGAATAGATAGTTGTTTAATATGATTCTTTTTTTCACCTATGCATGCTTGTGTTAATGATCTTTCCATGGATATAACTTGGCAGATAATAGAAAAAAGAGTAAAACCTCAGGTAGCTGTTTTATTTACCCAAGCATCTTAATATCCATGTCAAATTTAAATTGATTTTTTTTTTCTTTTCAGGTAAATAAGAGCAAAATTAATAAAAACAAAATTTTGCTAGTCTACATATATTCAGGGATAGAATAATAATGGTCATGTTCATGATCCTTGTACACATATCTCTATTATGCAAGCCATTTCCATAGCATTTTTAAAATCTTGAATTTTACAAATCACACATTGACCAAACATTAATTGTTAATTATTAAATACATGGACTTATGAGATGATAATTTTTTAAACTTCTTTTCGAACATTTTAGCATTACATTATTGACATTAATAATAAATAAATCCACATATATACTTTCAGATAATTTTGTTATTAACATTGTTCCTAACATATTTCTAATATAATTCATTTATCTTCCTTTTTTTTATTCATTATTAATTGCTAACTCAACAATCTTAAATAAAATATTAACTCTAAAAATGTCAAAATAATAATAATAATGATAATGATGATGATAATAATAATAATCATAATAATAGTAAACCAACAGAAATTGAAATTGAAACATTTTCATATATATATTGTACCAATATCGTGGTTGGTATATTTAATAATTTGTCTAAAAAATTATTAAAATAAAATTATTCGTTAAAAGAAATAGTATGTAAAAGTTTAAGAGTTTTTTTATTGTAGTTTGTTTTCGAAAAACATAAAATTAAAAGTCAAAAAGTTTTTTGAAATAAAAGTTGCAATTAATTAATTAAAAGTGGGAAGGGGTTTGCTTTAGAAATGTCAAATTAAAGGAAGTTGATTTTCAAATAAGTTATAAATGATTGATTAGAAGAAAAAAAGGGAAGAAAGAAAAGGGTTTAAACTAAACGTTTAAAAATATAAATCTCGTTTTATTTAAGTTAAAGAAAAAAAAGTCATCTTAAAAACAAACAGTAAATTGATCTTAAATTATATATGTGTGTACGTAAATGATGAATCAATGTGAGCTTGTTAATTAAATATATATGTGCGATTGTAAAAAATATAATAAATGTATGCATATTAAATAAATAAAAAAAATGATATAGAAAATTATCATTAAGAAACATAGCAATGGCTACTAATTAAAAATGTAAAAACAACATGTTTGCATGGCTTCTAATTAATATCTCCAACAACAGGATTAAAAGCTTATTTCAAAAGAATGCAATGAAGAAATTTTGACAACAGATATTGCCGGTAGACATCAAAATGACAACAGGCCTTAAGTATCTATAGTCCAGTTTTTCATAGGACAGTCAGTTGAGATTACAATTTAGATTGTGCTGTTGAAATTACAATTGAGATTGTGCAGTTGAGATTAAATCTGCCAATAATGCAGTGTTAAAAAATATCAGAAACATACGACTGTCTCTAGCCTGAGTTCCAGTGAAACAGCAATCTGCCCAGAATAGAAAATGCCTGCATAACAACTTGAAGAATCACTGTCAATATTTAACTGTCTCCAAGAATAATACCAATGAATAAGCATTAAGTCTCCTCAAAAAACATAAAATCTAACCAGTTAGAAATATTTCATTAGAAGCAGCAAACAGCAAAAAGTATCCACATTCTAAAATCCTAGGTAATAAACATTTTTCTTATACTCATTTCTAAAGTAGCCATCACATTTGTAAAACCTCCAAGAATCAAGTAATATGAACTTGATAGCATACATAGACAAACTATTAATGCGTGTGTTTTAAATGCCAAATATTATTTTATGCTTTGTTATATGATATTACAGTGTGTGAATTAAGAATGTGCATGATCATTATATAAAATACCAGTGTTATGTTAGTTAAGATTTACAAAAGTATTTAAAATTAGTATAATAAATTGTCTTTTAAATTTAAAAGCTTAATTTTGTCAGTCAATTCTTTTGCCACTAATTAAAACAATAATTTGTTATTGATTACAAGTAGCTGAGCTAGTCATGGGGTATCTTGGGCATTGAATTAGTGGCCATTGTTTAAAGTGAATTATTTATTCTCTGGATAAGTAACTGGCAACCATGTTTATACAAAACAAAAAAGTGCTTTGAATGTGGTGTTGAATTCAACAGTCAAGAAGAAATATGTTTCCTTCAAATGTGGTCAGTTAAATGTATTTCACAGATATATCTGCTAGCTTGAATTCGGGTGCTCTTTGAGTACTCTCTTCTCTGCCTAAGGACCATGGTGGAGCATTACATAAATTGCAAGGAATAATATTGTACTATATTTTAGTCATATAATTTTGTTTTCATAAGATAAATTTATAAACAGAGTTAAATGAGCACAGACTTTCACACCACCCACCTCTCTCCACTCTATCTAATAACACTGTTACACCTAAACACATATATGCTGAAAAGATAAATAATCACCAATATACGTATTTCATGCTAAACCAGTAATCATCAGTTGGTCCAGACTATCATCTTTACACACATATATAGTATAAGTGCTCAGATATATATTAAGATAGACTATCCTCATAGTTTAATGGACAGGCTTCAATCCACTCCACACTCCAACTCTTCAACCGTCCATCCAATTGAAAATCTGATGATGGAATGCTCAAAGGCCACCCTGAGGCCGAGATTATTGTCACACCCATGTTGACCTAAGGTCAATCTGAACCCTACATGTACAGGACATAATCCATTTAATACATATGCAAGGGTGGGCAGACATCGCAGTTATTACATTATAGAGATGTCTGCCCATCCTTGCATATGTATTAAATGGATTATGTCCTGTACATGTAGGGTTCAGATTGACCTTAGGTCAACATGGGTGTGACAATAATCTCGGCCTCAGGGTGGCCTTTGAGCATTCCATCATCAGATTTTCAATTGGATGGATGGTTGAAGAGTTGGAGTGTGGAGTGGATTGAAGCCTGTCCATTAAACTATGAGGATAGTCTATCTTAATATATATCTGAGCACTTATACTATATATGTGCGTAAAGATGATAGTCTGGACCAACTGATGATTGCTGGTTTAGCATGAAATACGTATATTGGTGATTATTTATCTTTTCAGCATATATGTGTTTAGGTGTAACAGTGTTATTAGATAGAGTGGAGAGAGGTGGGTGGTGTGAAAGTCTGTGCTCATATACCCTATATTACATATATATAGCCACAGGTATATAACAAGCCTGTGTTTCAGTTAAACAGAGTTAAAGTAAATATTGTGTTTACTCCAGTCAGGGTTTTATTTTCCCATGTAATAAATATTTAATGGAAACTATCCACATGGTACAAATTGGCACCCCATGTTGGGTGCCAATTGTACCAGGTTCAATCCGTATGACATCCACATACTCTTTTCACTAGGTTTATCTGTGTTTAAACCTAGATTTATAATACATTTATAAACTTATATTATAAATATGATATGATCGAACCAGCACATTCGAGCAGAGTGGAGAATACTATTGATGGCAGGGCCATCAATAATACCCATGATCAGACCAAGCTATGCAATGCATAACATGATCACATTTCCAGATCATGGCCCACCTCGATTGATAGATTCAAACTCCTACTATCCAAACACTTTATTTGTTTTGGAGTAAACCCTGGGCACCAGCTAGTTTCAGAAACTAACATGTTCGGATAGTAGGCCCATAATCCAGCACTTAAAAAGTCCCTTAACTACCTCAGTCTATTTTTAATTCAATAACAACTTATTCCTTAACTAGTGGCAAAGAATTGACTGACAAAATAAAGCTTTAAGTTTAAAAGACAATTTATTTAAATTAACATTTAGTATACTAATTGTGGCTGCAGAAAGGAGTTTGCTATTAACTGAAAGGAGACCCTTTGATTCCTCTTGGAGGCCTTAAAGGAACTGAGCAGGGCAAATTCCTAATGTCCACTCCATACATTCTTGTCATTGCAGCTGCTATTACTATGTGATTATTCATATAGTATACAAACATAGATGGGCTGCTCACCAACATGCATTAGCCAGCGTGGTGAGTTTATTGGCTTTTTACCTCTGAGTTTAAGATCAAGAAACACCATGGTCTTTCTTTTCAGTGCCTGATAAGGCAGAATGAATGTTTGTGTAAATGATAAATATTTTTCCAATACATATATACAATTATGACAGACAAAAATAAAGCATGGCCCTTATTCCCAGGTGTAAAGTCACCAACCAACGCAGCGGTTGGTGGCCGAAGGCGGAGGGTGCTAAGAATCCCCTGATTGCGGATCCAGGCTGCCATTTGATGATGACTTTTTATTTAGGTACTTACAACTGCAGATCACTTTCAAGTGAAGGAAGATTGCAATAATTAGAAGAAGACCTCTCATATTAAATGGGACATTATTGGACTTTGTGAAGTTAGAAGAAAAGGTGAAGAGACAATTGATTTAAAAAGTGGACATATACTCTATTATAAAGGCACAAATATTGGAAATACAAGTGGAGTAGGATTCATTATAAATAAAAAGTGGAAGAACAATATTGTGGAGATTGATGGTGTATCAGACAGAGTGGCAAGATTAGTTATGCAACTTAATAGCAGATATCAAATGCAGATAATTCAGGTTTATGCCCCAACAAGTTCTCATAGTGATGAAGTAATAGAAGATTTTTATATGGATGTACAAAAGGCTTTTGATCAGAGTAAACAACATTTTAAAATGATTATGGGAGACTTTAATGTAAATGAAAGATGAAAGTGCTGTAGGTAATTTTGGTTATGGTAATAGAAATGAGAGAGGACATAGACTTGTGGAGTTTGCAGAAAAAGAAAAACTTTATATTATGAATTCTTTTTTTGAAAAAAATGTTAAAAGAAAATGGACATGGAAGCATCCAAATGAAGGTACAGCAGAATTGGATTATATTTTGACTAACAGAAAATACATATTTCAAGATTGTAATGTTCTTAATAAATTTAACACAGGAAGTGATCATCGATTAGTAAGGTGTAAGATACGTGTTAATGTGAAACTAGAGAGACAAAAATTATTAAGAAAAACAATATTTACAGTTGATATTCCTCATCTTCAGAAACATTCTAATGAATTTAAATTAGAACTTAGAAATCGGTTTCAAGTATTAGTAGATTTTGAGCATAATTCAGTTTTGAATGAAATTAATATGAAAATAACTGATACACTTTTAAAAACTGCAACAAAGATAGCTGGTAGAAAAAAGCAGCAATTGACCAATAAAATTTCTACTGAGACTAGAGAATTTATGAAGAAAAGAAGGAATATGAAGATATACAAAAATGATGCATTAAAAAGAATTGAATATCTCGAATTTTGTAAAATGGTGCGGAAAAGAGTTGAAAATGATAGAAGAAAGTATAATTGTGAACTAGCAAGGAAAGCTGTAGAAGAAAATAAAAGTCTTAAGAATGTTAAACAACATTTTCGTATTGGTAGAAAATTTATATATGCAATAAGAAAAAAAGATGGAATTGTTACTAAAAAGAAAGATGACATCATGAAATTGGTAAAAGATTTTTATCAAGAATTATATAGTAATAAAAAACAAGTACCTCCTATATCTATTACATCTTCTCAATTGCCCAGAATTTTAAATGAAGAAGTGAGACACACAATTAAATGTATAAAGAAGGGAAAGGCTCCAGGTAATGATGGAATTATAATTGATATATTAAAAGAAGCAGGTGAAAAAATAGAATTTTTTTTAGCAAAGTTATATACCAAATGTCTAAATGATAAAGATGTACCGGATGATTGGAAGAATGCAGTAATAATATTAATATTTAAAAAAGGTGATAAAGAAGTTATTAGAAATTACAGACCTATCAGCCTTTTATCAGTTTTATATAAAATTTTTACTAAGATAATTACAACTCGTCTACAGAGAACATTGGATTTCCACCAACCAAGAGAACAAGATGGATTTAAAAGTGGTTTTAGTACAGTAGATCATATTCAGGTGTTGAGAGAAGTTATAGAAAGGTCAAATGAATATGAGTTGTCATTATGTTTTGGATTTGTAGATTATGAAAAAGCATTTGATTCTATAAACATTTCTTCAGCGATTAAAGCATTGTGTCATCAAGGTATAGATCCAGGATATTGTCATATTTTGAAGAATATTTATAAAAATGCAACAGCAACAATTAGATTACATAATGATACTGGGAAAGTCAACATTGAGAAAGGTGTAAGACAAGGTGACTCCATATCTCCAAAAGTTTTTACAGCAGTGCTGCAAGAAGTATTTTGTGGATTAAAATGGGAAACTAAAGGAGTGAAAGTAAATGGAGATTATTTAAGTCATTTAGATTTCACAGATGATGTAGTTGTTTCTGCAAATAATGCTTCAGAGCTGCAGGATATGTTGCAGGAATTATCAGATGAAAGTAGGAAAGTAGGACTAAAGATAAATGTTAAAAAGACTAAAGTAATGTTTAATCGATTTGCTCAAAATATGAAAATAAAGATTGATTATGATGAATTAGAAGAAGTTAACATTTACAAATACCTTGGTCAGATTATTAATACAGATGGAAACATAATGGAAGAAATTAATCATAGAATTAAACTTGGTTGGAGTGCTTTTGGTAGAAATAACTTGATACTAAAAGGAAATATGCCTATGTGTTTGAAAAGGAAGGTTTTTAACAAATGTGTTTTACCAGTTCTTACTTATGGATCTGAGACTTGGACACTTAATAGAAGAGCAATACAGAGACTTCAGACCACTCAAGGAAGTATGGAGATATGTATGTTGGGAGTAACAAGAAGAGATCGAAAACGCAATGTATGGGTAAGAGAACAAACGGGTGTTACTGACCTCATTGAAAAAATTAAAAGATTGAAGTGGAGTTGGGCTGGACATATTGCTAGAAGAGATGATAATAGATGGACAATTGAAATTTTAAACTGGATTCCAAGAGATTGTAAAAGACCCAGAAAGAGACCACATGTGAGATGGATGGATGAAATAAGAAAGTGTGCAGGGGTGATGTGAAGATTGGAGAAGATGGATTAAACTTGGAGAGACCTTCATCCTGCAGTGTATTGATAATGGTTGATAATGATGATACTAATTGTAAATATTTTATAAATCTTATTTAAATGAACAAGGGCTTATCATCATTTCAGGCTCACACATATATAATAGCAACATAATATAACAAGAAGTAAATAATATTTGACATTTAAATACAATGAAATCAATATAGACTAATGCATGAACACACACAACATTTAAACACACACATTAATAGTTCATCTTTGTATGATATTGAGTTCATATTACTTGACTGTCAGAGGCTTTATGAATGTGATGGCTACTTTAGAAATGAGTATAAGAAAAATGTTATTACCTAGGATTTTAGAACGTGGATACTTTTTGCTGTTTGCTGCTTCTAATGAAGTATTTCTAACCAGTTAGATTTGAAGTTTCTTGAGGAGGTTTAATGCTTATTCATTGGTATTATTCTTGGAGACAGTTAAACATTGATGGCGATTCTTCAAGTTGTTATGCAGGCATTTTTCTATTCTGGACAGATTGCTGTTTCACTGGAACTCAGGCTGGAGACAGTCGTATGTTTCTGAGGGTTTTAACACTGCATTATTGACTGATTTAGTCTCAAGTGCACAATCTAAATTGTTTTCTAAACTGCTCACTCTAGATTGTAATCTCAACTGATTCTCAAATGCAACTGATTGTCCGATAAAAAATTGACTATTTATACATGAGACATGTTGTCATTTTGATATCCTCCAGCTATATCTGTTGTCGAAGCTCTTTCCTTGTTTTTAATTGCATTCCTTTGATAATCCTTTAATTACATGTTTTTGGAGATCGTTTAGTTAGCAGTCATGCAAATATGTTGTTTTTACATTTTTAATTAGTAGCCATCGCTGTGTTTTTAATGATAATTTTCTATATCATTTTCTTTTTAATATTTAATACACATATATTTATTATATTTACAATCGCACATATATATTTTACTATTAAGTTCACATTAATTCATCATTTATGCACATATATATAATTTAAGATCAATTTACTATTTAGTTTTTAAGATGACTTTTTTTCTTTACATTTTTAATTAGTAGCCATCGCTGTGTTTTTAATGATAATTTTCTATATCATTTTCTTTTTAATATTTAATACACATATATTTATTATATTTACAATCGCACATATATATTTTACTATTAAGTTCACATTAATTCATCATTTATGCACATATATATAATTTAAGATTAATTTACTATTAGTTTTTAAGATGACTTTTTTCTTTAACTTAAATAAAAGAGATTTATATTTTTAAACTTTTAGTTTAAATTCTTTTCTTTCTTCCTTTTTTTTTCTAATTAATCATTTATAACTTATTTGACAATCAACTTCTTTTAATTTTCCCCGTCAAACTATGAATTAATAGTTTTTAGCAAAAACTCTTTAAACTTAAAACTTTTAGTTTGACGTTTCTAAAGCAAATCCCCTCCCCCCTCTTAATTAATTAATTGTAACTTTTATTTCAAAAAACTCTTTGACTTTTAATTTTACATTTTTTGAAAACAAACTGCAATAAAAACTCTTAAGCTTTACATACCATTTTTTTAATGAATAATTTTATTTTAATAATTTTTAGATGAAATTATTTTATGTACCAACCATGATATTGGTACAATATATATTATGCTTGATTATTTTAAAAAAAGAGAAAATAATTTGTAGCACATATCAAATAATTAAATACTTAAATAAATATATGTCTAAATGATTCAAAGATGTTTATCCTTTGATATTAAAAATAATTCAAAAATTTTCAAATACGTAATAAGCATTTCTGTTTGTTTCATCTTTTTTTTTGTAACTGTAACATAACCGACTGTAAGGATTGAGTTATCTAATCCCTACAATATATATATAACTGTAATGGATTAAATGAATATAAAAGCATAACTACTCTCAGGACCCTAAATTATCATCAAGCCCATCAACTAAGCAAGCCAAAATTGTAAAGGAATAAACAAATGAATATAATGTAAATAAGATGTGGCATCATGATCATATACAATCTAACTTGCAAACATTTATAATTTATTAATAATGAGCACCATACAAGCATTAGATATTTATTGTACACTCAGTTAAATGTCGCCCATCAATCCAGTTACAGTGACCTTACAGTCTGTAGCATGTATATATAATGACTGCTTTAAAGCTTAATATTAAGATATTCAGATAACAGTAACACAATAAATACATGCAACAAACCCAAATACAATATCTATCAATGATAGACTTTTGCATTAACTCACAAAATAAAATAGCGAACTAAATAAATTCAGAGGTCAAGAATACCACGATAAAAGATAACAATAATAATTGTATTATACAAAATATTCATTATAATAATTATAATTAATACTCTAAATAAAATAGCAAACAAAATAAATTAATAAATATACATTCAAATTGATGGATTATTATAAAATAGCATTTCAAAATCTTTCATCAATATTTATTCTTATATAATTGAAATAATTTAACAGAGTTATGATTTACAATTTAGATTGCATTTGAGTTATATTTGTCAAGCAGAATAGAAATATTTCTCAGCAAGAGTTGACAAATAACTAGCACTTCCCCAAGATAAAGATTAAAAATATAATTGTAATCTTCTTCAAGTTATATTTCTTTAAAACATATTAAAATCAATACTTATAATCATGTTTATTGATTAAATGTTTTATATGTTTATCATATTAATAAAAATTGACTTAATCAAAACAATCCTTTTTCTAATTAATTTGCATATTCATATTAAACATTAATTCATATTTTCTTTACTATTAATTTTACTAAACACAAGTGTTATTAAAATTGCTTTAAAATGAACGCATTGGGAATTTTTATTTATTTTTAATTAAAAAATATTACTATTTGGATAGTGCAATTCAGAATAAATTATTAATTGTTCTTATCTTCACGGGTTTGTTTTTCAGCCCCATAGTAATTCCTCGAAGCTGATATAATAATAATTCATTCAATTTATTAGTAATAAAATTAGCTTTAAATGTCCGACTTTGTTTTCTAAACAATATTTTTTTTCTTTTGCTTCCTTGATTATCAGAATTATTATGAATTATAATAACCATTAAGTTTGAAATGAGAAATTATCGCAATACTATTCCAGGTTGGATTTTTAATTTTGAAGAGAGAGTTACATTATATAATATCATTATTTCCTATTAATTTCTTCATCCTAGGAAATATTATAGAACATGAGGAATAACTTACTTATTCCTTAGTAATTCATGCTTTTAATTTTGATCACTTAAAATATATGATTATTAAAACAGTTCACTTTTTAAAAATGGGAAAATTTTAAATCCATGTTATTCCGATCAATATATTCTACTTCTCTATTCTTTATTCAAAAACACGCTCTTTTACCCAGCAGGCAATAATTTCACTAAATATTATTAGTTTTCCCACCTTAAATTTTGCGTTCGTATAACTAAATTAATTTCTATAAATAAAGTAACACAAATAAAAAAAGTTTTATAATCATGATAATAAATAAATAATAATCTAGAATAACATTTTTAAATTTATTTTAGATATTAATTAGCAATAATATTAACTTTAAATACAATATTTTAATATTGATTTGTATACTTTTTAATATATAGTTATCTATTATAATGCGCGCACACACATCATGTATTGACCATGTTATTGATCCATAGCCAATATGAATTACCATTCTCTATTAATTATAAATGACTTTTTTTTTAAAACAATAAGCATAGTAATATAATTTTTGTTTTTAAACACTTTTCAAACTTCATATAAACTCATAGTTCCACCTTTATTATTAAAAGAAGATTGCCTTGATAACAGTTTGAGATTGTTGATTGTTATCTATATTGGGATTGTCGAAGTCAGGGATGCCCAACCTTTAATTTGACACGAGCCACTTGAGAATTTAAAAAAATTTGGGGAGCCACAATTATATATTGCATTTTTTATATTATATTTATAAACATAATTCACAAATTAAAAAAAAAAACTGGTGTAATATGTTAAAAAGAAAAAAAATGTAAAAACATTTTATTTATATTTATTTATTAAAAATTTGGTAACATACATATAAATTGCAATTACAGGAAAAGTATATTTTAATTATTTCATTTAATGTGAAACCTGACACTGCACATCATTATCGTTAGTATTGTAAAATGTTTAATTTTTAGTGTGTGCATGTGGTGTCAATGAACATAAAATATTTTATCAATTTTTTTTGAAGAGTGCAATGCGAGCCACATTAAACGGCTGCACGAGCCATGTGAGCTACGGGTTGGGCATCCCTGGTCTAAGTGTTGATTAGTTTTCTAATGGTTATATAAGTTTCTTTGGACTTATTGGCCCAAAGATTCCTAACTTTCATAAAGGAAGAAAAATAATTTAACTGTGTTGAATCTGTTTAAGTATAAAAGTATAGATATTAAGATTTGATAAAACTTAAGGATCACATATTAATTAAACAAATGATAACAATAAAATTTTGTTTTAAATATATTTTAATTTAAAAAATTACAGTGCAGTTATTTATTACAAAGTCTATAATACTAAATAAATAATTACATTATTATAAAAATACAAATAATTATTTCAAAATAACACTTAGTAATCATTGCAAAAAATAAAAAATAAAAATGGTAATGCAAGATCATTACTATAATTATAATTCTTTAGTTAACATGAGTGTAAAAATTTTCTATTAATGCAAACATAAAATAATTAGCTCTCAAACTGCTTTTTATAGCCAAGTTAAGTACAGTACTGAAGGATATATTTTCTTTTAATACTGCTTTCTAATTGCAAAACTTTTACTCCAAATTTCAACATGAATTCATTATATGCATTTCATCATGCTGGTGAGAGAAATCTTATAAATAAATAAAATTTGTAAATATTGTAATATCAGAATTTCTGCAAATATCAATTTTAAATTGTCCATAAATAAATATAATTTTTTCATTTACTCACTACTAAATTTTTTTTTTTTTCTAAATATTCTTTCATGTGATTGGAATGTTCTTTTTATTATATTTATATTTGATTTTTATTTGCTAAGTTTTGTCTTTGTCTTTTTTTCCCTTTAATATTTTGCTATTAATATTTTATATAGGGCAGTCTTATTGTCAGTAAAACGTCTTTTCACTCTGAGCCCATGGTAAAAGCAATAATACATTATATCTTATACAATATGCTAAATTTTATGAAGAGACAAAATAGCATTACTGTGATAACGAATTAACTGCAATGTGATGGCACATAAAAATGTAAACATTACTTTTTATCATGATAAAATATTGGTGTAAAGCTACATAAAATAAAGTACTATATTTACATAAACACAGAGAAAGAGAAATAGGATATTCAATTTATTTTAAATTATTATTTCTCAGCAATCATTCCATTATAGATGTATTTGATTTGTTTTTTTTGACAGAATGCTTTGTCATCTAAGTACATTTATTTTTTAAATGAGTCTACTTAAAAAGAGCTAATCATTTAAAACAAATGAATACATAAATAAATAATCGTTCTTTTAAATCTTTCCTGTAAAAAGCTAAGTAATTCTAAAAATTTCTAAAAAGTTTGTATTAAAAAAAATCTTATAATAACTACCTGAAATTGTTTTGCTTATACAGATTCATTTCTGTTTATATATATATATTGAAGTGGATAATGTATTATTAATTTCAGTATCAACCATGTGGTTTCCCATATGAGTGAGAGATTTTTTTAAAAAAAATTAAGACTCTCTTATTAAAGAAAAAAAAATTAAATTAAAAAAAAATATTTAGACAGTTAAAAGTGTTATGCAAATTAATCAATCAAAAAGAAAACAGAAAGAGATAAAACTTAAAACTTAATTTTATTACATTGATGGTGGATTCTCAATTTTATTAGAAAAATGTCAGTTCACCAGTATGCTTAGTGAGTAAAAAAAGAAAACCACCACCTGCTAATGCAACGTGACATCTGAAAAATTTGACACACTACTTCAAATAAATCTGAATGAAAAATGAAGAACTAAATGGCAAAGCTGGTGACTGCTAAGATATATTATGGCTACATTCAAATTGTTTAGTATTTGTCTTCTGGAAAAAAAAAACAAATTACAGTTATTTTGTTTTGTCTTATGTTTAAAAGGGGCATAAATTGTCCAAGTGTTAAATATTTAGAATAAATAATTATTAATACTTTAAGTTAAAGATTTTATTGTAACCATTAGGACCTAAAAATAGTCATTTCTTACAGATATTGTTGTAGAAAGGTGTAGTGCTTATATTTATCCCATATTCAGAATATGCATAAGTCTATACTAGGAAACTAATGAGTCAGATAAGTGTATTCTTCTATAGATAAATAGAATTGTATTTTATTGAAGTTTAGATTTTCTATTTGAAAAATTTACTTCATTCTCTTTAAATGAATTAATATTATAATGTACTTGAAGATTAAAATTTAATTTAGCAAAGAAATCATGGATATTTTATAAGTAATTATTGTTTTTTTTTTTTGCGTGCATAGGAAATAAGAGAAAAATATATGAGATTTAAAAAGTCTTTGTTAAAAGAAAAGTAAGTTATATATCAACAAACAATTATATTTTATTTGTAATTATATTATTGTTGTCATGATGTGTTAGCTCTTTAAATGCAATATTGTATGATCTAGATTTATTCATCAGGAGTAACCTGTGTTCTTCATGATCTAGTCAGGTATTGCAAATAGGGTCTATGTGTAGTGCTTATCATTATTCTATTAAATAAAATATTGTTAAATCATATGTGTTGGTCTATTTCCTAATATTTAAAGTCAGGTGGCACCTGTATAAATTATATATAAAAAAAGTAATTCATGGAAATATGCTTAGTCTGATCATTACAATATATTATGGTATTTTAATAGTTAGAGCATAAGTTTAAAATGTGCAAAAATTAAACAGATCTTTAAAAAAATCCTTTACAACTTCTAACAAATTTGACAGCACTATTTTTTGTTTGTTTGTTTTCTAAACTTTTAGAAAACATATCATTACCTACAAATAAAAATATATTTAATATAGATACTGAATTAAATTATCCATTCATTAACTATCTATATGATATATTGATAATTTAATTAATTCTCAAAAGTTCAATAGTTTGGTTTGATACAAACAAAAGAAAAAATCTTTGGATAAATAATCATCTATAATTTTTCAAGCATCTATTTGAAGGAACTTTGACAATCACAGCGAAAAGGTATTTTGACACATTCTCTTATTCTTTTATCATCATCTAATACAATAGCTATAATCTGAGTATACTCTTGTATGCATTTACCAGTCTCATGAATGAGTTGACATCTAGAAGGATCAACTTCTTCTTCACTTTCAGGACGGACATCTGTGAAAATTAGATTGTCTTCTTGTGGCTCTGACCTTTAAATAATAAATAATTATATATATGTGTATGTGTGTAATCTTATAATTGAATATTTATAAATACAGTAATTAGATATATGTAAATTATAACTTTAAAAAATTATATCCACTTAGGAGTGCTTTTGACTATACTCATAGTTTTTGTTAGTTGATAAAGACTACAAGGATATAGTCAAAAGCACTCCTAAATGGATAAAAATGTTAAAATTATACTTTACATACATCTAATTACTGTATTTATAAATATTCAATTATAAGATTATGTATATTGATATGAAGAAATACAGACATTGAATTATAATATTATTATATATATATGTATTATTAAATATTTTCATAGTTCAAAATGTGGAGCCCTTTCCATGTAAATAAATTAGAAATATGTTTAGCAATGATTATGTTATGGAAACCATCAGTCATCCTCCAGAGCTAAACCACTTTTACTCTAGTCCCTAAAAATATCTTATTGTATCTTGCATTTAATTAAAATTAAAATATTTTATTTTGTTCACAATCCAAGTTGTTATAGAAATTTAATTACAAACTGACTGAATTTAAACTTATATAACAACATATATTTTATAAATAAAAAAACGTTTTTAATATAGTAGAGTAAGAATCATTTATTGTTGGGACTAGCAGTGGTTTTTTTTTAGCAACATCACTACTAAACAGATTTCTAGTTATTTACATGGAAATGGTCCCACACTTTATTTTATTTGTATGTAAATTTAATATATATATACAAACCATTATACAATTACAAATATCCAGTAACCCCCTCTGTTTAAATGTCTACATCTCAATATATATATATATATATTGAAACAGACACATTGTTTCATATATATACTGATGTTTTTCTCCCATTTTAATATGGTTTAAATTAAAATAAAAGCTGATGCCATTTCAGTGAATGAAATTTAAAAAAATGGATAAATGATTTTCCACTCATATTTTAAGCAAAATGTATAAATTCAAATTCTCTGAAAAAGGAGGGAGAGAAAAATCAATATTTAAATCTACAGTTAAAAAAAAATTAAATTATACATTTAATTAATAAATCATTAAAATTTGTAGTTTTTTTTTCAAGTTAAAATGTTACCGATATAATATTTTTTTGTTTTATTGGAGCTGAATATTTTCAAATTACAGTACCAAGAATGATGTAGATGATGTAATTTTCTTGCCTTAGACAAAAGAAGTTAACATGTTTTGAAAAATATGTTGGTCAGCATGAATGAGATAAAAAAGATGATAAAAAATCATGGGAAGTTGAAATATATAAAGTGAGCAATCAATCAATTCTAGGAGTTGCAGTTGATTGATTGAAACAGTTGCTTTGCAGTAAATAACAGAGTTTAAATAATTGGACCAACTAAGTTTGGATCTACCATGATCAGTAAATAAAGAATTGCTGCAGTTAAAGGGAAACTCAAGGTTACCCATAAACTGTAATATGAAAAAACAGCTTATTTATATGGTAACACTAAAATGTCTGGCTAGTAGAAATAGCTTGCTGTCATACCATGAAAAAGTCATGAAGATAAAAAAATATGCCTAAGTGACAACCAAAAGAAAATATATATCATTCAGCTCTAAGACAAATCACTTTTTAATGTGAAGATTTACCAGTGATGAATCACCAACAGATAAATTTAAAAGTAAGAAAACTCTAAATAACCTTTGAAATATTTGAAGGTCTTTATGAAAATGCTGTAAGAAAAGCATTTTGGAAAAGATAAAATGAAATGTGGTTATTTAAAATGATTAATTCAACAAAATGATAAAATGTTATGTATCGAAATAATTTCTTATAGAATATAATTGCCATTATTGTTATTAAAATAAGAAAAAAAAGTAAATCTACCTGATGAGCATCTAGGCTATGGTAAGATTTTGTAAGATGCAGACATAACAATTGGTGCTATTGCAACCAAAATAAAAACCAACACTTAGTGGTTATAACATTGACCATCAGCTAATTTGATTCAAAATAAAAATCAAGGTAAATCGGTTAGATTTATGTGCATTGAGAGATCTTTTGAAATGCAATCTGCTATAGAAGAATTTGATATCAGTGAGACAAGTAATTGGTTTCTGTATGTCTAACATAGAGAAAAGTATCTCTTCATAAATAAAATCAAATGACAAGTTCAAAATAGCAACAGTATTATGTTTTGCTGGAAAAGGGATAATAGAGATGACAAATAGGCTTGCAGAGCCTCTGAAAACCTTAGAATGCTCACAATTAATTTAAAAAGCATCTGTAAAACTATTTGAACCCTCATTTCTCTATACATGTCATCAGACTACATTTCTATGACCACTACCAGGGTAGAGAGAAGTGTATTGAAGATTTCAATTATTCTCTGTGAAATATTGCAAAGAATTGTGTAAATGGGACATGCTTAGATGAGGTCTTCCTTCAACAATTTCTAAGGGGAATTAATAGTGACAATTTAAGGCAACAATTATTGTCTGATACCAATTTAGTCTATGGTAAGGCCATAAATCATAGCATAGCTTATTAATTCCTGCTAGAGCAATCACATAAGATTGCTGAGTTCAATAGTAGCAAAACAAATAAATGTAAACCTGTAAAATATGAAGTATGACCACAATGCCAGTAACTCCTTTCAAAGTGTGAATAGTGTTAAAAAAGAGGGCACGTGGAAATAATATGTAAGAAAAAATAATGTAAACAGTAACAAAATAACTAATTATAACCATACATTTCAGAGTCAGGAAAGGCAGTTTACCAACCCTAAAAATATGTTGATACCTGATAATGATAAAATAAAGCAGAAAGTTGAAATGTATAATCAGCCTATATCCATGGAAGTTGACAATGGTTGTGGCATATCACTGATATCAGTCCACAATTGGTATACTGTAACATTGAATTGTAAACAAATCCCTGTAATAACTAAACCGAACCTGAAAGTGTTAGATATAAATGATAACACTATTAAAATTTAGGTCATAATTAAAGCTGCATTATGTAAAATTGAAGATAAAGTTATAGAACTACCTTTTGTACATAGTATTCACCTCTATCAATCTCCTAATTAGCTGTGAATGAATCAGAAAGTTAAAAAATTAAACATACATTCATGAAAAAGGTTGAGATTGAAAAGGAAATGAAAAATAAATTTCATAGCTTGTTTAATGAAGTGTCAGGGATAACTAAAATGACACCTGAATCATTAAAAGTAAGCATGTAGGTGCTACCTATAATCTATAAATCATGAAAAGTTCCATTGCCCAGAATGAAAAAGTCAAGAAAGAATTGGATGACCTAGTTAAAAAAACATTTTAGAACCCACTGAAAAATCTGAGGGGGCTACACCCCTGGTAATTATAACTAACCCTCAGTTGTCAAATTTGCCCATGTGGCAATTACAGGGTATCAGCAAATAATGTGATTATCAAAAATGCATACCCTGTACCAAATGCTGAGAAATAATAGCATCACTTCAGAGATCAAATTGTTTTGTAAAATTAAATCTTAACATCACTTTTCACCAGATACCAGTTACTGAGAAAGCAGCCAAAATATTAGCATTGATCATTCACATAGGTCTATATAAAGGTAAGACTCCCATTTAAGATAACTTCAGTCTCTAGTATTTTTCAGTTGAAAATTGAAATTCTCCTTAGTGGATTGGAGGGTGTTATACCATATTTTGATGACATCCTCATGACAGTGACTACTGAAAATGAAGTTAGATGTCACTTATATAAAGTCTGCAAATAATTAGATGAATTTGGGCTAAGCTGAACACCCAAAATTTTGTATCTAGAATGTGAGTAATTTCTGGGCACATCATAACAAAACATGGCACATCTTCAGATTCTCAAAAGGCTAAGACCATAACAGAGGCATCAAGATCGACAAACATAAAGCAACTTCAAGCTTTTTTTCAGATTAGTAAAATATTTTGAAATTTTTTTATAAGGGAAAGCCCATCCATAAGGTGAGTCCTTTCTATGATCTGCTGAAGAAAAATCAAAAATGGAAATGGGAAGAAGAAAAAGCATTCATGAGCACAAGCTTACTGTTGACTTCAAAAAATATTACTGGTATATTATAACAGCAATTTGGATGTTACTCTGACCAATGGATGTACCAGAAGTTGGTGTGGGAACAGTATTATGTCACCCAGCCTAGTCAGGAGAATGACCCATGGCTTATGACTCATGCATCTTGTCCAAAGCTGAAAAAAATTACAGTCATCTGGACAAAGGAGCTCTTGCAATATTATTCAGAGTAAGAAAATTTCCACTAATATTTATAGTATGACTATAAAACCCTACTGGGAATTTTAAGTAATAAACAATCTTAGTGTTATAGTCCTCCCTTCCCTCAGAAGTGGACTATTCCAGATTCTGTTTTTATCTGATCTGATTAAGCATTGTTTGCTGCTGGCTAATAGGATAATGTACAGCTAAATATATAGACAATGATTAGTACAGTCCAATAAGGAGTGATGGTCACTAAATCTGAATGTTTTCAGCAAGATCAGGGATATGGATATAAATAGACAGTCTTTTGTGAGAATCGGAGAGAATGTCTATTCAACCTACAAAAACAGCATGCGTTCTCACCAGGGAATCCCTGCTAACCTGAACAGCAGTAAGCATTCTTACGATAGCAATATGCTATTTGTCTATGCAGCTAGGCAAGTCCCACAGGGACCAGTCACTGCTAAGACTACTGATAGCTCAAGCAAGCTGTCTTGTATAGCTGGAATAGTCACCCTCTCCCTACCCATGAGGCAAACTATCAGGTGTAGCTGAAAGCAGTAGGACCACAAACACAGAGACAAGAGCGTATTTTAATCTATAACATTCAGTATTGTATATATTCTCATGTATTATATATATATAATAAAGATTATATTAATGGTTACTTGGGTGTTTGCATTATTTTTCTGTAAGTTGGGTCTGTGCTACAGACCAAACACAACACTTAGTCTCAAGTGTTATGATGGCTTAACATATTGGCAAGCTATGATTACAGAATTAAATATAAAAAGAGAAAACAAATAGGGTACATAGACAAGCTATCATGTATACCTGACTAGAGAATCAAACCAAAAAAAATCAAAATCAATTATTCAGATATGCTGAAAAATCAAAACATTAACAACAAAATTATAGCTCTTTGGGCAGAAGAAGATGATGGATACCAATGGATCATAAAGCAAATCAGAGAGGGCTGACCTAATCAATGCACCAGATTTCTCCACAAGGAATTCTGAATGCCCAATGAATAGATGTATGTCTCTAAAGAATGCATCCTGAGGGGTGACCAAATGTTAATACCAATCATAAGTAGACAGCAAATATTAAAGTTGCTGCATGAGGGTTATCCAGGCATAGTTAGGGCAAAGACATTAGCCCATAGTTATATATGCTGGTTAAACATTAATGCAGACATCAAACTATACATAAAGAAATGCAATAATTGTCAATGTGCTAAATCATCCCTGTCTAGTTTTGAAGCATGGGTAAAAGCTGACAAGCCAAGGCAATGAATTTAAATGAACTAGTGTGGTCTGTTGAAGTTCATCTGTTTTTGGTAGTGGCCAACTCATAATCAGAGTGTACCAAATACAAAATAATAAGAAATGCCAGTACAAACAAAACAGTGAACAGAGTACATGGATTTCCTGAAACATTAGTTTCAGATAATGGAATGTCATTTATATCACAGAAGTTCAGAGCAACAATACAAGAACAAGGGATAAAACATGTACTCACCCCACCCTCCCTTAAAACTATCCCCAGCCAAATGGTTTGGCTGAAAAAGTGGTGCAACATTTAAAATCATTTATAAGAAAAATGAATAAAACTAAAATATAGGAAGCAGTTTTTCTAGTTCTGCTCCATCGACATTCAACACCAGTTGCTAAATCTGAAAAATCACTGACTGAATTACACTTAGGAAGAAAGCTATGCACGAAACTAGCAAACATAATATTGTAAGCAGATCAAATAAGCAGCACACCTATCTATATAAATTTAAACCTCATGAAAGAGTATGGGTCATGAACAAAATAACCATTGGATGCAGGAAGTTGTGATTCAGCATCATTCAAAACAAGTCATGGCAGTGCATATGAATGATGGGAAAATATTAACAAAGCATATAAACCAACTATGGAAAGATACAAGTGTGGACCCAATACCCATGGTAGTTACAACAGAGACCTATGCAAAGATGCTAAGAGAAAATAAAATGGAAACAAACAATACTTCTGATAATGATCAAGCACATCAAGAAAACACGCAACAAGTGAGGTGGAAATTATCCCTCAACAGTGTGTTAAAAGACACATTAAAACCCCAAAGTATCTCAGTGATGCACATACATATTGAAACGGTTACACCTGTTTCACCTATTATCAAAGATAATAGTATATATTTGTTGTACTCAGATGGCGTGTATTTCTTAAATTTTAAAAACTTTGCTTATTGCTTATAATATTGCGAGTATGTGCGTATATAATCGTCCCATTAATATAAAATTACAATCTCAAATATTTATATACGAGCATAGTCTGTTCGATTTGTTAAAACTGAATAAACATAACTATAATTAAAATTTATCGATATCATAGCAGAATAAGTTTAAATTTATAATATTACTTATTTTTCAATATTTCTTTCTAAATAATTATTTAAGTCAGTATTCATTTTGAATATTTTCCAAGTTAGATAATTTTCAATTCTTTTGTTTGCTTAAAATTACAAGCAGAAAGTTTTATCAGTTTTAACACTTCGTCCTAAAAATAAATCTTTGACTAAAATTTGACCTATTTAAAATTGATAACCAAGACCAATTATAATATTCAGTCAGGCATAAATCTATACAAATTGCTTGTGACCATTTATCTTGGAAATATATCTTTTAAAACCGAAGTCAATTAAAACAATAGAGTCTTTCCAAGTCCAGATTTAGCTATATTTAATATTTTACTAAACTGGATATTTGGTTAAGGGCTAATTCGAACTGGTCATCTCGTGATGTGGCAGACTCAGAAGTAGGAGGTTACTTCTGTCAAAAATACAGCATAAAAAGGGGCCCAAAATAGCCACCAAGTCTCTAACCTACCCTCTTCCATCCATCCATCATCATCCGTGTTAATTTTTTTTGTTGCTGAGAAATTTGTGCTTGCTACCAAATTTTATTTCCGAAGACCAGAGTTAACTAAGAAAACTGTTCCTGCCGTTTAGACTGCTAAATCTAAAAAAAAACCATCATCCAAGCTGCTATAAAATGACCGTTGGCTAGAAGACACAGAGACAGCCGTTTGCTCTTCCACGAGCGGCTACCGATGAAAGAAGACCTCCACCATGCCCATCACAAGAGAAAGAACCTGTACCTGAGAGACCAGATAGTTCCTGATCAGAGAAATGGAGAAAGCTGCCACCGAGATAAATTCACGAAGTTACATCCAGACTAAAACCTAAGAGAAGCCCAGCCTGACTGAATATAAAGAGAAGCGCAATGAACAAGGCCTTAAAGACTTTCCGGTAAATCCTTTCTACAAAATATTACATTTCCTAACTAAAACGTATACTAAATGAAAGCTAGCTAAATAAATCACATAATTTATAATATTTCTAAATGTTCCACTAAAATGTTTATCGTAAAATGGTTTAAATCTTAGAACACCCTCAATTCTTGCTTGATCATTAATAACTTTAAGTAGCCGTTGATCATTAATAATTTAAATAATCACACACATCTAGTTTCTATAAAACCATACTATAAATTTTTATGTCTAAATTATTATCTTATCGATCATTTTTTTATGCAATTCTTATATTTTAAGTTCATGTTTATTGATTTATGCTGTGTTTTTATCAGAACGGAGTCTGGTGTGTTAATAAATTATTGGGGGGAGGGGAGTGAGCAATTACTTTTATTATATCAATATTGCGATATAAAGAATATAGCTAAGACTCTTTTCTGAATTATATGTGATAGAGTGAATCGATATTTATAATGCCCGAACAAGTTATTTAAAATCTTTTGATAAACTTATTTAAAATGTATATTTGCTTATATTATTTAAAACGCATCTTTTTCTCAAGTTAATTGAAAATGAAAATGTTTTGCTAAAGTTATTTAAAAATGTATATTTGCGTATATTATTTAAAACGCTTTTCTCCAGTTAATTGAAAATGAAAAGGTTTTGCTAAAGTTATTTAAAAGGTATATTTAGCGTCTATTATTTAAAACGCATCTTTTCTAAAGTTATATAAAGTGTTGCTAAAGTTAGTTAAAACGTATATATTGCGTATGCTATTTAAAACGCAGATTTTGCCCAAGTTATTTAAGAATTATATTTGCGTAAATGATTTAAAATATGTATTTTGCCAGTTATCTGAAAAAGTATATTTCACACAAGCTATTTAAAATATAGATTTGCAATCGTTAGTTAAAACCCATTTTTCATTATTAGTAAGGTCTATTTTGACGAATTATTTAAGATGTGTAATTTATTTAAACATCAAAATTTGCGTGAGCTATTTTATAACTCACATTTTATTATTTAACAATCCGTTTGATATTAGATCTAGTTATACTCTATAACTAATGTCCCCAGTTCTATAAGTAGCTATGCAGAAAACCCTTAAATCAGATTCTCATTATCGCCATCATTTTATCATTTAATAATCTCAGTTATGAACTGACCGGTGGTAGTAGCACTGAAGAAGCTAAGATTTTGGCGTAATTAAATTTATTAAATATTAATTTAGCGTTGCGAATGTATTGCTAATTTGCATAAAAATGCATATCTACTTGCTATGTCTATAATGGCCCATCTCAAGATTGTTCCACGTCCAGGCACGCCTCGAAAGTTTAGGCCACTGCGACAGTTCTTCGTATTTCGTCAAGTCACGCCTCGAAAGTTTAGGCAAATGTGACATTTATTCTTATATAACGAAACCAAAGCGTTTCCAAAGGGCTTATAAGCCAATCTTCTGTTCTTAATAAAAAGGCCTCTTCCATTGTAGCAAGCAGATCGGTTAGGGAACCGTTTACTAGGTAATAAACCCCATTAAGAATGCATTCGAGCCGCACTTATCTGATAGTATAGTTTCTAACGCACTAGAATCTGACGTTCCCCTGCCACCACATCTCAGTTCAGTTTCCCTAGAAAGTGACTTCGGCTTTGATCCGACCTAGAATCTGAGTTAATGCGTTTATCTGTATAACAATATTATATCACGCAAATATCTATAATATGATTTTGAATATATTTATAATATAATCTTAAACTTAGTCATTATAATATTTTAAACTTGGCAACAATGATATAATCTTCAACGTATTAGTAATATCTAGCATTTATCCATCAACTCGATTACTCTAGCTAACTATAACCGATTTCAAACATATAAAACATGGCATGAATTACAACATGAAAGGTGACATAAGCTTACTAAGAGTCTATTGCTTTGTAATATCATTTTATACCATGAGAAAACATACTCAATGCTTTGTAATATTATTTTATAACTTTGAGAATCCACTCAATGCTTTATACTATTATTTTATACCCTGAGAACACACTGAATGCTTTGTAATAATATTGTTTTATAACTCTGAGCATGCATTCATTGCTTTGTATTATTATTTATAACCCTGAGAATCCACTCACCTGCGTGTGAGCTAGCTGTACACAACCTACTATGCTTGAGTATTTATTGTTATATTAAATTTATGAAATATAAATTTGTCTCAGTCTCATTACTTGCTCATTATCTTATGAATCACTAGTTGAGTTATCTAAGGTATATAATAGAATTTGTAATAAGGGGGGAATGTCTCATGTTTTACTGCTTTGCTATTGCTGGAACGTGATCAAAGAGATATCGAGTGTAACCTCAGGCATGTCATTCGCGATGGGTTGACTTGGAAGCACGAGTGAGAGAGTTAAGGTATGATCAGACGTAGGGTATTACTATCCTGACTTGGTCAGCTTTTGGTTCTCTGGCTTGGACTCTCAGTCTGTTGAGTAAATGTACAAACCTGACCGTTACAATATAAAGGTAATAATAGTAAATAAATAAAAAATAATTGCAGAATTAAAAGATTTATCTTTTAAATATGGAACTAAAAAATAATTAGAGATTATAAGATTAAAAATAAGATTATAGTGAAAAAGTGAAATTAGTGATGAGATAAAAATGTATTTATAATAATTATAGGAATGAGAGTCAGATTTCTGTCATTGATAAGAAGAATTTGAGTCTCATAATGCTTTGTAATTAAAATTAACAAAAGGTAAAACATTCCCCAGTCCAACATGTGTGCACTTAAAGAAATAACTATCTTATCTGATGAGTGGAAATACCACCCAATCAGCTGTAGGAAAAAATTATGATAATTTATTAATACAGATGTGATAAACCCAGATTCAAGTTTTTCACTGATAAAGGCCAAAAGCCAGAAACTAATTCTAGAGATATGGATAAAATAAACACTAATATAGATTTAGCAAGCAATAACTTTGCATATAATAGTTAAAAAACACAATAAATAAAATTTGATTCTGTAAATTTGAGTCATATTTATATTTTTTGAGTAATGTTAAATGTTGTGAATTTTAGATGTAATTATAGTTTCAAATTAATAAACTAAAATGACACTGATCAAAATATTAATATAAAATGTTTTGTTTTATTTTATGTATGTATTAATAAAAAATGTGATCACATGATTAGTTGCTCAGAATGTCAAGTAATGATTTAGGCACCAAGCTAAGCCCAATATTTAATTGATCCAATTAAGACATTCCTTTTTTTTTTGCTTCAGCTAGAAATCAAGTTAAAAAAAATATTGCCTAAATGAGCTCACTGCTATATTGAACTGCACAATTCATATTTCAAAAGTAATCAATACTTACTTATATCTGGGAATAAATATTTCAGTTTTGAATTTTTATTAAAATACAAAAAATAAAAAGATGTACTGTATAATTAATGATCCTATTGTCCTATGAATTTTGGTGCAGTGATAGCTGACAGGTATGAATCATGTTCTAGCTCTGTCACTTCTAGTGCTCAAATGTCTTACAAATCCTTAAGCCAAGAAACAGTATATCATGTGATTATTTTTTAATTATACAATTTTAATACATATATGTGTGTGTGTTAAACTTACGAGCATACTGTAATCCGTAGACTTTTGAAGCCTTTCCATGAAACAAAAGTAACATTGTGACCATCACAAGTTGCAAGAATAGTTTCATTATTAATTGTTCCTCTTAAACTACTACATATAGGTCGTTCAAAAATCTCATGAGAATTAGAATCAGAATATTTTTGATCACTAATGGCATGAGGTTTTACCATTGATACATGAGGCTTTTTGATATGAGAATTATTTACTTTACTCCACACTGGGCCTGATTTATTTAAGAAATTAACAGTCGTTTCTGCCTTTTTTCTAATTCCATCATTATTTATCAGACCAGTTGTTACTTTTTGCCCTGATTTGTTTTTTATTAATACTGTACTAGTAGTAGTTTCAATTGGTAATGGCATTGCTTCAGTAACATTATTATTAATATTGTTTTTAATGATTGAATCAATATTTATTGATTGACCAATGTTTGTTACTTCTATTGTATGATTCAATGACTTTTTATTGGAAACTGGTTTCATTGTTGAAGCAGATATATGATGTTTTACTGTACTTTTTTTTAATTTAGTTTCCAATGACTGGATATTTTCTGGATTCTCAGGAAAATATTCAACATTTTTATCATTTTGTGAGTCTAAATTCTCTTTCTCTTTTATATTTTTTTCTTTCAAATCATATTTATAAAAATCTATTTTCTCTGAAGGTTCAGTAACTTCTAAGTTTAAATCACTAGCTGTAGATGTCAAATCAGTAACTGCTGGTGTTTTTTTAGTGACTTTTAATTTCATTTTTGATTGTTTTGTTGTAAATTCTACTTCTTCAAAATAGTCATCAAAAGTAGTGCTTTCTGGCATTTGGAGATTATGTATTTTATCAGTACTTGTGGAGAGTGATTGTGAAGTTATTGGTTGAGTGTTTTTTGTTTTCAATGTTGTTTTAACAGACTTTTTCTTTCCTATAGATGCTGTAGTTAATGGAATATTTGTAATTGATGTGGAATGAATTCTATCATTATTTCCTTTTTTATTGGAACTAGTTAAAACTATGGATGTAGAGGTAGTCTCAAACATTAATTCTTCTAAAGAATCAGAATTTGTTGTTGTCTGAGTTGTTTCAGGCTGTAAAGTAGTTAATAGTAAATTGTCAGAAGCATTAGTACTGGATATTGTAGTAGATAATACTTCATCTAAATAATCATTATCTAAAGAATTTACTGTAGAAGATAACTGAAGGTCTATTTTTGCTGTTGAATTTTTTTTCTTTTGATTTAAAGAATTACTTGTAGTTATTTCATTAATATTTTTCTCAGTTTCTTTATCTACATTTGATGTTGTTTTATATTTTAAATCTTTAGTTTTATTACTGGATTTTTTATTAATTGGCTTTTCTATAGATGTTTCTTGAACTCTATTGCTATAACTCTCCATAATTTTGTCATTCATGGTAGCATGTTTATGACTTGTTTGTAAAGTCTGATTATTTTCAAGAAGTTCTATGTCTACTTCTTTTTCATCATTGTCAATATCAGGGCTTACTGTTGTGGTGTAATTATTATTTGAAAACTCTTTTTCATCCTGAGAGGAATCATTTACTTTCAGATTCAATTTATTTTTGAAAGGGTTAGTCTGAACAAATTGATCATAATCTTCCTCTATATAATCTGGACTTGTACTCTCTGTTATCATTTCAGTGACTGTGGTTTCTACATTATCTTTGTCCTTGCTCATTGTTGTAAAATTATTTGGTACTACTGTTGTATTTGATTCATTGTCAATTGTTTCTTGCAAATTGTTCAAAGGCAGATTATCAGAAATTTCATCATTATGTTTTTGTGTTTGATCTGAATCGTTGCTTTTTATTTCCTCTGTAGTATTTTTTAATATAATAGGCGTTGTTTTACTTAATTTGTATCTTTTATTGGATTTTGTTCTGTCATATACATTTTTAACAGTATACTTAAGTAAACTTAAAGGACTTATAGTAGTTAATTCTTCATCAACTTCATTATTTATTTTATTATTATCTCTATTACTTTTCTTTTCAGCTGTAATGTGCTTCCTTTTTTCTTTTATTAATTCACCACTATATTCTCCAGAAAATGATTTATCATGTTGTTCATCTTCATACTCATGTCCTAGAGTTGTACTTATCATAGTAGTTGACATTTCTAATTCATAATCATCATTTGATGTTTCTGCAACATTACCAATATTAGCTGTTGTTGGCTTTACAAATGTAGAAATAGGTTTTTCAGTTGTTAAATCATGTTTTAGTTTGGTTGTTATTTCTAAAATGATGCTTGGCTGAGTAGAAGATGATTCCAATGTTTTTTTATGTTCTTTATTTAAGTTTTGATTTGGTGTGGTTGATAGAAAACCTATATTTTTATCTATTTCTTCATAATCTAAAACATCATATTCATCAATTTTATTATTAGATGCTAAAGTTGAAGTATCACTGGGAGTTAATTTTTTCTTATTGCTTATTGTGGAAGGAACATTTGGATGTTTACTATGATTTTTATTTAGTACTACTGAGTTAGTGGCTTCTTCCATCTTTTTAGTAAAAGAACTTTTAGTTGTAATTTCAACACTTACACTTTGTGAAGTTGGAGTAAATGATGTAGAGGAAATGGATTCAACATGTTCATCAAAGTAATAATCAGAGTCATCACTTTTTTGAGTAGAATTAATTAATTTTGAGGTTGTATTTTTCTTTAGAGAAATATTTTGTTCATTAGATTGAATAATAGATTCATTATTATTTTCAGAAATATAATCATTATCATAGTTATAGCTTGATTCTGTTGTTAGTTTTAATTTACTTTCTCCATTTACTACAATATCATTTTTGTTTTTAATTGATTTAGTATGCTGTTTATCATCTTTCCTTAAATTTTCCAAAGCTGGTGATATTGTTTGTAAATTATAAACCTGACTTGTACTTATTATTGGTTCAACTTCTTCATAGTCATAGTCATCATCCTTTGTAAGAGTCACAGGTTTTTGTGTGGTTAATGTAGAAATCTGTAATTTATTATTATATTTATGTTTTGCTTTACTTTTTTGCAGTTGTGGTGGTGGTTTTCTACTTGTTATCTTCAAAGGCTCAATAGAAGTAAATATTTCAAATGTTGAAGATTTTAGAGCCTCTGCGATTCCAGTAACTGGATGTGTAGATGATTCAATTTCATAATCATATTCATAATTTATTTTATGTGATAGCTGATCTTGATGCAAAGAGTCTTGAGTCAGTAAATTATTTGATTTTAATGGTTTCTTAACTTTCTGTAGAGAGATATTAGGAAGTACATTTTTATTTAAAGCAACAATGTTTTTCTGAGAATGTAAAGTCTCTAATGAAGGATGCTCCTCCAGGTCATAATAGTTGTCTTCAAAGTCAGAACTATCTGAAGAACTTGTTAAAGGTAATTCTGTATGAGAAGAAGTAACAGGAACAAGTAAAGATGGTTTATTTTGCTGTTTTGTTTGATGTGACTGTGAAGGAAGATTATTTCTATTATTAAATAAATCACCAGATTTTGACGATATTAAAATGTGCCCATTTTCCGATAAAATTTTTTCATTACCATTATTAATTAAATGTGGCAAATGATTCTTTTGAAATTTTATTACTCTTCTAGGATGAGGCTGACGCTGAACAAAATTTAATCCCCATTGTTTAGAATTAGACTCACTAACTTTAGTAAACCTATTCGGGTTAAAATGAACATTGCCAATTGTTTGCTTTTTAATGTCATCTTTCTCATCAACGGGTTCTTCTCCAACATCATTGCTTTCACTATCTTCCACATAATATTCTAAATCATTTTCATTTGTTGTTGACTCCGAAATTCCAATAACTTTTGGTTGACGAATATTCAAATTTCCTCTGCCAGGAAATGCATTTAAAGAATGTAAAAGAAGTCCTAATATTATCTAAAAACAAAAATAAATAAATTTAATAATCAAATAAGCATACGCACATATATATATATAGTAAAATATAGAACATTTTATTAACACTACTTAATGGCAGAGATACAAAAATGCTACATGTGAGTATATATATATATATTGGAGAATTAAACATATGAGTGTATATTAAATATAGCATTTTCTGGTACTAAAATCTAACTACTATCATCTATGTTATAACACCAAGCTGACAGAATTAAATTTACTTATATTTGCTTTAAAGCTTTGATGTATTACTTGAATGTTCATCTTTTTAAAATACACCTTTACTCCCACTTAGTGAAGGGGATTGGTCCCCCAAAACTCATCATTAAGCAAGAATATAAACTAGTGATTAGCATGGTCTTCTATGGGAAAAATATTTGCTGGTTCCTGTTAACAAACAACTTAACCTAGTATAACTCTAGTAATTTTAAAATGCCTTAATGTACATTATATGCTCATGTAAACTGTGATATGTGTATTATGCAAGTATGCATTTAAAATGTATGTATGCATGTATGATAATGTAACTTAAATCTATGTAAAAACACTTATCTTAAAGTTATTTTTTCCAGTGATCCATTCATCAATCATAATTATCTAATTTTCTGAATCATGGATTGTTTATTCTAAGATCAATTGTTGCCTTCTAAATTCTTTGATGATCTTGGGCTTCTTTGGAGGAATGCACCAGATGATGGCTGAAGGTCTAGAGAAAAAGTTTAGAATAAACAATTGATGTAAAAAAAGTTTAGAATGAACAGTTGATGTGTTTCTCGAATTTTTTTTATATGAGATGCCATGATTTTATTTTGAAAAGTTTTGATATGCCTACAATGATTTGAGCACTTTATTCTATTTTGTTTTGGTTTTTAAAAATAGTGGTGATAATAAATATGGATAAAGCTGTAGAATACAATTTCCTTCTCTTTCCAATCAACTTATCTATTTCTGTTTCCAAGCTCAGAGATTTTCTTGGACTTTTTTTGTGGTCAGATAGCCATGATTCTGATTGAAAATGTTAATAGATTGCTTTGAAAAAAAAAAAAGCATCTTTTAACTGTCCAAAAGTATAGCAAAATGGATGAGAAAGTGAAAGTAAACTAGCAGTTAACAGTTTTTTGTGCTCTTCCATACAATTGTTTCTATTCTTCTGAAAAAGAATCCATATTGAAGTTTTAAGAATAGGTTGTTAATTGGGAAAAAAATAAATTAATAGATTGTTTTAATTAAATAATTATAGCGGGTTATTTTAAGAAAGGTATTTAAGAAATGAATATAATGGAAATTTAAGTTTGCTTGAAAAATATTAAAGTGTTATTAATATTTGTTATATGTACTGGATTATTGTGTAATATTTGTATTTATATTTATTGTTTTATTTATGTATTTTTTTAGTTATTCCTTAATAAAGATTATAAAAAGAATATAGTCAAAACATTGGAGTACTTTTTTGTATTTTTTGTACTTTATTATAGTTCATATAACAAATCAAGATTTATAAAGAAGTTTGCATGTGGTTTGTTTTGTATATACATTATATTAAAATTAATAGGTTCTTCTTAAAATAAAAGACTGTGTTTGTTTGTTATTGATTTACTTTATTTAGATTATCATTGACTTGGATGTTGGAGTTTTTTATGAAGAATATGTATTTGTAAATATGAATATTCCAATTGGGTTTTTGTGATATATTTTTGAAGAAAAATATGAATGATTATGGACATAATATGGATATATTTATTAATAATTTAAAAGGACATTTCATGCACAATTTGCAATTCAAAAACTGTGTTGATGTGATTAACAAATGGGTAAAATGCAAATTGAAATTTATAAAAATAACATTGGATATTAAATTAAAAAAAAACAAACATGTTTGTTTAATAATGCGATTTCTAAGTTTATTTGTTTAAAAAAATTTGAAATAGTTTTTAGTGATAAGTATGTATTTAAATGGGAAAAGAAATTGTTAAAAAATAAATAAATTGGTCATATAAAAGAAAGTTTGAGTTATTAAATATTGTTAGGGATATATATAATAATTTAAGATTAATTACGATTGGTGAAGAATGTAAGTTAAAATGCATTTTTATTTTAAAAAGGGTTTTAGAAAGATATAATAAAAAATTTAATGACTTGTTAGTTAATAAGATCAAAAATAAAAAAGAAGGAGATAAATGTATTGGAAAGGAGTTTAAATTATGTGCCAATAGTTATAGTATTAATAAACAAATTATTGAAATTAAGGTAAAAATGCAATTAATTGAGAATAAATGTAATTAATAATAATGTTTTAAATGATAATGTTAGAAATAAAGAGTTTTTAATAAATGATTTAAGATTTATAATAAAAAATTTGGAATATGATCTCAAAAAAAAAAAAAAGAAAAAAAAAAGTTATGATTAAAATAGGCATAATTTTCCATACAGTAGTGCCACCCTCTGCTAACCAGAGTAATCAATGGATGCCAGAAGGCTTGTGTATAAAATTCCCATCTAGTGCCTACTCATCCAATATCCCCAGACTAGTTTCTGGCTTGGGGCCTTCATCAGTGAAGAGCTTTGATTGGCACTAAGTGGCACTACTGTATGGAGAGTTTTGTGTTTTAATAGCAGTTATGTGCTAGCATAAGGAATAGTGATCATGTGATGTTTAGTGGTTTAACACCAATCCTGCCTAATAGGATAATGGTGGCTATGGTTGTTAAAGAGCCAAAGACACCAACATGTATGGGTACTGAACTGGGTTCAGATCCATATGACTATATAAGTTAATTAGCTTAGATTGAAAATATTATTGTGTTTTCAATTTTATTCTCATAGTTTCATAGTGGTTGCTGGAGAGTCACATTAGATCCTAAGATCTAGGTGCAGTGCTCTCAGATCCAAAGCTCCTCACTGATGAAGGTCACAAGCCATAAACTAGTCTGGGGATACTGGATGAGTAGGCACTATATGGAGATTTTATGCACAAGCCTTCTGGCTTCCATTGATTACTCTGGTTGGCACTGAGTGGCACTACTGTATGGAGAGTTTTGCCTGTTTTAATAGCAGTTATGTGCTAGCATAAGGAATAGTGATCATGTGAATAGTTATGATTATAAAGCATGGGATATTAGTAGGAATATAAAGAATAAATGTAGGAATTTGTTAATTTTAAGAGGAGATAAAATGTCAAGTATAGTTATTTTAAGTAGGGAGAAATATTTTTAAAATGATTAATTTATTAAAGGAAGAATGTTTTGAAATGATAAATAGAGACGAGAGTATGTTAATAAATAAAAAAGTTAATAAAATTTTAACAATAATGGGATGGAAAGGTTCTATTGGTAAATCAGATATGTTTAGATTAAAAATAATGGATATGGTTTACCTAAAATTCATAAGCCAGGTATTCTAATGAGACCAATTATTAGTAATTACAATACTTATTATGAAGATATTTTGAAATGGATTTATAGAAAGGTTTTTAAAGATATATAACTTTATATGATGTAAATAGTATTAATAATTCTAGACAGTTTGTTAATAAATTTAATGAATTTTTGGAAAATAAAAATTTTAAGGATGTGTATTTTGTAAAATTAGATATTGTTAGTATGTATGCTAATATTGATCCAGAAGTTGCCATTACTAAGACCATGGAATTATATATAAGGGGTAAGGAAATTAAATTAAAAATAGTTTTTAATTATATGTAATTTTGGTCATTTGTTGTAAGGATGTTATTTTTAAATACAGAAATAGTTGTTATAAACAAAAAGATTTAAGTATGGGAAATAGTTTAAGTGAATTTTTAGCAGATTTATATGCATAATTTTGAAAACTAATATTTTGTTTGTAATAGTAATAGGCCAAATTTTTAAGTAAGGTATGTGAATGGTTATTTTTTGGTGTTTGATGGAAATAAGTGAAAAGCAGATAATTTTCTTGAAATATATTAATAGTAAAGAGAATAAAATTAAATTTAGTATGGAAAAAGAAATTATTGATATTATTTAATATATGGACGTTAGAATTTAAAGAATAATTAATAATAATAGGATAGTAATTGAAACTTCTGTTTATAGGAAAAAAAACATTTTTTGTCTATTAAGTAATTTTTTTTCAGATATTGATAATAATTGTAAAGTAAATATTATTAATAATAGGATTCATAAGTCAATTAAATTATGTTCAAATGAAGATTTATTAAAAAGTGAAATTAATATGGTAAAATATGCATGTTTTATAAATGATTAACCTAGGGATGTTATTAATGGTTTGTTTTATAATAAAAATATTGAAATGATGAAATATAATTTCTGATGATTTTAATGTTTCAAAAGATATGTTTGTTAAAATTTGGAAATTCTTTAACGTGATTAATAAAAAACAAAATATTATTAGTCCTGTTTATAAAAAGAAAAAAAGGTTAAATTTGTTTATTAACAATGACAATGATTATAGTAATTTAGAAGTTATGATTTTAGTTTATATTATAAAATGTTTAGATTGTTTTAAAGATAATAAAAAAATGTCAAATGTTGGAACTATAAAGAATAAATTGGCAACAAGATTAAAACAACATTTAAATGATAAAAATTTCACAATTTATGGCCATATGGTTAAATTTAAACATAAGGATTTTAAAATAGAATCATTAGTTTGTATTAGATCATATTATAAAAGAATTGTAAAAGAAGGAATTTATATTAATGAAATGAAATCTGTTAATAAGGAAAAAAATAGGAAAATAATAGATTGTTTTCATTAAATAATTACAGTGGGTTATTTTAAGAAAAATATTTAAAAAATGAATGTAATGGAAATTTAAATTTTTTTTTTCATATGTCATAGCATCGTCCAGGAGGTGAACCTACAACCGTCTGCAACCAACTACTTGCTTGCAAGACAGCTGGGATGAATTTTTTTTTGTTAGAAAGTATTAAGATAAGTTATTTGTATTTGTTGTATGCATTGGATTATTGTGGAATATTTATTTATTATTTTATTTATGTAATTTTTTTTAGTTATTTCTTGATAAAGACTATAAAAGAATATAGTTGAAACATGGGAATATATGTGTACTTTATTATAGTTCATAAAATAAATCAAGATTTATAAAAAAAGTTTGCATATGATTTGTTTTGTACATATTGTACCTATATTGATATAGGCACATATAATTTTATCTAAAATTATATTATTAAAATAATCTTTCATTAAAGTAAAACATACTAATCTCTTTTCATTCAAGAAAAAATAATGTTAAAACTAATATATGTGCGTATATATGTGCGAGTGTCAACAATAGAATAAATGTTATTATAAATAAATGAAAGTTAAAGAAGATTATCATTAAAAAACACGGCAATGGTTATTAATTGATATAAAACAACATTTGTGCATGGCTATTGCTAATTAAGCAATCTTTCAAAACACGTTTATCAAATGATTATCACTGGAATTTGACAACAGATCTTTGCAGAAGATATTACGAAGACAACACGTCGCAGATATAAATAGACTTTTTTTTATCAGACAGTAATCAGTTCACAAAGTAATTGAGTGAGTGCAGTTCAGAAATTAATTGAGCAGTTAACAAACAAAATGCAGTGTTGAGAAGATCTTGGGAATGCACGTTTATCTCCAGCCCAGATGTCCTAGAAAACAGCAGATCTGCCCGTGAAATAATGTCAGCTTAACATCTTAGAAAATCTCCGTCAGTATCTAATTGTCTCCGATAGTAATAATCGTGAAAATCAGGAAACTCAGCAAGGAAAGGTCCCAGCCGGCTGGTAAGCATTCATAATGGAAACATTTTCACCGAAAGCAGCCTCCAAAGAACAAAATTCTACGTCAACATTCAAAAGCCTAGGTAAAAACATTTGCTTATTTCATTTATACTGTAATAGCCATTGCATTGCATTAATTCGTATGAATCTTTCAAGAGTCTAATTATATGAACTTTATATCATACATAAATGAACTATTGATATGTGTGATTAAATTTCAAATGCTATGTAGTCCTTTATTATCATTATTATGTGTGTGCATGAGTTAATATGTGCGTGATCCTTATATCAATATTATTAGTCAAAGTAGATAAATTCCCAGTGTTCTGTTATGAAAATATTCAAGAATATTTAAACTATTTAGAATGTTAATTTAAAATATGCGTGTGTTTTATTAGAAGTATAAAATGTTTAAATTTAGTAAATAAATGTTAGTTAATAAATTATCTTTAAAATTAAACTTTATTTGTCGGTCAATTCTTTTTAACAAATTCTTTTATCAATTCTTTTAATCACTAATTAAGTATAATCTATTAGTGATTACAAATAGCTGAGCTAGTCATGGATTTAGGCGTTGAGTTAGTGGCCACTGTTCAAAGTGCGTTGTCTATTCTTTTAGTATTCTTTTAGAATAAGCAGCTGGCGCCCGTGGTTATACACAAACAAAAAAGTGCTTTGGACATGGTGTTGAACTCAACAGCCGAGAAGAAGCTATGTCCTGGAAATGTAACGCTAGTTATATACTTTATAGCTATCGTTTGGGCATACATACTCTCCGAGTATGTTCTTCTCTGCCTAAGAGACCGGTGTTTCGAATACACACATTCGAAATCGGTTCAAATGGCTTTACCCAACGTGGGCCGAACTTGTCATAAATGACAGTTAATTAAATACTTTGTTTCTTGTTGAAAATAAAAATTTCTAAAAAGTTAAATTACGTATGTAAAAGTGTTTTAATTTAAAAAAAAAAAAAAGAATTGACCGAAATTTTTTTTTCGAAATGAAAAGAGATTTTGACATTTATGCTATCAAATCAGAGTCAATTAGATGTTATGGGCGGAGTTAAAGCATTAAGATCGGGTAGTGAAAAGGACTAAAAGGGTGGAGTTAGCGTGAGTTTCCGTCTTAGTAAGAAAAAATAAATAAATAATTCGATTTTGCAAAATATAATTTAAAAAATACAAAGTAAGCGCTAGTACTATGAATGAAAGAAATGGATCCGAAAGAAAGCCCAATATATTTTAAAAATCCCCAGTTAGTAGAAAAGGAGAAAGAAGAAGTATCTGAGACATGAATGATGATGAAAATGATGATGAATATGATGGAAGAAATGCGTCAAGAATTTAAACAAAGTCAACAAGAATTGTGTCAGAAATTTGAACAAAGTCAGTTAGAACTCAAAGCAGAATTGAAGGAAGAAATTAGTCAGGTTAAAACAGAAATTAAAGAACTCAGAGCAGAAGTAAGAGAAATAAGATGTGAGATAACGGTAAAGGTAGAGAAGAACCAAGAAGTTATAGAGTTAGATTTAATTAAAGAAAGTCAGGAAGTTGAAAAGGAAGTTGAGGTGATAAAAGACATAGAAATTGAATTAGAATCAGATAGCATTGTGATAAATAAAGTAGACACAAATGTAGATCAAGAAATAGAAGAAAAACATAAGTTCAAGGTAGTAGATAGTGTAGAAAAGTTTTTACAAAAATTTAAAAAGGTTAAAGTAAACGTTCGCATTCGCTGTAGACGTAGATTTAAAACAAAGAGAAAGCGTAGAAAAAAATATTCCCAGATTGAAGTAATTCGGAGTTTGTCTAGGTATAAAGGTTTTCTGAGTTACGAAGTCGAAAACAGAACGGAAAGAGAAAGAGATAAAGCAATAAAATATAAAAGCGGAACCGATAAGAGAGGAAAGTTAGTTTATATTATAGAATTTGTAGAAAGAAAAAAGGAGCCGCTGGACATAGTTTAAGAGTTAGTAAACGGGCGGAATAGTAAAGGAAATAAACAAAAAGGACCGGAAATGGACAATGAGCACGAATATGATTATTCTAAAGTAAATAAATCTAATAAATTAAATCTGAAACTTCTATTTAAAACTTAAGACAATAAATTTAAAAATGAATGAATAATAATAAATGAAATGTTGCAAGTAATAATAATAACGTAGGCTTCACAAAATAAAAGATTTTTTTTTCCTCCACGCACATATTAATTAAGAAGAAATGCTCGTAAACAAACAGCTCAAATAAAAAAAAAAAAATCAATCAATAAAATCAAGTTAAATAAATGGGTCAAGTTAATGATGTAAAAGTAAAGTTGTAGGTTTAAATAAATGAAAAGATAACGGAATTTCTAGAATAAAATTAAGTTAGTCAAATAGATATTTGTATGATAATGAATCGCAATAAAGTAAAACATTTTTTTTTTCTGAGTACATGCACATTAAAATAAAATAGTTTTGAATACGTAAGTTAATAAAAGGAAGTAAATAAATGGTTTAAAGTAATCAAGTCCAATAAAATCTTTGTATAATAATAAAGAGCAGTAAAATAAGATAGTTTTTGAATATACGCACGATAATATATAAGTTAAAGTAATGGGTTAAAGTAATATTGTAATATAAATAAATATGTGTCCGTGATAGTTTCAAAATAATATTGTAGCATAAATAAATATGGATAATGTTCGTATGGGTTTAAAATAAGTATCGTAAAACTAAATATTTAAATAATGTTCGTAATGAATTTAAAAATAATATAAATGAAAGTCAATCTAAGTTGTATTAGGAGTGTATAAGGGTTCGAATCTAAAGGGATGAGGGTAGTATTGAAATAAGTTAGATAAGGATTAAGTTTAAAGCTCTCGACTGGATAAATTCTAGTACCCGCAACGGATTGGCCGGGATCATTCCTCTTTTAAAAAGCGCACTGGCAACAACCAGAGTAAGTCATAAGCCACTTTTCAGGGGAGAATCCCCATATCTCGTACCTCGTTTTCCAAAGCGTAAGTCGGAAATGGACAGTTGAAAATTCCTGCCATTCGCAGCTGCTTAGTCAAAGTCCGATCAAGAGAATCGGCAATCGTTTTCCAGGGCGTAAGTCAGAAATGGACAGTTGAAATTCCTGCCATTTGCAGCCATCTTTTCTTAGTCAAAGTCCGATCAAGAGAATCGGCAGCCGAAGCTTCGTTTATAAAAGATCCCTGTGCCACAAATTTAGTTTGTCCTCATGGTCACTATCCAGGATGAACATTGTAAGCAATGTTACCAGCATAGAAAGAAGAAAAGCATAATTGGAGATTGCCCTTAGCATGGAAAGGAAAAGATACCAAAAAGCAAACTTAGAAAGAATAATAAATTAAGATTTAATGTGGTCAGAGATAAAATGGTCAAAAATGACGCATTTTACTCTCAAAAGGAAGGGCGGTGTAATGTACCTATATTGATATAGGCACATATAATTTTATCTAAAATTATATTATTAAAATAATCTTTCGTTAAAGAAAAACATACCAATCTCTTTTCATTCAAGAAAAAATAATGTTAAAACTAATATATGTGCGTATATATGTGCGAGTGTCAACAATAGAATAAATGTTATTATAAATAAATGAAAGTTAAAGAAGATTATCATTAAAAAACACGGCAATGGTTATTAATTGATATAAAACAACATTTGTGCATGGCTATTGCTAATTAAGCAATCTTTCAAAACACGTTTATCAAATGATTATCACTGGAATTCGACAACAGATCTTTGCCGGGAATATTTCGACAACACGTTGCAGATATAAATAGACTTTTTTTTATCGGACAGTAATCAGTTCACAAATTTATTGAGTGAGTGCAGTTCAGAAATTAATTGAGCAGTTAACAAACAAAATGCAGTGTTGAGAAGATCTTAGGAACGCACGTTTATCTCCAGCCCAGATGTCCTAGAAAACAGCAGATCTGCCCGTGAAATAATGTCAGCTTAACATCTTAGAAAATCTCCATCAGTATCTAATTGTCTCCGATAGTAATAATCGTGAAAATCAGGAAACTCAGCAAGGAAATGTCCCAGCCGGCTGGTAAGCATTCATAATGGAAACATTTTCACCGAAAGCAGCCTCCAAAGAGAACAAAATTCTACGTCTACATTCAAAAGCCTAGGTAAAAACATTTGCTTATTTCATTTATACTGTAATAGCCATTGCATTGCATTAATTCGTATGAATCTTTCAAGAGTCTAATTATATGAACTCTATATCATACATAAATGAACTATTGATGTGTGTGATTAAATTTCAAATGCTATGTAGTCCTTTATTATCATTATTATGTGTGTGCATGAGTTAATATGTGCGTGATCCTTATATCAATATTATTAGTCAAAGTAGATAAATTCCCAGTGTTCTGTTATGAAAATATTCAAGAATATTTAAACTATTTAGAATGTTAATTTAAAATATGCGTGTGTTTTATTAGAAGTATAAAATGTTTAAATTTAGTAAATAAATGTTAGTTAATAAATTATCTTTAAAATTAAACTTTATTTGTCGGTCAATTCTTTTTAACAAATTCTTTTATCAATTCTTTTAATCACTAATTAAGTATAATCTATTAGTGATTACAAATAGCTGAGCTAGTCGTGGATTTAGGCGTTGAGTTAGTGGCCACTGTTCAAAGTGCGTTGTCTATTCTTTTAGAATAAGCAGCTGGCGCCCGTGGTTATACACAAACAAAAAAGTGCTTTGGACGTGGTGTTCAACTCAACAGCCGAGAAGAAGCTATGTCCTGGAAATGTAACGTTAGTTATATACTTTATAGCTATCGTTTGGGCATACATACTCTCCGAGTATGTTCTTCTCTGCCTAAGAGACTGGTGATTCGAATTCACACATTCGAAATCGGTTCAATATATTTTATTATTTTAAAATTTGTACTACTATACTGTATTATTTACATTAAATTATTTAGAATTTTTTAAAAAAAAGTTTAATAAAAAGTTATTTAACTGATCATAAAGACTTGTTATTTATTATCAGTGTAAGAGTAATAAAATTAGCATACTGCACATTGTCAAAACTATTTCAAAAATAAATATATTTTAACATATTAAAAAAGTGTGTGAGAGAGAAATGTATCTAATGCATTCTGTGTTTGCATATTGTAATTAATGTTTAAGGTGGTTTTTTTTCTTCAATATGTACTTTGGAGATCTAAATAAAGATCTTTTTATTATGCTAGCTGTAAATTTTTTTGTCATGAGGTGTTGCATTTTATTAAGTGTTGTTATATGTTCTTTGAAATGATTTAAAAAATTTTCGATTAGTGCAGTCAAACTATGAATCTTTTTCAGTTATTTGTAAGCAATTTTGCATGTTTTTTAAACAGTTTTTTTGTGAATAAAATTTTCATTTTTTTTCATTCTTCATTTTTATACATGTGCAGTAAAGTTATGAGATTTTTAAAACCAAACTAATACATTGTGTTATTTTAAATTTAGATTTTCGTAATTTTTGATCATACAAAGTTTATTACTATGAAATAATTTTTTTTTTCAAAATAACAATTACATAACTAAATTACAATACAATGAACATTAATTTGGCTGTAAGCTAAGTACTATTAGTAAAAATTTTAATCCATAAAAGTGAGTAAATACAATGTAAAAAGTTTTTAAACTAATATACACATTTTAGAATTTAATATGATATTAATTTATTTGATTGTTGTATATCATTAAAATACAATTTTGATTATTATACTAAATAAAACACTCTTAGAGGGGGGGGGGGATTATAATCATTACAATAAAAATCTTTACTTTGGATATATTATTTTTGAATTGATTGTCTTGAAAAAATTCTGGATGAAAATAAAATACTGTACATTCATTAATCATATTTTAAGTTTATATTCAAAATATTGTATATAGCACTAATATATGTACTGTATTGTGTATTATGAATAAAATCTGTAATGTATAGGTTCAGTATGAAAGTTACTATTTTTCTTTTGGATGATGTAGTGTTAATAACTATCTTATGATACCATCAATCTTACAAAATGAATGCCATTTTTAAAAATGGCCCTCCAAAAAAATTTTTTTATTTTATTTTTATGATCATTATAATGAATAATCGATTGTAAATCAAAATAGTAGATATAAATTGATGATCATCACTATTGTGAATCTTCACATAAAGAGCACATGCTGAGGTATAAATGTATTCTGTATTATTTGGTTATTATATAAGTTAAATATATGTAAATAATTAATCCAGTTTTTCAGCCTTGCCATGTATTCTTCAGTCTAAAGCGTACTGTAATCCTAAGCTGATAACCAGACTGAACTAATTTCTCTCTTATACATGCATTTTATGTAATAAAATTACACTTGTGAAAATGAAATGGTAATCTTGAAACACTTAAACATCCACATAGTAACAAATATTTTTTAAACTACTAAACATCACATGATCACCATCTCATGCTAGCACATAACTGTTAGTAAACAGGCAAAACTCTCCACATAGTAGTGCCACCTTGTGCTAACCAAAGTAATCAATGGATGCCAGAAGGCTTGTGCATAAAATCCCTATCTGGTGCCTACTCATCCAATATCCCCAGACTAGTTTCTGGCTTGTGGCCTTCATCAGTGAGGAGCCTTGGATCTGAGAGCACTGCACCTAGATCTTAGGATCTAATGCAACCCTCCAGAAGCCTCCTTTTATCTCTACTTCACTATATAAGCTATTGAGCTTAGATCGAAAATATTATTGTGTTTTCAATTTCATTATCATAGTTTTGTAGTGAATTAGAGATAAAATGTGGCTGCTGGAGGGTTGCATTAGATCCTATGATCTAGGTACAGTGCTCTCAGATCCAAGGCTCCTCACTGATGAAGGCCACAAGCCAGAAACTAGTCTGGGAATATTGGATGAGTAGGCACTAGATAGGGATTTTATGCACAAACCTTCTGGCATCCATTGATTACTCTGGTTAGCACAAGATGGCACTACTATATGGAGAGTTTTTGCCTGTTTACTAAATATTTTTTTAAAAGTTTAAAAGATTTTAGGAATGATCTACATTTAGAGAATATTCAATTCATCAGTTTTCTTGTATTTATATTTTATAGTAAATGGAATAATTTATATTTACATTATAATCATCCGATGGATGATTTTCGATGCAATTTTTTAATATATGTGAATTTAATAAGATTGGTCTGAGACATTTTTATAAACCCAACAGTTAAAAATTTATGACAAATTTTAGTGATAATGGCACAACTTTAGAAAAATTGATTGGATTCAGTTTCCAGTGCATAACACTAAACTGAAATATATATATATATATGTATTATAATGATAAATAAGTGGTGGAAGCTAGAAATCATAATGTAGACATGGCCCCTGCACATGTGCCAAATTATATATCAATATATAATTAAATATCTATTATATATAATCATTTATTCTTAATAATAAATTATCATGATATATGTTTAGATAATAATGATGGTATCTCCTAATTATGCCATTTAAGTTAGAGTGCCAGTGTTACAGAAAACTATTCATATAAACTAAATATCTAATTGTCTATCAGAATTAAATATATGAATATTATAAGCATTGTCGTATTATGATGACACGATTTCTAGTGGATTTATTCTGAAATCAAAGGGATATTTTATTCCTCATTAAATATTTAAAATATATGAGACTCTAATATTTACATTCTCCATATCTCAGGAAAAATTAAGTGGCTACAAGTAACTGACTAATGCGTTAGTTTAACAAGTATAGTCATATATTCCAATAAAATACTAAGTCCAATTTAAAAATAAAATAAACTATTTTATCAAAATATTAAACATATTGCACACCCTAAGTTTATATTTAATAATAAATATTTATTTAAAATGTCAAGATATCAGTATGTAGATCAGGTTATTTCTTATATTACAATAACTATGCAAAATACTTAGATTAATAATAGTTATAGAATAAGTTGTTACTATTATTCAATAATAATAATAATTTATAAATTAATTACTTCCTATATATATATCTGTTTCCAAATGATTGATTAAATTAATTGTTTTTCTACTCATAAGATTATGGTACTTATTATGTAAGTACTCTTAACACAATTTAATATTACCACTCTTTCATAATGATTTTCAAAATATTCTCTAAAATTAATACATATGCTTCAAAAATCAAGAATTATTTACATAGCTTTTCTAATATGAACGTTATGCATATTCTTAGGGTAAATTGGGAAAAAAATATTAACTTGTGATCTAGAATAGCTACAAAATGACATCTGCATTATTGCCACCTTATTTTAAAATATGTAACTTAATATTACTTATGACTCTAAGTGAAAAAGACATCTAAACTAATTCAATCAATCTTAGCAGCAGCTGGCTTCAAAAAAAAAAAAAAATTAGAATTGAAACAATATGAATGCAGATATTGTTCTCCCTAATCCTTATTAATAATATATTAAATGTATTGTAACGGGATGGGGTGGTAGGAAGTGGATGGGGTGGTAGGAAGTAGTCAAGGTGGAGTGGTAGTAAAATCATCAACTAAACAAAAATTTAAAATTAAATTTAAAATTTACAAAAGTATATATAAGTAAAATATATTTAAGGGGAGCATAAGATCAAGAGAATTTCCAAGAGATCAGTGAGAGATCAGAAGAACAACTAAAAGCATAATTAATCATACATCAATCATATATCAACCAGCATTATAAAAAGTAAAAATCAGTCTAAGTAAGTATGAGCACTACTCAAAACACCATTCATTGTCATGAATGATTAATAATTAAAATAAATCAGTACAACTAATCAACAGTCAATCTTGTGACTGGATTGAAAATGGGTCTTCTGTAAACCAGGCTAACTATTGAGCTATTGCCAGCTTGGGCAATTATTTAAACAAAACTTAGATGCATCAACTTAGGGCTTATCCATTAGAATATACAATAACCAGAAAATCTAAACAATAATTCTGGGATATTAAAACATGCTGACCATCATCAATGTTTTGGCCACTTAAGTACCCTTAATGTACTGGCCAACTATAAACTTAACTTCTAATAAGACTAAACTAAAATCAAATGTAGTGCATGGGCTTTAAAGAGTATTCTCTTTTGCACCAACCAGGATGATGATTGATCATCTCTGGATGCCCAAAAGTACTAAATACACATTCCCTTTCATATACTCATCCCATGCTCAAATCTAGCTCAGAGAACATAAGCTCTATTACTGTTATGTGATCAAGAAATGATGATTTAATACAATATTAGCAGTTAAATACATGTTTATTAATAACAAAAAAATAAATGATATTAAGATCTGCAGAATCAGGCTTCTGATTTTGAATAGTATACAAAATTATATACACAACTAAAGTTATATTGATTTACAATATTTCTTAATAAGTTTCTATAAATGCATATATATATATATATATCCATACATAGACATGCATTTTATGATATACAAGGAATACATTTCAATTGATATTCAATATTTTACATATATGTTCTATTTTAATTTGTTACAATAATATTATATTTTTTTAATTAATTCCATTTGGAAAACATACAGAAAATTTTACACATATACATGTATATAAACAAAATATAGATCAGTTATCAAATTCTATTACAGCTTTCTTTTATTCTTATAAAAGAAAAGTATAATCAATTTTTGAGAGGTTAGAAAATTTTTATCAGATTACCCTCTAACTAATTGTAAATGTCTTTAAATTTAAAAATATAGATTTAAAATGTCTATCAAATGAATTATTTAAAAACAACTAACTTTTGTATACAAGTTTATCTGTGCTTCTCTGCATATAGACTCTGAAGCATACATATAACTACTTCTTTATTCAGCTGGTGTTTCTCTTGGGCAAACTGGTTTTTTGGTCAATCCAGGAAATTGTCATCATCAGGTAAAAGTATGTAATTCAAATATTTTTGGCTTTCTCGCTTCTGCAGTTGGTTCCACTTCGACGGATTTGGTAAGCTTCAGGTCAGCAAGCTATTTTCCAGAGCACTTTTAAGGCTATGAATTTTAACACAAAGAAGTGGGTCATTGTCCTCCATGTGAATTAAAACTCCACCACTGAACTGAAGAGCAACTACTTTCTTGCATTCTTACATTCTCATGGCAGTTCTTTGTATAATTCGACTAGCCATCTCTGCAGCTAACTTTACTATTGCCATTCTCTGCTACAGTTACCAACTCTTCACAAAATACTTTAGCCAACTTTGTGGCTAGCTCTGCAGTTAGCTCTTCTGCTAACCACTTATCAGAAAATTAAAGCCAATCTGACTGATATTTGTTATCAGTCCTTTTTATAATCTTGGTTGGGTCACATGATAAAAACAGTGACTGTTTTCAATTAACTTTAATCCTTTGGAATTTGACCAAAGGTGTGATCTATATATATGTTTTACTTAGATAATAAAAATTTACAAAGTAATTAAAAGATTTTAAAAATAGGCATTTTTACAATTGTCAGAAAACATGTTTATTTTTAAATTTTCAAAATCAGAATAAAAATATTAATTTTTATTTATCAGATCTTTTTTAAATATTTAGTTTTATAATAAAATATTATTTTAAACCCAGAGTTATTTAACCCTTTATTTATTACTTTTATTTCAGTGAATGTAGAAAATATCTACTACAATTTTTGTCTGTTTATTTATACTTTTCTTTACTTTATGTATATATGTGCACACACCCTATATTATTGTGTGGTATGTAACCCAATTGTTACAGTATGCATATGAATTAATTATTTGAAATTTGACATGTTCATAAAAAAAATAATTATAATAAAAAATAAAAATTTTGATTACCTTGTGAGGATGGATTTCCTTTTGCAATGTTGTATAAAAAAAAATTATATAATAACATATATTTTAGAAGCCCAAAAAATGTATTATATATATATTGACAGAAAAATAAATAAAAGTCTTAAATGGAATATCGATTACACTTTCTTTTTTCTTCAGGTTCTTTAATAATTACTAAGGACTTGGAAGATAATGATTTCCCTTTTTGATGCAATATGACTTCGAAAAAATCTAGGAAAAATGTAATCTTACTTATTGACATTCAACATTGTTTTGATTTTTTGTTGTCCTTTTTTATTGAAATACCTTGGTGCAATCCAAGATTGACAACTAGAGTGGAATTGGCTCCCAGATCCAAATTATTGTTTCTCTGGATGTAGAGAAAGTTGCAACAATCCTTTTTAAGAGCAGGTGAAATACAAATATATTGTTTTGGCTGGAAATTCACATGTTCACAAGTCTCCAACATTAAATAATATTTTGTTATCATATTAATTTTTTAAACAATAATAATGAGAATAATTGAAAATAAATATTACTGTACTTTTTTATTGAATTTAATTTAATTAGAAGGGATTTGAACTCAGACTTTCAAGTTCCTCACAGCTATTTACTCCATTTTATACAACTAATACACATGACCACATGTAAAAATGATAAATGACCTCCAATATATGTATTTTATACAATTGGTTCAAATCATCATATTCCACACACATATATAATAAGTGCTCAGTTTATATTAAAATAGCAAATCTTTAAACTATAATGGACAAGCTTCAATCTTCTCCACCCACCAACTCTTCAGCCATCCTTATCATTGAAAATCTGATGATCGAATATTCAAAGCCCTTGTTGATGCCAATCTTATTGTCATATTCATGTTGATGTTAAGTCACTCTGACCCCTCATAGATAGGACCTTAATATTCCATTCAAATACATAGAAGAAGGATGGGCAGAATACAGGTTGAATATATAATGTTTAAATACAAGTATGTTTTCTATACTGAATATCATGTAAGTAGAAGGGATATATATATATTGGTTGTATAAGATGGAGTGGATAGATGTGGGAAACTTGAAAGTCTGAGTTCAAATTCTTTTAATTACATTAAGTTCAGTACAGACAATATATTTGTATTTAAATATAACATATTCAGCCTGTATTCTACCTATCCCTCTTTTATATATTTGAATGAACATATTAATGTCCTATATGTGAGGAGTCAGAGTGATTTAATATCAACATGGGTATGACAATAAGATTGGCATCAATAAGAGCTTTGAGCATTTCATCGTCAGATTTTTCAATGATATGAATGGCTGAAGAGTTGGAAGGTGAAGAAGATTGAAGTCTGTCCATTAAAATTTGAAGATTTGCTAACTTAATATAAACTGAACACTAATTATATATATATGTGGGAGATGATAATCTGGACCAACTGATGAGTGCTGGTCAGTACAAATACGTATATTGGCGAATATTTATCCCTTTCACATGTATGTGGTCAAATGTGTTGGTTGTATAAGATAGTGGACAGTTGTGAGGAGCTTAAAAGTCTGAGTTCAAACCTCTTCTAATTACATTAAGTTCAGTATAGACAATATACTTGTATTTAAATATTGAATTTAATTTAACGTAATAAACTCTTTAAATACTTTTCATTTAAAAAAAAAAAAAAGACAAGAAATAGTAAATGTTGATTGTCGTGTGGATATTGATTTTTTTTTTTCAACATCTAACATTTATTCAGAATTCCCACATCTATAATTTAATTCATCATTTGAAAATATTAATAACAATAAAGCATTATCTAGACATACCACTGGTGGTACGCGAGTTGCTGGTTGGTGGTACGCGAAAAATAATCAATAATGGCAGTCATAAAAAAAATCTAATCATAAAAATATCATAGAAACTTTTTTTTTTCTTAATTAATTAATTTTATTTTTATTATTATTTTTTAAAATTGAGGTTTTTTTTTTGTGTGGTGGATAATGAAAATCCACCACTATATTTTTTTTTTTGGGTGTTTTTTTTTTATTTTGGCCGTTGGTTATTTGGTGATTGGGTTCTCGCCGCTTTTGTTGTGGGCTGCACTCTTGTTCACTTCCCCCGGCTTACAAGTGACAGGTTATTGTTTGTGATTGTATCGTCTTTGTTTATTAAAATTCATTGATCCCCATATAACCCGCTTATTCGAATTTAGACAAGAAGGACAGTTTTTTTTTGAAGACAATTCTTTTGATCTTTCTTCGAAATTGTATGATTTTGGTTGGCTTCATTCAGGTGATTGCTCTTCCGATAACTGATATTTTTTTGCAAATAAATAACTTAAATTTGACACCTCAGAACAACTCGATAACGATCTTTAATGTTAATGATAAAATTGAAAATATGATTAAGAAATTAGATTTTTGGAAGCAGTGTATTGAAAACAATCAACCGAAAGTATTCAAAACTCTACATATTTTTTTGTTTGAAAATAAGGTTAGTCTGTCTCAAGATATACGAGAAAATATAATAGCACATTTAACAGGATTAAAATTGTCTTTAATGGAATATTTTGCAAAACTCGAAAACACAAATGATAAGTGGATTTCAAACCCCTTCTATGAAGAACATTTAGAAAAAGCTACATCATTATCAATAAAAGAGAAAGAAAATTTAATAGAATTATCGACACAATCTAATTAATTTTGGTTAAACATTAAAGATTATGAACAACTTTCTGAGAAAGCTCTTAAATTATTATTACCATTTACTAGTATGAAATTAGTAGAGAAAGAGCTTTTTCTTCATATATTTAAAAAAAAAAAAAAGTATTGAAACAAATTGAATGCAGCTGTAGACTTAAGGGTATACCTCACATCTTTTGAACCAAATTTCAAAAAATTATGTTTTTCGAAACAAGCACAAGGATCTCATTAAATTTATTTTATAAAAATATTTGATTATGATAAAATATATTAATTGGTTTTTTATAATTTTGTGTTTTTATTAAAACCATTTATTAGTAAACGAAATATGACAAAATAGTAGATAAATATGAAACTTTGAACAAACACACACACACACACATATATATATATATATGTTACAGTGAATTTATATTTTCAGTGAGTTTATAATCGTTTAAGCGTGTTTCAATGTAATTTGTCTCATTGTGATGTGAATACATGGTCACCCTATAATATTTATAATGCAAATAAAATAACACACTCGCAATAAATTTCACAAAATACAATCATTTTTACGAAGTGGTACAATTTAGCGTGATGTACTACCAAGTGGTACGCGAGCCAAAAAAGGTTGGGAAACGCTGATCTAGACAAAGCATTTGTTTACTTTTAAAAAGAAAATAATTAAATTGGATTATATAACAAAACTTTTAATATAATTTCACGTATCTTAAATAGTACAATGAAGGATTACTATCATAATATATATGTACATTGGTAAGTAATTATATAGGCAGACGTTTAAAAAATATGAATAAAAAAAGTATTTTCTAATATTATTATTTTATTTGTTTAAAGAAAGTAATACTTGGAAGATTTTCAAAAATATGCATATTTAATAATGTATTTGTGTGACAAAAAAAAACGAGAGTTAAAATAATGCTATATATCAGTGGTCCCCAACCTTTTTGCACTTAAAAGCACATCCTATAATACTGGCCAGGTGGCGGGCACCATTTATTTTTTCAATGTAAATTTATAGTTGGATATTGTTAATGATAGACCCTTTTACACTGTAAAAGTATAGTATGACCTACAATTTGATTACAATATAATACAATAATTTATAAGAAATCTTAAAAATTAAATTTGTTTGTATCAAATAATTTTTTATCGTGTTCGGATAGCGGCGGGCACATGTAAAATGGTCTGCGGGCACCATGGTGCCCACGGGTATAGGGTTGGGGAACCCTACTATATATGATTGGAGTTTTAAATAATAGGTACTGTATATTGACACTTAACAGAATGATAATATAGCAAATTTGAGTCTAATAAATAATTATTAATAATTAATATCATTAAAATTGCCCAAGAGTAACATGCCAAGAGTAACATTACTAGTAGATTAAGTAGAAACAAAATCAAATGGTTAAATAATTAATTATGTTGAAAATATTTAAACAGTTATAATGATTCGAGCCATTTTGATAAAATAGTTCAGCAAAAATATATCTTTGGATTACTTACTTTTTTGCGAAATTTTTATTCGTTTTTTATAGAGACTAATATTTAGCATAAGATTTTCAAATACACAGAGGCTAAGCTCTCCATACAGTAGCGTCACTAAGTGCAAGCCAGAGTAATCAGTGGATGCAAGAGTATAAGCATAAAGAATGGTGATCGTGTAATGTTTAGTGGTTTAAAATTTCAAATATATATATATAAATTTCAAGGTGGTAATTAATTGCGACTCTCTATTGTAGCCACATTAATTATAAAATTGAGTAATCAGTAGATTTCAGATGATAGTGACAACCAAATCCTAACAAAATTGTTTTTGAAATACTTCTATATAATTACTTAAATGAAACATACAATTTTCGAGAGAGAAAATTATTCCTAAATTTTCAATTTGACAGTATTTACAACATTTCAAAAAATATTTTGCTGTTTATAATACCAGAGAAATAATACTTTTAAAAATACAACTTTTTTTTTTTTTAGAATACTTGATATTTTTCTCTCTTTCTCTCCTTCTCCCTCTCTCTCTTATGCAATTTATTTTTTCTATTAAAAAAAAAAATTTCACCCGTTCATACTGTTAATTGTTTACTACGGAATACATATACATGCTTATATTTTTACAGATATGTGCATATATAGCCGCGCGCATATATATATATGTGATTGGGGTGGATAATTTATAATATTTAAGTGAAGAAAGTTTTTCGAATTCGAAATTTTGTATGCAGTTTAAAATATAATGAATAAAATGTTTTTTTTTTTAAAAAAAAAAAGGGGGGGGGATATTCCAAATATTTATATTTAATAGTAATGAAGCCATGTGTGGTATGATGCAGTGGTAGAGTTGTAAACTCTGGAGATATATGTGTCGTGGCCGCTTACTGTCACTTCTGGTACTCGGATTTCTTATGAACTACAGAATAATAAACCATTTGATTATTTTAATAACAACGAATTTGTGACAAATTATAACTTTCATTAAATTTCATAATATTTATTATACTTTAAACATAGTATACTCTTTCGAGTTTATAACAGTATCCTAATTTCTAAAATAAATATAGTATTAATGTTATGTGGTGCGATGCGATGCGCTATGGCTTCTTCTTGATCGAAGTCAGGAATCTCTCATCCACTATACCAGAGAAACCTTTTTTTCCATCTTCCCTTCCCTTTCCATTCCCCACCCTAAGTTTTCCCCATATTTTTCTCTATCCTGCTCCATCCCATTTTTACAACATCATTTTTATTCACTCCGTGGCCTTTATATTTAAATCTCCCTTATCTATTTCCAAACCCAGCATAAAAACTAAGAACCCACTTCCTTTTAATCACTTTGGTAATTTTGTCTCGCCATCTCTCGGTAAAATTTTCAACAAAAACTTATGAGAAATAATATAAAATTTTTGTAAGAACGATATATTAATTAAAAAACAAAACAAAATAATGAACAGTTGATTTTTGTTTTATTATTCTGCAAAAAAAAAAAAACTTTATTAGTACCTAATGTAAAAATTAAAAAGATTAATTAATTTACTTCATCTTATAATAATAACATGAAAGGCTGAAACCTTTGACAGATGCGCTTTAAAAATGGTTATATGACAGCCAATCAGATGTAATAATGACTGCATAGGAAACTGTCAAGTCAAAACATATGTTATAATATAAAAACAAGTGTTTAATAAAAAAAAAAAAATTAAAGGACTATGTGAATAAATGTATTAAAACTCATTTATCTGATCATTCTATCCAGAACATTCTCAGAAATTGGTAAATACAATAAAATGATCAAATTGAAAAAAGCAAGTCTCAAATCACTTTTAATATATATATTTGTAAAAATAATGAATTCTAATAAACTAAAAGTGTAAATTAAATGCCACCATTTAAATTATTAACAGATTCACACATATGTTGGAAAGAGAAAACAATATTAAAAAATAATGATAAAGGTTCATTATTAATGAGTTACAAGAATAAAATAAAATAGAATTTTTTTTTTATTTTGAAAGTAACAAATTTTCAATGAAAACTTTTGTAAATAGTGATTACACAAGCACAAAAAGTAATACAAGGGATAAAAGCATTTTGTTTCTGGTCACATGCCTTAAAGTAAGAATAAAATGAATTAATAATTTCAATACATTTATTTTAACTTCTAGGAGAAAAATATTAGTTAATAATAATGCATAATATTTGAAATACAGGTTTTATTCATATACCGGGATCTTAAATGTAAATGTAGGGGGTTTGAACACAGACTTTCAAGCACTTTTCAACTATCCACACTATCTCATACCACTGATACACATGACCATACACATGTAAAAAAAAATACATAATAACCAATAAATGTATTTCGTGCTGAACCAGCACTATCAGTTGGTCCAGATCATCATCTCTCATATATATATAATCAATGCTCAGTTTATATTAAGATAGCAAATCTTCATACTTTAATGGGCAGGCTTCAAACTACTCCAACCTCTAACTGTTCAACCATCCATACCATTGAAAATCTGATGATGGAATGCCCCAATCCTATGCTGATGTCAGTTTCATTTTTTCATGCTTGTTCAGCATGAAATATACATATTGGTGATTATTTATCTTTTCTACATGTGTGTGGTCTTGTGTATCAGTGGTATGAGATAGTGTGGATAGTTGAAGTGTGCTTGAAATTGTGTGTTCAAATCCCCTATATGTTAATAGTAACACATAAATGATTCTATTAATAAATATAACTTACAATGTGAAATTAGAACTAGCTATGCTGCCACAAGTAAGATCTATTAGATTTTATTATTAGCCACATGATTTAAAGCAGTGATATAGTAGTAGATTCACTCTGTCACTTTGTGGTATTTGAATTTTATATAAATTCTAGATCACTTACTTATTTGATTATTATTATAATAATACATCTGCTGTAACAATAATAATCAACTTTATATTATCCTATTATATAGTGCTTTGTAAGAAAAAGTTAGCAATACACCTCAGATGCTAGTATTATCCCAGACTTTGTTAGTAAAGAGCATTGAATTTCATGAATCCATTCAAAAATGTATTTTTTTAAGCTAATCAAATACTGGGTCAATGAGTATATATTTTTTGTTCAGTTATATGCTAACTGTATACTCTTTTGACAAATTCCCAAAGGATGGAATATAATAGAGAAGTTATCACTTGATTCTTCTAGCTTACTTCAACATTACAATTACTAAGTAAGCTATAATAATAATAATGTGTTGCTTGGTTGCAATACAAGTAATGAACTCAAAGTAACCAATTTCATGTTAGATGTTTCAATTTTTTGCTAATTGAACAGACTGTAGATAATACTGTGAGATATTATATTAATAAAAGAATAAATAGCACATTAATGTTCATATTTAATAAGAAGTGTTAATATGATTATTTGTGTGTAAGTGTGAACATTAATACATTTATATATATTTGTATATATAATAATAAAATATTAAAATATTAATAGCAATTATAATCACCATTAATATTTTATTGTTTTATTATTAAAATAATAAATGTCTGTGTGTATTGTATGTATATTATATAGATATAGATTGTAAATAAAATGGATTTCATAATTATTAAAATACATACAGATTGTTCCTGAATTTATTATCTTAATTTTAATACACTCTAGAAAAAAATCTATATATGCTAATATTAATAATTTGCAAGTATAATAAAGAGACTATTATGTAAATTAGCCATTTATATGCAAAAGATTGCACTCATATAAAATTCCTGGTCTAACACTAAGATTGAAGAGTGATGGTTAAATAGTACATGAAAAGTGTGTGTTGACTAGCACAGAGAAAACTTATAGAGAATATGATCCATTTACTCTTCATGATAGATTGTTGGCTAAAATAAAATATTGAATTACCAAAAGTGTAATCATTACAGAAAGCATATATATATATTATAATGGTCAGGGTTTTTAGATCAATAGAGTCTTACCGTCTCTGCACTACAATGGCACCATCTAGGCATTTGAACCTAGAAAATTTATAAAGTAGGCAGATATGTGCTGTTAAGATCCCATTTTATTTTATATTTAGACTGTTAGCCCAAGTCACTAGCTCAGTGGAAATGCAGAGATAATAATACATAACTTTGTTTAATTTCATATCTTAAATATATATAAAAAAAAAAAGTTACTGCCAGTAATTAACACACGAATAACATTTATTAATGCACATATATAATCATTTTAAATTTGAGGAATAACATTTATTATTTTTTTTATATTAACTTTTAATTTAAATTATTATTTTAAAATTTTAAATCATCCACACAGATGAATTTTATATTTATTTTAAGATTGTCGCGTATGAATAAATTTAATATTTTTTATTTTATTAAGATTGTTGAGTATGAATAGACTACATAGATTGTATTTGAAAAGAAAATATTCTATCCCTTATTTAACCTTAGGCCAAAAGTTCGCAGTCAAACCGACGTCAATCCATCTGATACATTGATGTATTCAATGTAGCATGAAAATACGACCGCACAAATATATATACCATACTGTCAGGAATGTACATCTGACCAGCATGGTTAGAGAAGACATTGACTCTTGTCCAATACAGGAATGTTACATCTGTATGGCAAGAAAAACAATAAAAAAAACTCCATAGGAAGGGACTGCATTTTTTTGTCTTACTATTCCCTTCCATAGGCAAAACAGGAGTATGCGGCATATACAGCGATTCTGCATGTAGCGAACCTCATATTACATCTACTAATTACACCAATATATCAAATCCATTGACCCAATTTAACTACAAAAAAAATAACCTAAGATTATCTTCCCCTAATTAATTAATATAACTTTACAAATCTATATAGCCATTCATGCCTGACTTATTTATATAATTTCGCACAGATGGATATATAAAAGTTTGTTTTATAATGTTGAGTATAGATCGGCTACATAGATTACATGGTCAAAAACATTTCAAAATAAACATAAATGATCAAAATATGAAGTCATTGATGGAATTGCAGAGGGAAATTCACAAGAACCCAATGGCATTCATCATAAGATTCCGCATTGACACCAATAACTTAAAAGACATCTGAATAAATACATTTTAGATACTCACCATAAGGTATCATTATTTATCGAATGTATATATATTTTAATCAAATATGAAACCAAAAATATAATTAACCGATAACGAATCCATGCAAGCATCTATGCCCAACTTAAATTTAATGCATTTAAAATTTAAACAATAAATATTAATACAAATAAAAAATAAAAAAATAAAATGGAAATGATTTTTTTTTTTAGCAAACAAATATATAAAAATTAAACATTTATAATTAATTTGAAACATAAGTCAGATAAGGGGTTCCTTTTTAAAATTTAGATTAACTGATCAAATCTTTAAAGTTCTTAATTACTTGTAACAAAAATTTTTCCATTTATATCTTACAGTAGAAGAGTCTGGGTCTGGGTGCCAATTCCTGTGATGTCTCTATTTGAAATCCGGTCTGTTGTTCTGGAGGAGGCCTTTGCTGGTTCATTCCTGGTATTTCAGTCATTTCATTTTTAAATAAATAAGAGAGGTGACAAGTGTGTCTTATCACACCTCTCACAAAATCAAGTTGGAACTCAGGAACTGTTTTTAATTTGAATTGTTTTCCTTTTATAATGATCCTCTGGATTCAATGAACAAGACGTCACTAATCCTAGTCTCTTTTTTGGTCCATGCTGAGGCTTGGTGCTTCCATTAGTCAAGCTAATTCTTTTGTTCTCTTATCTATATCTTTCAACTGACCTTTTTTCTATAAGAGCCCCAAGGGCTAGTTTGCTTTTCAATTAATTTATAAAACAATCATTTCCATTTACAAAAATATTTTATCTTTTTCTTATACTTTTTTCTAAAAAAGTACATTCAAATACCTTTTTTTTTTTATTAAAAAAAAAGAAATACTTTTAAAGTTTTGCATCTATGTGAATATATATATATTGAATAACTCTTTAATTTTTTTTAGCTTTTAGTTTTTAATAAATTTATTTTTATTTGTGAACTTAAAGTTTTTTATTTTAAATTAATGTAACAGTATATTTATATATCGTTACAATATATTAAAAATAATAATTCAATAAAAAATATTTAATCAGACAACTTTTATAATAATATTATACATAATATTTAAACACAAATGTGATCTAAATATTATGTACAGTATAATTGTTTATAGCTGAAATACACAGGTTTATGTATACCTGTGTCTATATATGTAATAGACAGGGTATGAGCACAGACTTTCACATGACCCACCACTCTCCACACTATCTCATAACACAAATACACCTGAACACACATATGTCGAAAAGATAAATAATCACCAATATTCATATTTCATGCTAAACCAGCAATCATCAGTTGGTCCAGATTACCATCTCTACACATATATGCTACAAGTGCTCAGATATATATTAAGATAGCAAATCCTCCTACTTTAATGGACAGGCTCCAATCTACTCCACACTCCAACTCTTCAACTGTCCATCCAATTGAAAATCTGATGATGGAACGCTCAAAGGCCACCCTGAGGCTGAGATTATTGTCACACCCATGTTGACCTAAGGTCAATCTGACCCCTCATATTGTAACAGTCAGAAAACGTGTGACTCATAAACATAGTGCAGAATTCGACCATCATACAGAACGGCAGCACCATCGAGTAGCGAAACCACCCGTGGTACTGAGTTCGAACATAGTTTATCGGTTCCACAATACAATCCACGAAACAACGCATCTGATGCAACATTAGTAAATATTTCCTTAGGCACGGTGGTCAGGGATATGCAAGAGATTCATGATTTTATTCTCGAGTTAGCCAATAATCAAACTAATATTAATTAAACATTCATATTTACATAATCGAGGAAATATTATATAGAATGGGTATCGAATAAATGAAATGTAACTGCAGATGTATAGTTTAAAATTATTTATTAATACATTTTAATAAAACAATCATTTACTAATAATATTTTATGGATTCACAGCTTCAGTAGTGGGATTTGCAACATGATTATATTTTAAAGAATAGATTATTTATTTGTTTACAAAAGGAATTATTTATTTGGAGGCTTAATCTAGCTACCTAAAATTCTCGAATAAGTATTTCTAATGCATGCCTTGGGGAATTTATACCTTTGCAATGCAAGAGCCTAAAGTAAGATTTAAGAGTAGCGGCGGACATATATTTATTTAATTAAAATATTTATTTTATGACTAAGGGCAAACATTTGTTTGAAAGTGAATTACGAAGATAATGCAGAGGCGGAGTGATATATAGAATAATAGAATTGAGTAAAGGAACACGTGGTACACTTTAGAAAGGCGATATGGAATGGCAATATATTGAAACTGCAATGCCGCGAATGAGTTTATAAGACTGTTGGGCTGGTCTCTGCCTCGGCCCGATGAAGTAAGGTGTCACATAAGCATAACCAGGGACAAGCGGTCCGTGTCGCAATTTGCCGGCTGGCTGCATGACAGGTCAAATCCTATGGGAGCATTTATTATGTCCGCTTGTGTAGGATGACTGGGGTTAATTTCAACCCTGAAGAATCCGGAATATTTATGGCGGAATAGATCATCGCGTCTTTAAAACATAACACATGTATAAGTATAAACGATTATGATGAGATTTAAATAGATTTCTAATTCGGCCCTACATTATCAACATTTACTAAAGAACGTTGGTGACTCTCAAAGAAGTGTAATTTTCTGGAATTATTCATGATGATTTAATAAATACAAAACATATATAAATTGGGAATTATTATAACTAATACGTCAGCCATTTGTGAAGTAGTAGACCCCTGCATTACAATAAATGATGCATTGAATGCATGTCGATTTATATGAAAGTTAAGTTAGTTATGAAAGCAAATATTAATGAAAATTTGACACGCATTCATTGTTCCAAGCAATCATAGATTTAAACTTTGAAAATTGAGACAATTATGAGCATGCAATAATTAAATAATAACTACAGATAGAATGTAGATTTGAGAAATACGCACCCAAGAAAGATAGAGTGAGGTAAGCTAGATTATTAGAGAAATTTACATATTAAATTAATTATTCAATTTTAGTTATACAAATGATAGTTTTTACATTTTATAATTTAGATAAGTAATATGAAGAATAGCTATAGCATGTTATTAGAGTACTCTAGAGTTTGAACACAGACAGGTATCTGTTTTATAAGAAGTTTTCTGATTCCATTAGTTTAGCAGCAAAAAGTTCACGAGTGGCAATTCTTCCTTGTATTTAGCTATTTCATTTACTTTCACAGCAGCAGCAGCTTTCTCATTCATTTCAGGCAGCAGATCTTCATGGTGAATTTATGATGGGCAATGGAAAGTTTGGCATCCGATAGGCCATCTCCCGATGGAGAATAATCTAGGTGCTTTACTCGGTCATACCTTGGCAGGAACAAATTCTTTTTATATTTTTGGAGACTCTCAGTGATCGAAAGCAAAACTAAAGTTTTTGTGTATGTCTCCAGCAAGTCTAAGATGGCCTCTTTTCTTATCTTGATCTCTCATATTTTTGTTAAGATATTTTTAGGTTCTACTTAATCTGCCCTGAGGATAATCAATGCATTTTGTTGGTTTTTAATTAAAGAAAGCTGCCGTTCTATTGTTTACATTTTACATTTACTAATTACATTTTGGGGAATTTTTCTTTAATTAATCTATTATCTATCACTGACCGATGCTTTTAAATTTCAAAGACAAAAAGGGAACATAAGATTATTTTAACTTTTAATTAAATATTACATCAGATTTTTTTTAGAATTATTATTAAATGAAATTTAAACAAAGCAATAAATACGAACTTTATAATCCAAAATAAATGATTAAAATTATACAAAATTATATAACTAAAAGACATCTAAATTATATTATTTTATCCCTATTTATTGCCTTTAATTTGAGATTGAAATGTGTGCGTGTTTATGCTGAATTCTACATATACTTATACATTTTTAATATTGTTACACACACAATTCGATACCAAAAAGTTTAAATTTGGGTGGGATAGACCCGTCAGTGAGAGACGACAGAAAAAGGTGAAACTTAAGATTCGAATACGAATCTTACTGTTTCAATATACAGGACATAATCCATTAAATACATATACAAGGGATAGGCAGACATCTCTAATATGTAATAGCTGAAATACACAGGCTTATATATACTTGTGTCTATATATGTAATAGGCAGGGTATGAGCACAGACTTTCACTTGACCCACCACTCTCCACACTATCTCATAATGCTGAGTGGTGGGTCATGTGAAAGTCTGTGCTCATACATTGTCTATTATAATTGTTTATGTATGTGATGAATAGGAAATAGAAGATTTGTTTTAACTTTTATATTGTAATGTAAAATGAAGCCTGTAGGTGGCGGTGCTAGTCTACTAACGGGGCGAAATCCGGGTTGGTGAAATTAAATATATTATTATAAAAGTTGTCTGATTAAATAATTTTTTATTGAATTATTATTTTTAATATATTACATTGCAAAGACAACATTATAAACAAGTTTTGTTTTGAAATTTGATCTTTTTTTATATATATAACATTAACAAGCATATGTGTGTAAAAAACATTATTTTTGAAATTCAATATTATAATTAAAACACATAATGTTATTTATAATTTTATTTTGTGTGTGAGAGAAGTGAAAAATGTTACTCAAAATTAATAGTAGACTGAATTCATTCTTATGGAATTCCAAATTATTTATTTCTTATTCATTATTGTTAAATAAATTGTTTTATTACTAATCTTATGTTAATTTATTTAATGTTTTTGATGCTTTTCTGACTGGTATTTAATTGATATCCTTGGAACATAGCAGAATGAATGCAATTGACAGTTCAAGAAGAACCTGTGCAAACAATAGCAGTCTTTCATGAAAATAATAGCATTTTCCTCCAAAATAAGGATAATGGTGTTATTATGTAATAGTATAAAAATATTTGATTTGAAAAATGCCATTTCATGGAAAAATTACATAGAAAATGTGGAACACTACATACTCATAAAAAATAGCTGAGGAACAGTTGAAAGTATCTATGCTCTTATAGTTTGGAGAACAAGTTGTTGTACAACTGGCAGATAAAATGTTTACTCTAAAATACCTGAGGAAATTTCCTACTATAAAGTGACTGAAAAATTAAATGGATATTTTACCCTGAAAATAACAAAATGTGTAGCATGATTGAGGTTAAGCCATTATCAATACAGTATGAAGGTCTCTCCAAGTTCAATCCATCTTCTATTTCTTTAATTACATAATGAATCCATCTCCTATTCTAGCCTCTTTTTCCCACATTATCCCACACTCTTATTTCACCAATCTCACATGTGGTCTTTTTCTGGGTCTTTTACAATCTATTGGAATCCAGTTTCTTATTTCAATTTTCCATATATTATCATCTCCTCTAGCAATATTTCCAACCTAACTCCATTTTAATTTTTTAATCTTTTCAAATGATGTCAGTGATAGATACCTTTTTGTTCTTTTACCCATGTTTTACATTTTTGATCTCTTCTAGTTACTCCTAACATGTATTTCTCTTTACTTCTTTGAGTGGTCTGAAGTCTCTGTATTGCTTTTCTATTAAGTCTCCAATTCTCATGTCCACAAATAAGAACTGGTAAAACACATTTATTAAAAACCTTCCTTTTCAAATACATAAACATGTTTCATTTTAATATTAAATTCTTTCTATCAAAAGCACTGCTACAAAGTTTAATTCTATGATTAATTTCATCCATGATATTTCCATGTATAGTAATAATCTGAACAAGATATTTGTAGTTGTTAACTTCTTCTCAATCATCATTATCAATCTTTATTTTCATCTTTTGGAAAAATCCATTGAATATTACTTTAGTCTTTTTAACATTTACCTTTAGTCCTACTTATTTACTTTCATCTGATAACTCTTGCCACATTCTGTAAAGCTCAGAAGCATTATTTGCAAAAACAACTAAATTATCTGCAAAATCTAAATGACTTAAATAATCTCCATCTACTTTTATTCCTTTAGATTTCCATTTTAAGCCACAAAATACTTCTTGCAGCACTGCTGTAAAGAGTTTGAAGATATGGTGTCATTCTCTCTTACACCTTTCTAAATGTTAACCAACCTAGTATCATTATAAAATATAATTGTTGCTGTTGCATTTTTATAAATATTCTTCACAATATGACAATATCCTTGATGAGCAATGCTTTAATCACTAATAAAATGCTTATAGAATCAAATACGTTTTAATAATCTACAAATCCGAAGCATAATAGCAAATCATATTTATTGGTCTTTTCTATTACTTAATCCATTGTACTAAAAACACTTTTAATTCCAGCTTCTTCTTTCTTTGGTTAGTTGAAATTCAAAGTTTTCTGAAGATAAGTTGTAATTACCTTGGTAAAAAAATTGTATAAAACTGATAAAAGATGGATAGATTTGTAATTTCTAACCACCTTTTTTAAAATATAAATATTAATAGTGCATTCTTCCAATCATGTGGTACATCTTTATTATTTCAACATTTGGTATATGCCTTTGAACAAAAAAAATTCTACTTCTTCACCTGTTTCTCTTTAAGATATTGATTATAATCCCATCATTACTTGGAGCTTTTCCCTTCTTCATAAATTTAATTGCATATCTCACTTCTTCATTTAAATTCATGGGCAATTCAAAAGGTATAATAATTGTAAGAGGTACATGTTCTTTATTAGTATATAATTCCTAATAAAACTCTTCTAACCATTTCATGATGTCATCTCTTTTTTTAGTAATAGTTCCATCTTTTTTTCTTATTGCAGATATATGTTTCCTACTTTTGAGACTTTTACTCTCTTCTATAGCTTTCCTTGCTAGTTCACAATTATACTTTCTTATATCTTTATCAACACACAATTTTACAAAATTTGAGATATTTAATCCTTAATACAACATTTTTATATATATTCATATTTCTTCTTTTCTTTAAAAATTGTATTGTCTCAAGAGAAATTTTATTGGTCAATTGCTGCTTTTTTCTACTAGCTATCTTTGTTGAAGTTTTAAAAGTGTATCAGTTATTTTCCTATTAATTTCATTCAAATATTAATCATGTTCAAAATTTGCTAATATTTGAAAATGATTTGTAAGTTCTAATTTAAATTCAGTAGAACGTTTCTGAAGATTAGGAATATCAACTGTGAATATTGTTTTTCTTGATAATTTTTGTCTCTCTAGTTTTACAATCTCGAAATATGTATTTCTGATAGTCAAAATATAATCTATTTCTGCTGTATCTTCATTTGAATACTTCCATGGCTACTTCCTTTTAACATTTTTCTCAAAAAAAGAATTCATATGTTTTTCTGCAAACTCCATAAGTCTATGCCATCTTTCATTTCTATTACCATAACCAAATTTACCTATAACAGTTTTATCATTCAATTGTTTACCAATTCTAGCATTAAAGTCTCCCATAACAATTTTAAAATGTTGTTTGGTCTGATCAAAAGTTTTTTATACATCCATATAAAAATCCACTACTACTTCATCACTACTGTCTCACACACCATCAATCTCCACAATGCTGCTCTTCAACTTTCTATTTGTAATGAATCCTATCCCAATTGTACTTCCAATATTTGTGCCTTTGTAGTAGAGTACATGTCCACTTATTAAATCAATTTGTCTCTTCACCTTTTTTTCTAATGTCATAAAGTTCAATAATGTCCCATTTAATATAAGACACTTCTTCCAATTCTTGCAATCTTCTTTCATATGAAAGTAATCTACAGGTGTAAGTACTTTAATAAAATGTTAACATGAAATAAAAGCCTGGGTCTGCAATCAGGAGATTTTTAGCATCCTCTGTCTTCATCCATCAACCACTGCCTTGGCTGGTAACTTTACAGCCTTCAGGGAATAAGAGCCATGATTTATTTTTGTCTGTCATGATATGATTGTAAATATCTATTGGAACATTTTTTTCATTCACATACATATTCATTCTGCCTTATCAGACAATTGAGAAGAAACACTATGGTGTTTCTTAAACTCCGAGGTAAAAAGCAATAAATTCACCATGCTGACTAATGTGTGTTGGTGAGCAGCCCATCCATAGTAATAAAAGCTGCAATGACAAGAACATATGCAGTGGACATTAGGAATTTGTCCTGTTTGGGTTCTTTAAAGCCTCCAAGAGGAATCAAAGGTCCTCCTTTCAGAAAACAGTAAAATCCTTTCTGCAGCTCAATTGAATATAAAATAGGTAAATCAATGAAGCTGATATAAAATTTTTATAAATTGTTATAAATAAACAAAGATTTTCTGTCACACATTTACATTATTATGTAGATGTAAATATGAAAATACAAATTGTTACATTATTTTATTATATTTGTTAATTAAAATTAGTGTTGTTATTAATAGTTAGATGCTTGCTTATTTCTCATCTGAATTCCAAGTAGATTATTTTACTTTCTCTTATAATATTATTATTAATGGGGAGGGGATAACAGTCAGGATACATGGTTGAATCTGCATAAAGGCTGGTTCTTTAGGTGGGCTGATCCTGATCATTATTCATGACTATTATAAATTAGTTTATTAAAAAATAAAAACTGTATAATCACTCCACCATGTATACAGTCATCTGTTTGGTATTCATAATTTCTTTAGACTAATTTAATTCATGAACATTTTATGTTTTCTTATATATTTTGATTAATTACCATTAGTGGTGCATTATATTTATTATCAATTATCAATTTTGTTAAAAGGGCACTTGCCATTACATTTGGATGCTAGTCCAGGATAATCTCAAGCAAAATAAACAGGAATTGAATCCAATTTAGTATAAAATGTATATTTTTTATTAGCATTCAGAAAATAAATAAATTACCTATTGAAATATAAAATAATAAATAATACTTCGCTAGATGATAAAGATAGGAATTTATATTTTGTTGAAAAAAATAAAATAAAATCAATAAATAAATATGTGTCTTTATATAGAGATAGAGGTGGGAATAGATTGGTAGAGATAATAATAAGCAAATAAATAAAATAAGGCATTAAAATGAAATATAGTACAGTGATAGAGAGAGCCTACATAGTGGAAAGAGGGATGGAGAGGATCAGAAAACATGGTTGGGTCTGTATAAATGCTTGTCATTTAGGAGGGTCCAGTCTTGTCATTATCCATGATTATTACAAATTAGTTAATTAAAAATAAAAACTGTAAAGTCACTTCATCCTGAATGCCATTTGGAATTCATAATTCCCTTAGTCTAAGTTAATTCATAAACATTTTACATTTTTTTATATAATTTGATCAATCAATACTATTAATGTCATATTATATTTATTATCAATTATAATTTTTGTTAAAAGGGCGCTTACCATGACATTTATGTATATATATTGTACTGGTCAAAACATGTTTATCCATCTAACATGAGCTGTAACTCACAAAATATACTTCAAAACCCAGTCAAGCCCGAGATTTAGGTCAGGGACCATCCTGAATTCGAACCCACTCTCTAAGCCCCAGATGCAACACCTAATGAATAACATAATAGTGATGGCACATGAGAATTAATTTTAATCCAGCCCACTAGCAAAGCGTGAGAAGACAATGAGACATCTATTGACTATGCTAAACTAAAATATATATAAGCATGGCTGTACTTTTGGAAATGGAGAAAAAGATATTCGAACTACTTAAACAAGTTAGACAATAAAATATAGTTTAATATAATGATAAATTATTATACATTATGACTTAGTTAATTGCATACATTAGTATGTGTGTGAATGAGCAAGCGGTAGATGATTACATAGTGTCATTCACGCTATTATTTCTCATATGCTCTTTTATTAAAAAAAAAAAAAACAAGAGTAAAAATCATTCATAAATCAAAGTTTTAGAGGAGTGGATGAGATGTATAGGTATGAATAAAATATTGGGGATTGGATGAGGAAGATGGGGATTTAATTTGATATTGATATATGGTGTGTGAATATATAAGGAGTTTGTTGTTTTAAAATATAAAAATAAGAGGTGGTGGTCATGTGATGTTTATTAGCTTAAATAATATATACTATACATAAACACACATCTTTGGTGGGTCCAATATTAAGATACCAATCAATTATTAGAAGATTACATAAAATTGCTATTAACACTTTGATTTACGGTTCTGAAACATGGTGACTAAATTATTTTGGGGAGCATTCTGGGATTCATTACAGATATAATACAAACTATTTTCATGCCATTACGGTCGTGAAAATAAATAAAATACATTTGAAAAACATATTTGATTATATGACAAAAATACTTAATTAAAATTCTGTTAATTAGCGCTGGTAAGAAGAATGCTTTATTTTCCCCAAGGCAAATAGATACTCTTAAATACAGAAATAAGTTACGATGGTGGGATTGTATAAGACTGAAATAAATTTAATTAATAAAACTAGAAGTAGTTGGCATTTATATATATTTTAAGCAGAGTGCAATTTTAATATTAGAGCATTAAAACTGGGTCATGAAGCAAAAGAAATAAATATATGAAGAAGTTTGCGGTGCTGACATTATAACCAAGAAATAGCAGGAAAAAGTCATGCTTCAGGACAAAAGACGTAGATAGGCATGCCATGGACATTGCCGACATGCAGGCCTTTTTATAAGAAGAAAGGGGGATGGGCATAGCATGTGCCAGACTTAGGGAATCACCACCAGAGGCCTTTTTATACAAAAAATGGTTCTGGAAAGTGTCAACTATCCTCAGAATAAGGCTTGAAAAATAAATCTATGGGTTCGAACTTGTCGCAACCCCCAGATTAGAAGACTAGAAGCACATAATATATATAAACATGAAGATAAGGCCAAATGTCAGTAACCCAGTAATGATAAATGTCATTAATGACATTGAATAAGTTTACTGCTTTAAAATAAATGACCCTTGTTTAAATGCCATAATTTATATAATTAATTTGCTATGCCACTAGAATATATATATAGAGAGATGTCCCTAAATAAAATATACGTTAAGATTTTCTCTAGTAAAAGAAACATTAAGATCTACCCCCTTCCCTTTTCTACTATTTAAAATAATTCAATCCCACCTTCATGGATTTTATAATAACTGAAATATTTAAGTACTGTATTTGATATTTTAAGAGTAGATAAAAAAGAAAGCTAGCAGTTATAGAAAACAACTAATAGGTCACCTTTTCAGAAATGAATAAATAATATTTTAAAATTTCAAAGCATTAATTAGCCTAAGTTCTGGATTCACCTCAGGTAGAAAATCCAGAGTTAAACAAATAACAAATAGTTATACCAAAAACGAACCTAAAATGTTGATTCATAAAAAAAAACAATCTGGCGAACATATTAATTAATAATGCATTGTTTTAAATAGGGATGTTAATAACCTTGCTTCATGAAGGTTTTTTTAAAAAAAATGACAGAAAAGATCTTTATAAATTAAGCTCACCAGTTTGCTTGAGGTTGGCATATTAATAATAAAAGCACACATATAAAATCAAGTAATAAATAAATGACTGCACCAAGGTTAAAGAAAGTTAGAGCATATGAGAGAGATTAAATTTATAGAAATAATTTAAGAGCAATTTACATATTATATTAGAAATAAAGTTAAATAATACATTAGGAGAAGAAGTCTTGATAATAGAGATTGAAATTAGTTAGACTAGCTTGACTTGCGGCTTGAAAATTTACCTTGCACCATTTTAAGAGTTCATATTTCAAAGTCTGCTCATGCATGGCAATTGATTTTTAAATAACAGCAAGCTTATATTTAGCATTCCAAAGTTCTCCATCAGGCCTTTACTTCATTCTAGGGAGCATGATATAATGGCAGTGGCAGATGATGACCCAACAGAGCCGAGAAGGGTGGTGGATTTACTACTACATCATTATTTTTTTAACTTTCACATGAGCGTAGGTTATGTTCACTGCTGTTCTTTCAATAGTAGCTAATCTCTTGGTGATTTAAAAACCAGCCATTTTATACTGTGCCCAGGTATTTCTGGAATGCTTTTAATTACTTAGTCCATTGTTTTTGAAAGATGCAACTGTTAGATAATGTCCAAAAATAAATTCAAAGCTATTTCCAGATTAGAAATAGATTTGAAAAAAATGTTTATAATTAAAAGAAAATATTTAATCTTAATCCCCATGTTATTTTAAGTCAAACTTTAATTAAAAATACCTTCCCCAGATTAAAACAATAGTGTTTCCAACCCTTTAATTATTTTTAGACAATTAACAGTTGCATCATTCCATCTTGGATTTTATAAAATATACATTTTAATAAAAAAAGTACTTTAAAAAGAAAAAGTTTAAAATGACGTAAAATAAAATATTTACAAAAAAAAATCAATATTTTGTTAGTATTTTGCTCCTATATATATATATCTGAGCCGCACCTATAATACTTTAATAAAAAAAAACTAATAATTAATAAAAAAAAAAAAATAATTTAAAAAAAATTGTTAGTGAAACGTTAAAATTTTATAACTTAAGAGCGCATCTCAAATATATACATAATATATATATGTATGACAAAAGGAGCGGGATGGGATATAGAGTTTAAACACAGGTTAGGAGATGGAACTATGAAGCTCAATCTTAAGCTAAGATTGACTGCTTCAATATATTAAAATTTAGCACGATAGATATTCAGAAAAATATGTAATATGGATTATATATATGTAATAATTTATAGATTTACTTGAAAAAATGTATTTAAAATTTAATTTAAAATAATCAGAAAGATATTAATAAATGTAAAATATGATTGCTTTAATAAATTGTTTGTAATAAAGTTAATTAACTTCTTAATACGTTGATACAAACTGGCAACATTTTAAAATCATTTGCAAAACATAAGCATATTGAATTGGCCTACCATATGATGCCTACTAATTATTCAATCTTACAATAGGTGGCAATAAAGTTATACTGCATTGTTAATAACATGCCTAGTTATATGAAAAAGTTGCATACATTTAAATGGGAACAGGTTATTAAATTATATAATTATTAGCTGTAGTCATGGCTTTTCTCATGTTAGTAGAAAATTACCAAATTGTTTTAAAACAAGTACCAATAAAAAAATAGTCCAACAAAGAAAGAAAACTATGCAAGATTTATCAAGATTGATGCAATATTTGTTGAGTTATTAAATAACAAGCAAACTAACAAACTTTCAAATTTGTGTATAAAAGATATAATAGATAAAGGGTAAAAAAATAAAGGATTTAATATGTTTAATTCTTTTAGAGTTCTAGTATTTATCCTGGTTCCGTTGATTGCAAATATTAAAAGAATATAATATAATTGATAATTAAAATCTATTTAAGTAATATTTACATGAAACAATAATACATGAATTATCAATAGCAGTTAAAAATGATTACTGTAACACATTGTTTTATAAACAATGTTGTATGTCAAATAAAATTGTTTTAATTATAATTATTTAAATTTTAACATTCTTTATGTATGTTTGTACCATATTAGGATGATAAAATTTCAGAGCCATTTTAAAACTTAGTTTATCATGTGAGAAATATATTTAAATTGAAATCCTAATACTTGATCAAATCTAGTAGTATAACTGATTGTAAATGTTAATTTCCATTATTTGCTTTTCTTCACTGTACCCATAACTTTCTCGCATAAAAATTACTATTGTAATGCATTTTTATATTAGAAATTACCAAAATTTATAAAACAATAAAAGTGTGTGAGATTCATCAAAATTAATGCAATATGTAGCTGTTTTCATGGTTTATATATTTATGTAATATTTCCATGAAAATGACTATTATTTTGATTCATTTTTATATTTTCAAATAATATACGAGTTATTAACATCAATATTGCAAAAATATAACTTTTTTCAAACAGTTATACTAATGAATTTGATCAACTTTAAGGATTTCACTTTAAATATATGGTTCAAATGAAATAATTAATTTAGAATGTATTTACGAAATCAAATTTTATGTAGTTTTGCAAAAACTATAATTCTACTACTGAATTTGATGGAACTTTTAGGATTTTAGTTTAAATATATTTCTCATATGATAAATTAAATTTTTAAATGACTATAAAATTTTAATATTGTAGTACTTTTTCATGCTCTCCTTGCAAGTGAGAAATTAAATATGTCATCCAAACAAAATTTAATTAATATAAAATATATTGGTATAAATCCAGGATATTGTCATCTTTTAAACAATATTTATAAAAATGCAACAGCAACAATTATATTACATAATGATACTAGAAAAGTCAACAGTGAGAAGGGTGTAAGACAGGATGACTCCATATTTCCAAAACTTTTTACAGCAGTGCTGCAAGAAGTATTTTGTGAATTAAAATGGGAAGCTAAAGAAGTGAAAGTAAATGGAGATTATTTAAGTCATTTAGATTTTGCAGATGATGTAGTTGTTTTTGCAAATAATGCTTTAAAGCTACAGAAAATGTTGCAGGAGTTATCAGATGAAAGTAGCACTAAAGATAAATGTTAGAAAGACTAAATTACATGTTCAATGGATTTTCTCAAAATATAAAAACAAAGATTGATTATGATGAGTTAGAAGAAGTTAACAGTTAAAAATACTTTGGCCAGATTATCAATACAGTTGGAAACATAATGGATGAAATTAATAATAGAATTAAACTTGATTGGAGTACTTTTGATAGAAATAATTTGATACTAAAAGGAAATATGCCTGGGTTTGAAAAGGAAGTTTTTAGTAAATGTGTTTTACCAGTTCTTACTTATGGATCTGTGACTTGGACACTTAATAGAAGAGCAATATAGAGACTTCAGACCACTCAAAGAAGTATGGAGAGATGCATGTTGGGAATAAGAAGAAGAGATCAAAAATGCAATATATGAGTAAAAGAACAAGCAGGTGTTACTGACCTCATTGAAAAAATTAAAAGACTGAAGTGGAGTTGGGCTGGACATATTGCTAAAAGAGATAAAAGATTGACAATTGAAATCTTAAATTGGATTCCAAGAGATTATAAAAGACCCAGAAAGAAACAACATGTGATATGGATGGATGAAATAAAGTGTGCAGGGATGATGTGAAGAAGAGAAACTAAAGATCAGAGAAGATGGATTGAACTTGGAGAGACCTTCATCATGCAGTGTATTGATAATGGTTGATGATGATGATGATATTGATGCACTAAAATTTTATCTCAAATTACCAAAAACTATTATTAGCTCCATTTCTCTAGTATGCATTTTAATAAACAATCTGGAACAATTTCCAACATCTATAATTTTTTAATGAATATTGATGTTTATGCATTTTTATGATGTCATTAAAATTTTTTATGATTCTGACACACTTTTATATTGCAAATTACAAAAGTTTTTAAAACAATTAAATACCATAAAGCAAAATCTATAGCTACAAAACTCCAACTAAAAGAAAGAAAACTGTGCAAGATTCATCAAGATTGGTATAATATTTGTTGAAATTTCAATAACAAACAAACAACTTTCACTATTATATATATATCATGTTTAACTGGTAGCAAATCTATAAAATTATTCAAATAAGCCATCTTGGTTTAAAACTTTAAGGTTTAATTTAAGCTTAGGTTATTAGTTTAATAGTACAAAAAAAGTTAAAAAGGATTGTGATATACATAATTATTTGATACCAACCAAGAGCAAAATCTTGAAACTACATATGGGATATGAAGTAAATGCAATATCATATGGTTATTTAAACTTACAGCATTATAAAAAAAAAGAGATGACCATTTTTGCTATAATAAGCTGAAAGAATGAAATGACAATGTGTTGGTTTTCCACTTACAGTAAATTATAAGCAGGTAAAATAATTGTTAAATAATTCCATTTTAAGACAATGACCTTTCTAATAATAATCCATAGAAAAACAGTGAAAGCAAAAATATTACTTATTAGTTATAGCTATTTCTGATTTAAGAATGTTTGAACTATGTGTGATTTGTTTTTACCCTTTAGTTAAAATAAATAGTCCTACATTTACTGATTAATATTGAATGGTTAATAGCTTAGTTATAGAACAGCTACCTAAAAGAATCCTATATTTAATTAGCATCTAAAAATGCTGAAGTTCTATCAGTCTGTATTTAAACCAAATCCATACAAAAACAGTAATCATGCACTAACAGGCCAACAATAAATAAAATGAACAATATACTTATTATTTATTGATTGTCTGAAGGTTTGTGATGTTAGTATTTACCTATAGTAATATGCTAACCTATTTCAATCTAGTTAATTTGTTAAATATTTTTTTTTATAAATTTTATATTTCTTTAAATATATTCAATCAATAGTAATAACACAAAGGTTAGTGTGAAACAAAATTAAGAATAGCCTAATTGAATAAAACATTATTTTAAATTCAGTAATTACAAATCTAAGATTACTGGTTCAATTCCTATTCTAGCTGACAATGGTCAGACCAACAACACTTGAAGAATGGAAGACAATAATTTCTTCTAAATGTTATGTTCCACATTAATGTGGGTGGCAAATTCTACACTAAGTTAAATAAAAATAAAAACAAAATTGTACACAATTTTCCAAAGGCTGATAAGCCTGCCATATGCCCCTAAAATAGCAAAAAAATAAGGAATATATGCACAGTTATGTATAAAGTCAACTCATCACTTAACAATTTGTTAGATAATTCAAAAGACAAAATACTAAGTGACCATGCCACACAAGTGTTTTTTTATAATTGCATGCAGTGCCCCATTTTGTAATTCTGTATACTACAAAGAATCACATGCGAATTGGCCAGCATATATACTTATACAACAGAACTAAACAATACAATGAATACAATTTGATTTCTTTGTTAATCATGAGCTTATTACAAGTCATACTTTCAGTCTTACTAATGTAAACATGGTTTGTGCTGAAAAAAAAAACATAAAACAAAAATATAAGGAGGCATGGGCAATTACAAAGGATTCAAATGCAATTAATAAAGGGGACATGCCTTCCATTATTAAAAAAAATTGAATATTTAAATGCTTCATTCACATAATAAATTATCTCCATATATAGGCATAATTTTTAACTGCTAAACAAGACAGCACTATTATTCTGATAGTTGTCTGCTGAAAGCATGCTTAGTGGAATGTAAATGTTTTGTATAGTAACTATTACCTTTCCTTAATACTCAATTATAACGACTTTATAATAATTACTATAATCAAAGAAAAGAGAATTAAATATCATTTAGAATTATTGAATCTATTTAGAAAAATACAAATAAAATTTGAATTATTTTGTAAAAACATTTGATAATTTCAATTAAATTATAAAAATAATATAGCATATAACTACAAATAAAAAGTTTATGACGAGCAATTCTTTGAGTAGTTAGTGCTTATTTGATACATATAAAATTCCTATTCTTAGTATTTAAATCCTCATTCTTATACTGTTTCTGATTTTTTTATCTTTATTAATGAGATTTGGGACTCAAAGTTGGAAGGAATGCAAACATGCATCTAGCAACCAGCTTTAACTTCCATTTTATTTGTCAAACTAAAAACATTTAATAGCCTAACTTTCTTGAACATTTATATAGATTGTGAATTCAGTTTGATTATTATACAATTTAGACCATTTCCTTATTTGCTGCAGTCATCTTATTCTCTTGAATAAGATTGTTAATAATAACAACAAATCATCAATATTTCAGTTTTAACAATGTGATAAGTCAAGAATGGTTCTCCATTCTATGGCCATCTACTACAAGCTTAAAATTTTGATTTGGGTTCAAAACTTTAGATTGACTAGAATTTCAAATTTTTAATTTGATAAATAAAATGGAGTTAAAAGTTGTTTCTGGATACATATCTGCATTTTTTTCTACTTTGAGTCTTTGGCTTAATTGAAAAAAACAAAAACCAGAGATTAATCTGATGGTGGGATTTAAATACTACGATAGAGATTTTATATGAAAGGAATAATAACTGATTATTCAAGCTTATGCTAGGATGTACTAAACTGGAGAGGTGCTCTTGTTTTATCATATTATTTAAAAGATGGTAGTTTAGTGATTTATTTATTATATTTACTTCAATAGCTAGCTTTATTAAACTTTAAGAACAAGAAATGAGAGAATGCTTTTAAAAAGTGTTTTTTTTCTTACATAACCTATGTATGCTTATAAGTAAGAACATAAATAAATAAACTGAAATGTCATTGAAAATTCCGGAAAATGCAACATAACCTAATTCCATAAATATTTTTAATATGAACTTAACAAAGACAAGATTATGTCGTTTCAGGAAGATGACAATCAGTTCAATGAACTTTTTTTTTTTTACATTAATTTTTAAAACACTTTCTTATTTAACCTTTGATCGGAAGAGATTTAAAATTCAATGTAATATACGAAATGTAGTTTCTAAAATGTCAAAATAAAATGATAAAATAAAGCAATAATAATATTAATATTACTATATAATTGAAGTAAACAAAAAAATATAGTTTATTTAAAAATATATATGTCCAATTTCTTTTTTAAATATAAATTTTTTAAAAGTTGTAAATAAATATATCTTAGCTCAAAACTACAACTTTAGTCTCTATCATCAATAGATACGTTACTTTTTAAAGCTTATTTTATTAGCTCAGCGATTTAACTAAACTAGAAATCCCACCCCAGTCTCCCTTTTGCGGTTTAACACAATCATAAAGTCATGGACTCAAGATCTAATGCTTTTTGAAGTGAGGCTCAATCTGACTGCCCAGTAATTAATCATCCGAATATTTATCGCCAGTCTTTTAAATTTTAATTAAATTATAAAGCGATATTTAGACAATTTAGTAGTAATAATATCAGTACAAAAGATGATCGAATTGGGATTGAAAAGATGAGAAATTAAATTTAATTAATCTATAGCTTACATATATAACAATGTTTAACAAATAATATATGCAGTGCATTGAACTTGGCGAGACCTTTATCCTGCAGTGGATTGATAATGGTTGTTGTTGATGATGACAGTCGCTACTAAGGCCTGAAATATTTAGAGAAGAGAATAATATCGTTTAAAAAGTTGTGTTTTAAATTTTTACTAACCTATGGGTTATTATTAACTGTAGAATGTATTTGGAAAAATATAAATAAATTTTGAATTTAAAAAAAAAAATCTAATAATTAAACTTGGTAAAAGAAATAGTCTTAACATATCATTGCAGTTATTTAATAAATGTTAAATTTTCTGCCTAGAGACAATTTAAGATGATTAACCAAATGATAATAAGGGTTCAATTCTGGCAGTAGTGTGACACTGATGCACTCATTTAATATAATTTACCTAAAATTAAATAAAAATAAGGGTAAACAATGGTTCAAAGCCAACAGGAAAAATAGTACATACTTAGCCAAAAAAGAAGAATTCATCATATGGTAATTGTATTTTTGTTTTATGACTCACTAGATAAAAGTAGAACTTTTACATTCTATTAGCTAGACATCATTTACTAATCATGCATTTGATAACAAGCAAGTTTGATTATAAGTGTACTACCTGATAAAAATTTAGGTCTAAAATTTCTTAGTTACAGGAAAAAATTCTAAGTTTAATATGGATTCAAATCTCAACATTTAAACAACTATTACACGGTATCATTCTTCTTCATAATATTATTATTAAATATATATATACCATGTTCAACTATTTTCAATTTATTAATCATTAATGTCACAGTTCAGTTTTACAATTCAAATTGAACATTTAATATTTAACATTCTTATCGGCAACTGTTATTACTATGTGATTATTTATATAATATTTAAACATGGATGGAGTACTGACCAATGTACATTAGCTAGAATAATGATCTTTTTTCTCAGTTTGCCTGATAGTTCTTAAGTGAAATATCAATTGCATTTTTTGAAGGCAGAATGAATGTGTGTGTGAATGACATTTTTTTCTAATCGTGACAGAAAAAAAAAAAACCACAACCTTTTTATCCAGGTTGCTGTAAAATTGCTAACCTCAAGGCAGTGATTAGAAGATGAAGGATGCTAAAAGTCACCTAATTGTGGAGCCAGGCTGCAATTTGATGATGACCTTTTATTTAGGTACTTACAACTGTGGTTCATTTTTAAGTAAAAGGAAGATTGCAAAAATTGGAAGAACTGATTAATATTAAATGGAAAAGGCAAATAGATTATTGGTTTAAAAAGTGGACATGTACGTACTACAAAGGCACAAACATTGAGTACAAATAAGTAGAATTTATTATAAATAAAAAATGAAAAATCAACATTAAGGTGTATAGACAGAATGGCAAGATTAGTTATTTAACTTAATGGTAGATACCAAATTCAGATAATTTTAGTTTATTCCCCAACAAGTTTACATTTTGATGAAGAAAGGATTTTTATATGAATGCATACAAGATTTTTGATCAGACCAAAAAATATTTTTAAATTGTCATGGGAGACTTTAATGCTAGAATTGGTAAAAAAGTTAAAGGTGAAGTTGCTGTATGTAAATTTGGTTATAGTTGTAAAAATGAGGACATAGACATGTGGAGTTTGTAGAAAAAAAAAACTTTATATTATGAATTCTTTTTTTTTTTTTTTTTGAGAAAAATGCTAAACAGAAATGGACACAGCAGAATTGGAATACATTTTGACAAATAGAAAATATGTATTTCAAGATTGTAATATTCTTAATAAATTTAACTCACAAAGTGATCATCGATTAATTAGAAAATATGTGATAATGCAAACCCAGAGAGATTAAAATTATTAAGAAAAACAGTATTCACAGTTGATAATCCTAATCTTAAGAAACATTTCGATGAACTTAAAATTGAACTTGAAAATCTTTTTCAAATATTAACAGATTTTAAACATGATTCAGATTTGAATAAAATCAATAGGAAGATAACTGATACACTTTTAAAAACTGCAACAAAAATAGCTGGAACAAAAACAACAATTAACCAGTAAAATTTCTAGTGGGACAATATAATTTATGAAAAGAAATATATGAAAATATATAAAAATGATGCATTAAGAAGAATTGAATATCTAGAATTTGTAAAATGATGTCAAAAATAGTTGATAGTGATGTAAGAAAGTATAATTGTGAATTGGCAAAAAAGCTATAAAAGTGAATAAATGTCTCAAGAGTGCAAAACAACATCTTGGTATTGATAGGAAACTTATCTATACAATAAGAAAAAGAGATAGAATTACTACTAAAAAGAGAAATGACATAATGAGGAGGGTAGAAGAGTTCTACCAAGAATTATAAAGCAGTAAAGAACAAGGTAAAGTATCCCCTATAACTATTATATCTTCTGAATTATCCAGGATTTTAAATAAAGATATAAGACATGCAATTAAATCTATGAAGAATGAAAAATTTGCAGATAAAGATAGAATTAAAACCAATATTCTAAAAGAAGCAGAAAAAACAGAATTTTTTTTTAATGAAATTATATATCAAATATCCAAATGATGAACTTATATCAGATGGTGGGAAGAATGTGGTATTATTATTAATATTTAAAAAATATGATAAAGAAAATTTTAGAAATTAGAGCCTGATCAATTTTTTTTATCAGTTTTATACAATATTTTTACAAGATAATTGCAATTCATCTATAGCAAACTTTGGATTTTAACCAACCAAAATAACAAACTGGATTTAAAAATGGTTTTAGTACAATGGACCATATGTAAGTATTGAGAAATATTATAGAAAGGACCAATGAATATGAGTTGCCATTATTTTTGGGATTAGATTTTAAAAAAGCCTTGATTCTATAAGCATTTCTTCAGTGAATAAAACATTAGATCATCAAGGCATTGATCCAGAATATAGTCATATTATAAAGAATATTTATAAAAATGCAACAGTAACAATTAGATTACACAATGATACTAAGAAGATTAACATTGAGAAAGGTTTACAACAGAGTGACACTATATCTCAAAACTATTTACAGCAGTTTTTCAAAAAATATTTTATTGATTAAAATGAGAAATTAAGAGAGTAAAAGTAAATGGAAATTATTTAAGACAACTAGATTTTGAAGTTGATGTAATTGTTTTTCCAAATAATGTTTTACATTATTAGAAAATGTTACAAGGATTATCAGATGAAAGTAAGACAGTATGTTTAAAGATAAATGTTAAAATTATTAAAGTAATGTTTAATGAATTATTTCAAAAGAATAAAATAACGATTGATAATGATGAGTTATAAAAGTTAATAAGTACAATTATTTTGATCAGATTATTACTACAGATGGAAACATAATATAGAATTAAACTTTATTTGAGTGTTTTTGGTAGAAATGATATAATATTAAAAGGAAATATACCTATGTGTTTGAAAATAAAGGTATTTTTAATAAATATGTTTCAACAGTTCCTATTTATGATCCGTGACTTGGATACTTAACATAACAGCAATACAGAGACTTCAGATCACTCAGTGAAGTATAGAAAGATACATGTTAAAAGTAACAAGAAGAAATCAAAAATGAAATACATGGATGAGAGAACAAATGGGTGTTACTGACATCACTGAAAGAATTAAGAGATTGAAATGGAGTGCATATTGCCAGAAGAGATGATAATAGATGGACAGTTAACATTTTAAACTGGATTCTAAGAGATCGAAGAAAAGGGATTGAACTTAGAGAGACCTTCATCCTGAAGTGGCTGGTTAATGATTGAAGATGATAGTGATAAAATACTGAATGTATGCTATGCAGTTAAAGAGAAAGTAAATTCTATGTTAGAAATCTGAAATTAATTGTTTTAGAAAATATATAATGCTTATGTACTTTTTATGAAAAAATTTACATTATATAAAAATAATTTACAAGTCAGATTTTCTAAAGTCATTTTAATAAACTTGCAAATAATTATTCTCTCTTTTATATCCTCTTTTATGTTAATTACTAGTTTTTCAGTCAAACAAAAAAACCATTTTTATTCAACTGCTACATTGTTATATGAATTACTGATACTTGAAGAAATAAAAATAAGTTTGTAATAAGGCATTGCTTTCCACCTCTAACTTGAATAAGTACTGAGTTGTTGTTTCTTTTAACTTTTTTTATTAGTTCTTTTTTTAATATTTATTAAATATCAGATTTAATCTAGGAAAATAAGAAATGTAAAAAAAATTAAATAAAAGAGTATGTTTTAAAAAAAATCAAGAATTTTTCTTTTATGTATTTCATATAAATTAATTAATTTACAATATGAATATGAGAATATTGTAAAAAAATCCAATTTTATCAATTTGCAAAACTGTTTTAGTATTGTGTTGATTAACTTTTCTTAGGTTATATTTTCGCTTTTAATTATATGGTAACGTTAATTAGTGTCAAAAGTACGTTTTAAAAAAAAAAAATTAATTCAAATCTTTAGTAATTGGCATTTTGATAAGTGAAGAATGTGTTCATAAATAATTTACTTTTACAAAAATATTAAAAGAAAGGGAAATGTCAAGGATACTTGCATTATAAAGTATCTAAACTTATTGTAAATACAGTAATTAAAATAAACAATTTGCCTATGCATTAAACTGAATATATAAAACAGGATATAAAATTAAAATATTTATTATTCCACTTTTTGTTCTCTTTTCATTAAAGAAAATTTTACATTATTGAAATTTTTATATCATAAATTTATCTGTACCAATCTTAAACATTCAACAATCTCTTACAATAAGCTACAATTGTTTAAATAAGCATTTATTTTATAACGAAGGTATTCATTTATTAATAACATTCTCACAGCGTCTGCGCAATTAGCTTAACAGGCTGTCACACTATTGTAATTGTTTAAATAGTATTTGAAGATATAATTAGTATTATTACTACTACTATTTGTTGAATATGAGTGTGATTTCTTCATAGCATTATAATTGTGGGAGAATAGTTAATTTCCATTTGCATTTCATACTAATACTGTTATAATTTATCAATGAACAAATAGATATAATGATAAGTTCAGTAGTCCCTCTATATCCTTAAAATTTGTGTTCAGGTCATTCTGTAGATATGTAAGCTATATTATAAATGCTTAATGACTGATCTCTAAAGCCTCTGTATTGGAGAAATAAATTTTGGAATAACAATATGGAGTTGGAAGGAAATATAAGAATGAGAGATGAACCAAAGACACCAAAATGTATGGGAACTGAACTGAGTTCAGACCCATATAACTATATAACCTGATGGGCTTGAGTTGGAAACATTAAGGTGTTTTCAGTTTAAGACTCATAGTTTTGTAGTTAAATGGAGATAAAAGGTGGTTGCTGGAGGGTTGCATTAGATTTTAAGATCTAGATGCAGTGCTCTCAGATCCAAGGCTCCTCACTGACGAAGGCCACAAGCCAGAAACTAGTCTGGGGATATTGGCTGAGTAGGCATTAAATGGGGATTTTATGCACAAGCCTTCTGGCATCCATTGATTACTCTAGCTTGCTGTGTGTGGCATACGTATAGTAAGTATTGCCTGTTTTAATGAAAGATGAAATAAGCATCACAGACATCATTGAAAAAACTAAAGGTTGGAATAAAGTTGATCTAAATTGAAACTGGGTTAAATTTTTGTCTTATAAAGGGCAATTTATTGACAATTGAAACAGAAGATAGGTGAATGAGATAAAAGAAGCTATGGAGTAGAGAACTTTATTATACTTGGAGAGATTTTCATCATAGTGTAGATCAAGATTAAAAAGGATGATAAATGATAGCAATATGCACTAATACAAACCTATATATATACAAACATATGTCATATGGATATATCTATTAAAAATATATGCAACATATATATATAAGTACATGCATATTCTCTATATACTGTGGGGAAAAAATTAAAAAAATATTATTTTTTTATTAATTTCTCATTATTTTTTATATTTTGTTTATTATAATTTTTTTTAGTTATAGGTAAATGAAACATTGATACAAAATAGATGACAAGGAAGATTTCTGTAGATCGCATATAGAAAAATGGAAAAATAATATAAAGAGTTTATGTTTAGTGCTATGCAAAAATTAAAAACGATTACTTTTTAGACAAAAATTATTTAATGATAAGAAATGTTTGTAGTTATTTGATTTCAAAATATAAAGAGTTTATGATTCCAGGTAATTTTAGAAATAAATTTTCCATAGTTATGCATTGATAACTTATACATTTAAGAAAAATAAAAAAAAAGGAATCATCCAGAAAGAAAAGTGCTTTCTGCTTTTTTTTTCCTCATGTGTCATAGCATCAGCCAGGAAGCGAACCTCTCGACCACCAATGCTTGACAAGTGCTTTCTGCTTGGTTTTATTAATATTAAAACTTTACAATAAATAATAATAAAAATATGTGATTCATTTACTATGTTTTTATCATGAAGTTGCTCTGAGCCATTTAGCACATTGATAGAGTATTAGACTTTGGAATGTGGGATTCCAGTGTTGGCACTTTCAGCACTCAAACTTCTTATGAAGTCCTTAAGCCATGAAGACATTTCAGCATTATTGCACATTTTAATACATATAAGAAAAACAATATTCTGTGTTTTTTTTTTACTTTTAAAATAAAAATTATTTTATTTCTATCTGTTTCTGCTGAATCTGCAGCCTTTGTCAGAGATTTGTAAATGTTTTATGTTTCGTGATATTACATTTTAGTATAAAATATTAAGCATCAGTTTCAAATACATTTTAATTTTGTATTTCAAATGATACATAAATATATTCTGCAACTATTAACAATTCAAATATACAATATTTAAAAATGCCAAATGTAGAAGTGGTGTCACTGCAATAAAATTTTTTTTATACAATTTAAAAGTTATGTGATATTTGAATTATATTTGTTAAAAATTTAATATTTTAAAATGTAAAACAATATTAGTTAAGTAACAATGAATAAAATTGAATCATAAGTTGTGTTATCAAAAAAGAATTAAAAAGATGTTGAAAAAAAAAAAAGTCAATAAAGAATTAACAATCCATGACAGAATCTACATAAAATGCAAACAGTGACACAAAATAAAGAAAATAAAAATTAAAAACTATTTTTGATTAAATTAAATACTCATTTTTGATTATGCTTAGCAAATAAAAAGATAAATTCAAACATACTCCTAGTTATGAGAACTGTAATAAGTTACTTACGTAATGATATGGGAACTAAGACAAGTTAATACATTTATGAATATGATGTACATCAAAATAAAAGTGCTAATATGTCCAAAAAGTAAGTTAAAGTGAAGCAAGTACTTGTAGGAGCAAAATTTAAATTATCAAAAATTGTTACAGAATTTGTAAAAATAAAAAAAACCAATAACAGAATAAAAATGTGTAAAGTTAAATATCATTCATATCTCATTTTAAATAATAAAATATATATTTATAAACTTTTGGAATTGATTTCATATATTGATGGTTCTGAGCATATTTTAACAAAATATAGTAAACTTTGTGATGATGAAATCAAAGTTGTTTGTATGCAGTAGACTAACTATATGTACTGCTTTTGGGTTCTAGATTTTCTCTGGAAACCTGAGATTGTGGATTATGACATTCTATAATATATGCATTTATGTGCATATTTCTATGATCAAATTTAATATTAAAATGGATGCATGAAAATATTAATAAAAATTATTAACAAAGAAATAGAATAATACTTATATATATATAAAAAATATAATAATAAGTCAAGGGAGAGAGGGAGAAAGCAATCACATGACTGATTAAATACACATTAATTGCACAAGATAAAGAAATGGCTGTTATAAATTAATCCTGAAGGTACACATACAGACAGTATATGCATGAAATATGTGAATTTCTAATATTTGTTAATTAATAGTTTTTCAAACTTTAGAGTATTAAAACTGCAAATATTGTACAAGTGGAACCAGGGAAACTATTGTGTATAAAATAATTGATATTTAATGTTTCTATTAGTAAAAATAAATCATTTCAAATGATGTAAAATAATAATGCAATTGCATTTCAATGAGACTTAGTGGGACTCATCATGTTCTGCTATTCTACAACATTCATTTGACAGTTTTGCATTTATTTGATGTATTGTGATGAATACTAAAAATAAAGTCAAGAGGGTAGATTTAACATTCCACTTGGAAGTAGTCATTATGCTTGCATAACCTCTACTTTTGTTAAGATCTTAAATCGAAAATTGTAAGTTGATACATAGTTTGTTTACATAATTTATTTTTATAAAATTAAATATTTTCTCTGGGTAAATATATAATGTTTACATTAACATTTTATTTAAACATATTTATTTTTAAGCAGTGAATAAATCAAAGGCAAAATATTCTTATTTGCATCAGAAATTTAATCAAAATCATAATTGATATTGTTATAATATTTTTGTAAATATAATTGAAAACTGAAATTTCAAAGATTATTTTATTTACCTGAATGTATTCTTTATTGAAATATGCATCACTAATAGACATTTTGATGAAAATTGTGTTTTATTTGTTGAAAAATATTTTTTAGCATGTGGCTAAAACAAAACTTTATTTTTATTGTTTCTTTCAATTTATTACTCTTTTTTTATTTGCAAAGTTAATATATTGTTTTTATGATTACTTTCATTTTACTTTAATGAATGTTATAAAAAATGTAATACTTAAGAAGATTAAGAACAAAAATAAAAAGCATGAAAATTTGACCAAATTGGTCACATAATGCTTATCAAGACATTGCTCACCAACAGGTTTAATTGATACTTAAAAGAAAAATCAAAATATTGAGTGTTGTTTATATTTATTATATTTATATGTATGTTAAAAAAACAATGTAGCCTTTTAGAAAACTTACTGCAGGGCAAAACCTTTCCCAATACTGTCTCTTTATGAATTTTTATTACATTGAAAAAGATAATGGCATCATAGAATACATTATTAAAGGTTAGATTATGAAAAATTATAATATTTTTTTTTAAAAGGCTCTTCCATAGAATGTGATATGAGCAAAAATTTAAAAAAAATGCTTCTGATTACAAATAATTGATAATACATATATATATTTCATAGTATAGTGATAAGATCAACTTGTAATGCCAATGAGCTGAGATTCAAATCCATGCTGGAGGAAACTTTGGAATTCTTCTAGATTTCAAGCAGACACAAAAGTTTGCGTCTCCAGTAGCAGTTAATAGCTTGACTAACTAGTCATCTAATAACTTATCTCAAAATAGTCCTCTCTAAGAGATAGAGAGAAAAACAACTATTACAACTCTCATCAATTACAAATTAAATAATGCAGTGACTAATGTAAAAATTATTGTTTTTTTTTTTTTGAAAAAGTCTTTATCCTGCAGTGGGTTGTTTAAAGGCCAGTTGACCACTACTTTACATAATCATTTTTACTCATAAATTATTATGAATAGCTTAACTTAGACAAATGGGGGAGAAAGTTAAAAGTAAAAGTTTAAAAAAAGTGAAAAAGGAAAAGTGAGTTTTATGATTTTAAACCAATCTTGAAAAAGACATTCTAATATTTATTTATTCAATAATTTGTAATATTAGCTTTTAATATTATCAGTAACAAACTTTTTTGTGAAAGATTTCATCTACTTTAAATATTCACTGTATTCATATGTTCATTCCTGTATTTCCAATAAAAGTTATCATTATTATAATGTATTTAAAGTATCTTTAAGATAATCTTTATTAGATATATGCTTTAACTATAAAAACTTTGCTTAATTTTATTATAAAATAAGTTTTAAAGAACTCAGCTCAATTGAATGAAGAGATACTTTTTTACAATTATAGATTTAATATTATCATTACCAAAATATTGAAGAACAGAAGTCATTAAACTTATGATAGTGCCATGATATTTTCAGAGTATTATGGGATATTTTTTACATAAAACATTTTATGCTTTTATATTTTGGCAATTGTGTGTATCCTTCACTGCATGCAACTAATTTAATCATAATAATGTCTTATTCATAAGACATCTACTATTTACAGTGTTAAAAACAATATAGCAACCATGTTGCATCTCAATATACATCATTAATATGAACATCTTCAAGCTCTTTACATATCTAAAGTAATCTACATTTTCAAGATAATAAACACGTAAGCTAGCAGTTGCTAAATTTTTTTATTCATCATGGGTTAATAAAACATATGTATATTTTAAACTCTAAATACTATCCCAAATTCTTTATTTGGCGTTGATATAGCAAGAGTAGCATGTAAATTTTGAAAATATATATATTTTTTTTTTTTAAAAGATATCTATAATCAGTTTGAACAAAAAATATAGATAAAATTACTGTAAAGAAAATGTAATTGGTGGACTAATTACATTTTCTTTGCAGTAATTTTAATCATTAAAAAAACCCAATGTTTTAGAGAGTTTACAGATTGAAACTTTAGTCTGTAGACTTCAAAAAGAATTCAGTCATCAAGTATTTGCTTCAGAAAGCAAAGATGCCCAGGGAAAACTATTTGTTAGAACATTAAGACATGAGACTACATTAATAGTAAAAAATATTCTTATGAACTACAAAAGAAAGTAGACAAGCTACTAATATAGAATCGTACTTTGCAGTATAATATATCTGTAGTATAATTTTCATTACACCACTACCATACAAGGTAGGGACTGATTTCTACTGCTTTTTACACATTACAGGGGGGGGGGGGATTAATCATAAACATATGACCAAAGATTTGTGAAAAAGATGTATGATCCCAAGATACACATTTTGTGTTGAACCACCATTCATCAAGTGGTCCAGATCTCAATCTCCTACATATATCTCTGTCATTATTTTGTATATATAGATAGCCAATAACTACAGTTTAACTGATGTGTCAAACTTATTGCCCCCATAACTTTGATATAAACTACTTGATGAAAATATATTAATAGTTTTTATTAGTCATTCATTATACTATAGATTATCATTTAATAAATAATATTTACATAGTGTGGAAATTATATACATTTTCACATGTTTTGGTTATATATTTTTGATTATACCCTCCTATAAGGTGTTAAAATTGATAGAAACAGTTCCTACATTGTGTAAGAGTGGTGCAGTGAAAATTGCACTACAAAAATATTAGTTATTAAGTGGATAACTTCTAGTATAATAAATGACTTAATTATTAATATACTTTCATCAAGTGATTTGTGTCAAAGTTGTGAGGACAGTAAGCTTGATATTTCATCAATTAAACAGTGATCATTGACTATCTATATATACTGAAAAATGATAAAGATATGTGTAAGAGATTGTGATCTGGGCCAATTGATGAGTGCTAGTTCAGCTTGAAATGTGCATATTGGGGGCATATAATTTTTTTACATCTTTGGTCATATGTTAATGATTACACCATCTTCCCACTCCACACACAGGAAGTTAAAAATGAATACAAACCAGTCTCTACCTTGCATGAGAGTGATGTAGTGAAAATTATACTACAGCAATATTATTCATTAAGTGGATAACATCTAGTCTAATGAGTGACTAATAAAAATTATTAAAGTACTTTGCAGTATGTTTACCTTGTAATAATGAAAAATTAAGTTTATACTTATAGATTTCTCAAGATGAGATTTTCATTGTTCTATCACAGTCATATAGTGCTCAGAAGAAATGGATAATATACCAAGACCTAATATGGGGATTTAAATTATAGCTTGTTGCCTGCTGCATCAAAAGAAGTGTTATTCATGCATGGATTAAACTAGTTTTATATCTAGTGTCTATCTATTAATCAAGGCTTAAAAATAACCAATTAATTTTAATAGAAATCAACTGAAAATATACCAATGAATAAATTCATTCAATGATTTAGAAAGAAGCATGCTAGGAATGTGAATCCTACTAATCTTCATTAACCAATAACTTTCCAACTCAAAAAAAAAGTCACATGTAACAATGTTTGGAAGCTGGGATGAAATATATGTGAGGATTGTAATGATAATGATCTTAAGTTCATGGGCTGTCTCAGTAAAAAAAAAGATACCAGTAAAAACTGAATTGTTTAAATTTGGAAAAGCCTAGATTTGAATATAGGGAGTTAGTATTTTGTTGATATAATGTGGAGAGCTATTATTTTATATATATAATTTAGATTTTTTTTTTTGAGAGTTGGAGAGAGCATTCTTGGCTCTTTAAAAATAAATAAAGGTTTTGTATGTGAAGACGAAATTTAATGTTTTTTTTAAATTTTTTTTATTTGCTAATATATTTTTTTTCTTTATGTTGTGAGATAAATGAATCTGAAGCATTAACCAGAAATTATTCAGTTTGTAATTTAATGTATAGTAATTCCATGGATATTAGTAAATAATAATAAAATAAAGCAAAAATAAAATTAGTGTTTTAACTAGAAAACAAATATATATCTAATGAATAAATGTCTACAAACCAATTAATGTACACACACATTGTTATACTGTTGTTATATCAATCTTTTTCATTTTATTTGCATTAATAAAATATGTTAATTGATTAGCCCAAACTACTTTAATTTTATTTTCATATATGTATATGCTTTTAATTCATGATTAATTAGTTAAGAGTAGATTGTATGTGTGATCATCATTCTTCATGTCCATGCTTTATGCTTGCTAGAAACTAGGAGAAATAAGGAAATTAGTTAATAAGAAAATTCAGAAAAATTAATATCAAATATACAGAAGCTTTTTTTAAATGTATATTTTGCTAAACATTTTGATGTGTTTTTAAATCTTTAATATTAAAATTATTTTCATATAAATTTATAACTAAATTTAAATATATAATCTTTACTTCTGATGTAATTCAGTAATGTCTGTTTATGACTGCACTATTACTAAAAATAAATACAATATTCTGAATAACTTATAAGTCCCTTTAGGACAATTGTGATTGTTGGTATCAAGTTATAATACTCATATTTTGAAGTATGATATATAACCAGAAGTATGCAGAGTTATAATCCTATGTGAGACTACTGGTGAGATTTCCCAGATATCCTAAGATTTTGTATATCCTTATATAACATTGAATTTTCTGTTATTTAATTCATTCATTTATTTATTTATTTTGAAGATTTATTTAACAAATGAAGTTGATAATTTATATTTTGTTTGTTCTTATGTATTTTTAGTTTGCATTTTATTTTTATTGACTACTTTTTCTTAGACTATTGTTTTTATAAAATTAAAATATTTCTTTAAGGCTCACTATAGTATAAAATATTTTAATTAAATTATCCAATCCAATTGATGCTTCATCTGTACACAGACTTCTTCATAGCTTTCTATTTAATAAAATAAAACAAAACTGGTAATGAATGCTAAACAATTAAATTATATTTTCTCTTGGTCAAAATCTAAAATGTTGATCTATATTCAATAAATTGACTGAAATTTTTCTATCAAACTATTTTGTAAACAATTATTAAAAAAATATTTTTTCATGCATTTTAATCATTAATATTAATACACAAATAAGTTGTCAGTGAGTAAAGCTGTATGGTACTTCAGCACAAAAAGTAGAGGAATTAAACTGCTATCCAAGGATCTTTAATTCTTGAAGGTATTCTTTCACACACCATTAAACTACATGACAAAACTATCCATCTTCTATATATAATACAGTAAATATATATATACTGTAATTAAAAAAATTAAATACCTCCCTATATCTTAGTTCCTTCATTAACAGCTGTTTTACTTCATATTAATGTTTTTGTGCTGCTAAGATTCATTTTTTATTGTTTTTTGTTTTGTTTTGAATATATTTTTATTATTTAAATAGGTTAATTTTCAATTTCATTTTTTTTAATTATTATTAACCGAATGATTTATTGTTGGAGAGGATCAAATGTCGCTTAGGCTCCAGAAGTGAGAGCTGCATGTATGACACTAAGTATAGGCAAGATAATTTTTTAATAATAAATTCAAACAACACTTTATTATACTATTTATTTATTTGTTTGTTTGTTTTCTGGAAAAAAGTTTAATAATTTTCAACGAATCTTTATTCTCAAATACTTTTAAGTATTTTTTAAATCTATAGTCCAGTGTAACACTTATAAAATTATTATCAACATTTTTCTTACTTTTTTTTAATGAAATTAGTATTATATATATAATCATAAAATAGTTGTTCCTTATCAGTAAGCTTAAGAACTTTCTACTTTCCCTTATTATAGTTATCAGGAAAGTTTCTCACTTAATCAGCATCGTTTATCCAATCATTTAACTTTTTCTAAAAACTTTTATCCTTGATCACTATTCATGCACCATACATTTTTATTGTTTTTCTTTAAAATTACTTTGCAGTTTTAGTTGAAAATCAAAAAGTAATGTGTCGTTGTTTTTTTTTTTTTAAATAAAAAGCTTTCTTTCTCATCTTAACTAGTTTTGTAAGCTCTTTCACAAGTATCTTCGTAAAAATATTTTATTTTTATCTTTTCGATTTAATTACTAATACTAGTTAGTGCGTTATTCTTTTATGTTCATAATACAATCTAGCTTTCTTTTAGCTGATTTGTTACTAACCTCAATTGGTCAATAAACGGTTATATTTCTTGGATTGTAAAATTTGCGGGCTCTCTAATTCAGTTAGTCAAATGTTTTCTTTTGTTTTATCTTTGGAACTCTAATTTGTAATTATATTTAAATATTTTTTATTGAGATAAAAATGGATTAATAATTCTTTATCTGTGGAAGTTAAAGGATTAAAATAGATTAATGTAATGGGTCTCCGATGTCTGTCTAGATAAAACATTACTCATCAAGTTGAAACAGTTGGTGCCTGATGAAGATTTTTTGTTTTATACTACAACATATAATTGTAAATATCTATTTACCAATCAAAATTTAAAAAGATAGTTAGTTATTCTAATTATTGACTGGCTTATTAAATTTCTTTGGAAAAAAATCATTTTATTCGCATCCCATATTATTGTAACTGCAGATGTGCCTATCCTAAACACTAAGCCTCCTTCAAAATGATTACATACTTTACTATTATCTCTGATTAGTTTCTATGGCTAATTTACATATAGATCATAACTATCTCATGTAAACTGCATTACCCCCCCCCCCAACAACTTTCCACAGATAAATAGTAGAGATAAGATGTTATTCACCAGATTGATTCTACAAGAAGTGAAGAATTTTAATTTTTTGTTTTACGCCTAAGCTTAGATTACCTAGGTATTCCATTATCAACCAAAAATTAGATAAATAGTTGATTTGAGTACAGACTGGTAGCTAAACTTACTTGAAAATCATCAGACAACTGAAACAAAATAACAATTCTTATTAATATTCCGGATTATTGTCTTAGTTAATATTCTTATCTCTATATCATAAAACTTTTCCAAATTGATTACATACACATATAGACCTAAACTGTTTCATCCAGACCACAAATCTTAAATATATTACAATTATTAAAATATTTTTTCAAATATTATAAATACTGTAATTAATTATATGCATTAAGACAAAAATATAATACATTATTATAACTATATTTTGCGAGTGCCATCAAATATATTGACAAAAACTTCCTTAATTAAACTGAAAACATTTGCATAATCATCAAGTATTAAAATATTTATTCTTCTACATATTATTGTGACCTGACTTTCAACCCGCGGCAAAAAAATTGTCTTCGTATGAGACGATAATAATTTCCCTCTTCCTCATTCTGCATTTTATATTTTTAATCTGCAATTATCTTTCTAACTTAATTTCGATAAATATTAGTATAATATTTATTACAATAAAAATATATACAGTATATATATGAAAAAAGATATATTATTAAAATATTTGAATTTATATTATTGTTAATAAGAATGAAAACTTAAAATAATTTGTTCTTAGACATAAAATTCTTTATTAATAGCTCTTGTTAAACAGGCAATACTCACTATACGTATGCCACACACAGCAAGCTAGAGTAATCAGTGGATACCTTCAGTTTAAGACTCATAGTTTTGTAGTTAAATGGAGATAAAAGGTGGTTGCTGGAGGGTTGCATTAGATCCTAAGATCTAGATGCAGTGCTCTTAGATCCAAGGCTCCTCACTGATGAAGGCCACCAGTGAGAAACTAGTCTGGGGATATTGAATGAGTAGGCATTAGATGGGAATTTTATGCACAAGCCTTCTGGCATCCATTGATTACTCTAGCTTGCTGTGTGTGGCATATATATAGTGAGTATTGCCTGTTTTAACAACAGTTATACACAAGCATAAGAGATGGTAGTCATGTGATGTTTATTAATAGCTCTTGTAAGACACATCAAATCACTAGCATCTATCTTATTTATCATCCTTAATCATCTGCTAATATACTGATCCAAGAAAAAGCAGAACCTGGAACAATATTTTCATACAAGGAAGGGGGGGGGGTATAATAATTGAAAAAACATTTAGATATTCAAAAAGTTTATTTTATTTGCAGTTATATAAATCAAATCTAGAACAATTCTTTTTAGTTAAATAATTTTAATTATTTTGAATGAAAATTCAGTTAAAAAAAAACATTCAAAATAATAGAGATAAAAAAATTATATATTAAATGCTTTTATTGATCATGCACTAAAAAGAAAAAAAAATTGTTTCCACAATTGAAGTTTTTAGATTTAACTTTAAGTAAAAGTATAGAGGGTTCAGAAATAAATTAAGTCAATCTCTTGTTATAAAAAGAAGGGATTGACTAAATTCATTTCTAGACCCTTTCACCATGCTTTTATTTCAAGTTAATGTGGTTGAAGAAACATTTTTTTAGTGCATGATCAAAAGCATTTAATGTAATTCCAATCTTTTTAAACTTTTCTCAGAAAAAATGTAATTCAATATAAATAATACATACAGCATGTATACTAGAAAAGCTTGTTTAATATTTTAAATTAAAAATGTTAAATATATCAACATAGTATACTGAGCATGCTTTCAACTAATTGGTAGTCATACTCATAGCTATAATTATCCAAGAGGATTGTAAGATTTGTAGATGAATTATAAAAGTGATGGTCTACAAAAAAATTGATTATAAGTTGTAAATAAGTTTACATAAATGAGCCACTTTTTATAGTAGCGTTTAATACTAAAACAAATATCTCTCTATTTTATATTTAAATTTTTAGTATTGACAAAGTAAATGAAAATGTAAAACATACTAATATTTGACACACACATATATATCACTAGATATTTCTGCTATGAGTTAAAATGTATATCCCTTATGTATATATCATATGTAGTACATGTGCCTAATAATATATAAGTATATATGTGAGTAAAAATATAAAATATTCTTTTAAGTGAAAAGTATTTAGCATTTTTACTTTCATTGGACATTTTTAATTTTTATTATAAACTATAATATTTAAACAGCATTAAACTGTTGCACATGCACTTTGGATTTTAAATATAAAATGAATGAATACTAAACACTTCAACCACATGATAAAGTCTTTGGAAAAGATAGTTTATAAAAAAAAAACATCACGCTATATAAAATAATTGACTAATTTTTATTATAAAAAATTGATATGCCAAAACTATACTGTAAATTAACTTCACTAAATAAATAAATTTTACTTTAAATCAAGTTCACATTTCACGATGTTTCTGCAGTAAATTAATATGTATACTCTTTATGTATGTATCATATTTAGTATGTGCAACAATAAGTAACTTTTGTATTTAAAATTGTTGACATTTTGTCTTTTTATAAACAACTTCTTATTTAAATGAAGTTTGCAATCATAACAAATAAAAGTGATATCAAACATTATTTAAAACATTCTCCCCACTCTTCATATCTAAGATATCACTGTAACTACATTTAAAAAAATTAATGTGTTCTATCACTTTCATAGACAGTTTAAAAAATGTACAAAATTTCAACAAATATATTGAATTTAAATGTATTAAATATCAATTTCAAAATGTTAAAAAAAGATTACTTTGGGATTAGACTTGGTGTGAAATATACATCTTTTTAAAGTGGAAATATATTTTTTTTCAAAGAAAAAAAAGATATTAAATGAAATTTATTTTTAATATTGTAACTTCTAGAATGATTTAATTGATAATCAAAGTAATTTTTTTGGTGTCATCCTGTCTCAATTATCACAATGAAACAATTGAAAACACATTAATCAAAAGAAAAAAGAGTTAACATTGAATGTCAATATTTTAAAATCTTTTTTTTTTTTTGAAAAAAAATGTTATTTACACTAAAAAAAAGTCTTTGTAATATATCAACACACTAAACACCACATGATTACCATTTCTTATGCTTGCTCATAACTGTTATTAAACAGGAAAAAACTCTCTTATAGTAGTACCACTCAGTGCAAGCCAGAGTAATCAATGAGTTATCCCTGATGAAAGCCATAAGCTAGAAACTAGTCTGGAGATATTGGATAAGTAGGCACTAGATAGGAATTTTATGTATAAGCCTTCTGGCATCCATTGATTACTCTGGCTTGCACTGAGTGGCACTACTGTATGGAGAGTTTTTCCTGTTTTAATTCAAACAATATATAATAAAATACAAACATAAACAGATACTATTAATTAAATATATTTGTTTATGTATCAACTTTCATCACAGCAGTTCTAATACCAAAATACCAAAAAATATTTAAATTTAAAGAATACAAATATTTATACTTATGAAACTTATTTAAAACAAATGAATGTTTTAAAAATAATTTTTAACTATGAGACATGAAATTATTAAATATTTTTAATATTTTCTCATCATCTTTCCATATCTAAGAAATTAATGTTATTTACTGAACAGATTAGTGTTCCAAAAGGATTAGGCAAGTATTACTTAATTATATACCAAATTTCAAGCAAGTGTATTGAATTTAAATATATTAAACCTCAATATTAAAATTTCATTCTAACTTGAAAAAGATTAAAACTTAACAAACAAACAAACAAAACAATTTTCCAACTTCAGTAAAAGTATAGATAGACAACTTCCATATTTCTCCATTCTTTTTTTATTACTTCATAAGTAAAAAACATTTAAAACTAATTTATAATATATGGCATTATATGTATTTTATTTTGTTTATTCAAATATTGACCATAAAATTGCACAAATTAATACTTATAATGTAAATAATTATTTATTTATTATTATTTATAAATTATTCAAATATTTAAATATACATGTCATATACCACTGCACAAACAATGCTTCTACAATTGTTTACTTCATGTGAGATAATCATTGTATGTTAAATTATAGAGTTTTTACAATAAACAATAGTTACATTTAGTAAGTGATAAAACATTTTATTTTTTGATTTTTTGCAGAAACTGAATCATGCAGGCACAGGGTTTTGGTAAGTACAAGGACCTTGTGCAGTTGCATGATTCACATTGCCTTCACGTTGGCTCAGGTCTCACATATCACTGAAACCATAAGACTTAACATACATTTTAAAATTACTTAGTAAATTGTCTTCAACTTATTTTTTTATTACTTCCTAAACTAACAAATTGAATTTCATAATAATCTTATACTATTCTTATAACAATGATTTACTATTACACCTTATTTTGTTCACAGTTCTATTTTTCCAATATTACCGCCAGTATTCATTACTTCAAAGCATTAATCTCTTTTATACCTTTCATTTAAAATTATTTTTAATCTACAAGTGTTTTTATAAAGACACCACAATCTCAATGCCATATATTGTAGTTGTTGTCTGTTTGCATATCATAGAGTTAAAATGAAGGATGCTGTTATAAGAAAAAATACTTTTAATTTTATCTCTACATATTTTCATTGCTTTCTTCTTAGTTTTATTTTCATTTCAATTTTTTCACATAGTTTACTGACCTTATTTAACATTTGTTGAGCTCTACTATCAAAGTTTCATCAAATATCAGATTGTCTTTGTTTTTCCAAAATTAAATCCATCAAACACATCTCATTTATCAGATAATCTAAAAAAATATCTTAAGCAATCAGAATACCATAGTTTTAATATCTAACTTTTTTCCTTTAATTAATTTTTAATAAATAATTGTCCTTTCAATCTACACATTTTCATCTTCAACAAAAAAAGATAATCCAATTTTCTTTAAGAAAAGTGTTCTTTGAAAATCAATAAAACATTTATTTTTATTTGTACATCACTCAATTTATTCCCTTTGCATTTCTTTAAAAAAAATTCAAACTGTTATTTGTTACAAGTAAAACTTTATGCAGTACTTCCAACATTTTAGTTAGCATGCGACATTTAAAGAATTGTTCTAATATTTTACTGTATTAAGGTGCATATCTAATGAAATTACAATAATTGAAAAAATGTTTACTGGCAATTCTCTCTAGTTATAAATTCTTTTACATTTTAAGAAAATCTTTTAGCCTTCTGTACTTTTTATTAATTATTTTGCATTTCTTTTTGGAATCACTTCTTAAATTATTATATAATATATTTTGATTTTATCTTCTTGTAATAATGATATAATCTGTTAGTATGACTATCCCATTTATAGTATGAACATATATTTGCAGTTACTGTAGTTGACCATACTGAGAGTTTCTCTTTTATTTTTAAGATCTAAAAATTGAATCACCAGTCTTTGTCCTTTACTTCCATCTCTCTCCCATTGTTTTATAATAGCTAGATTTAAAAATCAATGATGAAGCAAAAATAAAGAGGTCACATATGTCTAAGGTTGATTGCTTTCTAAAGTTTGGTTTATTTATACCTACAATTCTGTGTGACGTTTTTTGTTGCACAACATTTATATAAAACATCAATAATTATGCGCTTATAATGCTCGTTAATGAAGTTATATATATTATTAAATTTATTTAAAGCTTAGCACTTTCAAAGCTCTATGGTTTCATAATCATAGCTGGGTGTGGTTGATAGTGATAAGGGGGAGGAATTCAAATTTATGTTAATTAGATGTTTCAGTATTTTATTTAAAATATTGTTTGAATTAATTTGTCCATCTTTTTGAAATGGCAAACAGATGTCTTTTCTATTGATTGATTGGGTGTCATTATTTATGAAATATGCCTCCTTTATTTTGCACCTATAGTTGTTACTCCCTTTGCACACTATTCTGGGATTGGTGGGTTCAAATCTGTGTCCAGTAGCTTTTTCATGTTCCACAAATGCTGATGTAGACTCCTTGTTGTTCAGTGCCCTTTTATACATATATATGTGCTGGGATGTCCTGTTTGTAATGGTAGTTTTTGTTTCCCCATAATATGAAACTCTGCATCCAGCCTGAGGGCATTGTATCTGGTATACCACTTGAGATATTAGTTTTGGATCAAGTTTGTCTTTTGAATTGTTTATTAGTCTATTGGTGTTGGCTGGAGTGTGGAAACCAATAATAAATTCTTTTGATAATGTTTTAGTTAGATGTTTGGCAATGTTGGGTATGTATGGTATAGTTATTCGTGGTTTATTATCTCTGATTCTGCCTTGCTGGTTTATTTTTGCTTGGAACTGTGCTATTCTTTTAGTTATGTGTCTATATTTGTAGCCAACATATATTAGTTATCTAATGTATTTTAATATGTTATCTCTTTTGTCCGAATTACATTTACATAAGTAATCATTTCTGATGTAGAAACGAATTCAGTCCAGCATATTTATGTGAGTTGAGAACTATTGCACTCTGATGCATGTATACTGTAATTTCTAGGGGTTTGATGGTCATGTGGTACATTAATTGTTTATCTTCTCTTTGTATGTCTAGGTCCAGATATTTTAGATGGTATTGATAATTTTCCCATGTGGTATTTAGTGTGAGTTTAGACATCAGCTGTAATTCTTTGGTGATGTTTAAGATTGTACCACTTTTAGCAGCAATAAACACATCGTCCATATATCTAAGATATATCATTGTGGGGTTGTCTGCTTGTATAATTGGTATTACTTGTTTCTCATGGTAGTTTAAGATGATGCTGGACATTATTCCATTAATGGCTAGGCCCATTGGCCATCCCTGATTCATTTTATACCATTTTCCTTCAAAAATAGTGTGAATATTTTCATTCATCCATTCCAAAAAGGCCACAATAAAGTTAAATTTACCATCTGGGCATTGTTTATTAATTAATTCTGTTTTGACTATGTCTATTGAGTGCTTTTTGTCCACTGATTCATATAACTCTTTCACATCTAGAGCTGTCATTTCACACTCTTGATCTATTTGTATATCTCGTATTTTGTCCACTAACTCTATTGATGATGCAATAACATAATCACCAAATTCTATAGTGTCAACCAATCAGTGGTTAATTAGTTTTGCAGTTTCTTGGTAGTGCATTCCACCAAAGTCTAACATAAGGTGAAGTGGTGTTCCTTCCTTGTGAACTTTGGCATTTCCAAACATTCTGGGAGGTGTGGTGGCAAATGGATATATATGTAATATTCTGCTCTGGTCATGCCTTTGTCCTTGTGAATCCTGAGTATTGTGGAGATGAATTTATCTCTATTTAGTCTCAAGTTGAAATTTGCCTCTTCTTCAAATCTCAAGTTCAGAATTTGGTTTGACATTATTTTATGGTATTCTTTATTGTTCATAATGACAAACCTGTTTCCTTTATTTATTTATTTATTTATTTACAACTGTTTTTATTCTTTTATTTATAGCTTTATGCTTTCTCAACTCAATTTTTATTATATTATAAAATAATTACAACTATTTTTTCTATAAAATTTTAATTACTTTCTACAGCATTGGCAAAGAAGGCATTTACTAAAAAAAATATTTTGTGTACCTTTGAATAGGAATTAAGAAAAATCTTAATTAAATGATATGTGTGGAGTGTACTAATGTATGACTGTAAAATGTGAACAATGAATAATAAGATTAGAATCAGATTGGAAACCTTTGAGATGTAGACATGGAGAAGAATAGAAAAAATCAGTTGAATGTATAAAATAACAATGAAGAAGTTGTGAAAAGAATAAATGAAAAAAGAGGATTGATTGAGGAAATTAGAGAGAGAAACTGAATTGGTCATATATTTTTTAAAAAATTATAGTTTAATAAAAGATGTTTTGGAGGGAATAGTGACTTAGTAAGAAGAAAAGATAAGGTTCATTAACATCTGTTTTTTTCTATAGACATCATTTCTCCAGTTAGAGGTGACAATTAACCCCCCAAAATATCTAATAAAGTAAAAACTCATAAAAAAGAGCAACTATAGTGATTTCCTATGAGAAAAAAAAATTTAAATTCAAAATATATAAAAAAATTGATTAAAAAAATAAAGCTTAAATTGAAGAAAGTATTAATAAATGAGTAAACATTTTACTTAGTATATTATTAAAAAAATATTTTATGGGTAAATATATTTTTTAAAACATTTCTTAGCTATAATTTTAAAAGAAAAAAAAAATAATATTCCCCTATGCTAATTATCATTTTGCTTCTTACATATCCTCAGAATGATATTTTCTGAATTATGATTAGTTGAAGTAAAATAAAATATAATAAAAAATACTAATCACAATGCACATTTAAGATTTCATCATCATCATCATCATCATAATAATAATAATAATAATAATAATAATAATAATAATAATAATAATAATAATAATAATAATAATAATAATAATAATAATAATAATAATAATAATAATAATAATAATAATAATAATAATAATAATAACAACAACAACAACAACTTAACACTATACATTTTAAAATTTATTTTTCATAATTTCATGTTCAACTATTAAATTTTTTATTTTTTAATTTCTAGTCAATAAGTCTGAATATTGTTTGCAGCAATGTTAGTTTTTTTTTTTAGCTTGTGTACTTTTTTATGTAAATGTAGGTAAAATTAAATAAATTGTAGATAAAGAAATGTTATATATATTGCTATAGTTTTAATAATGAATAAAAATTATTTTTTTTCCGCCAATTTATGGATCTAATAAAATCAATTATCTTGAATAAGACAGCAACAAATTATGTGATTATTGATTTAAAATTGAAAAAATGAGTGGTAATTTAAACTTACATTATTAGCTGCAAAGTGATGAAATATTTTTTTTCTCAAAATAACATTTATAATGATTATTATAATCATTATAGTTTTCTGTAGGCAAAATAACGCTCAAAAGAATTTTAATCCATAAAACTGATTGAATGAATATAGATTAGCTAATATAAAATGCATTAATTTTATTTTAATTCTATAATCAAAACAATATTGTATATTGCAAAATAAATAAACTCTGCTATAATTTTAAGCATGAGTGTTATGTTTTATTATTGGAAGACATGGCTTTAATGAAATCATTCTATGACATCAATTCTATAAAATAATTACTCATTATGACAAAAATGTGAATTTTTTTTAAGTTTCAAATTTATTTTAAAGATTTTAACAATGAATAATTGATAATAAATCAAATAGTGGTATATTGATGATGATGATCATTATGTAATATTCAAATATGTAGTCTATAATAAACTAATGTAATTAGAAGGGATATGAACTCAGGCTTTCAAGCTCCCTATGGCTATGCACTCCATCTTATAGTCAAGATAAATGATCAATATACATATTTCAAGCTGTATCAGCACTCATCAGTTGTTTCAGGTCACCATCTCCCATACATATGTACAATCATTGCTCAGTTTATATTGATAGTAAATCTTCAAATTTAATCAATAAGCTTCAATCTTCTCCAACCTCCAACTCTTCAGCCATCCATACCAGTGAAAATCCAATGATGAAACCCTCACAGCCCTTGTTGATGCCAATATTATTGTCATACCCATGTTGACCTTAAATCACTATGATCCCTAACATGTAGGAGCTTAAAATAATACACACGAAGAGGAATGGGCAGAATACAGGCTGAATATGTAATATTCACACATAAGTATATTGTTTATATTAATGACCACATACATGTGAACAAGATAAATGATCTCCAGTATACTTGTGCTGAAACAGCAGTCATGATCCAGCATGAAATATGTACACTGGAGTTATTTATTTGTTTACATGTATGTGGTCATGTGTGTCAGTTGTATAAGATGGAGTGCATGGCTGTAGGGATCTTGAAAGTCTAGTTTAACTCCCTTCTAATTACATTAGTTTAATATAAACAGTATATTTATATTTGAATATTACATATTCAGCCTATATTCTGCCCATCTCTCTTCAGGGTATTTAACTGGACATACTGAAGTTCCAATATGTGAGGAGTCATAGTGACTTAAGGTCAACATAAGTGTGACAATAATATTGGCATCAACAAAGGCCTTGAGTGTTCAATCATTGGATTTTCAATAATATGTTCTCATTGAAGAAGATTGAAGCTTGTAAATTAAAGTTTGAAGATTTACTATCTCAATATAAACTGAAAAATGATTGTAAATGTGTGTGAGATCTGGACCAACTGATGACTGCTGGTTCAGCATGAAATATGCATATCAGAGATCATTTATCTTGTTCACATGTAGGTGGTCATGTGTATCAGATCTATAAGAGGGTGGACCCAGCTGTAGGGAGTTTGAAAGTATGAGTTCAAGTCCCTTCTAATGATCTTTATGGTGAATTCTTGTATAAAAGTTTCTGGACTGTCTATGAGTATATATTATAACGTACATAAAGTTTATTAAAAATTTTGTAACCTATGTACTGATGGTACATGTAAAATTGAATTTTCTTAGTACTATTACCACTCTAGAAAAAATTAGCATACTGCCTACATAATTGCTGAATAATAAGGAAAGTTAATATATGCAACTGATATATAAAAGAACCTGCAAACCTTAAGAATGTCTGGGTAACTGCTGACTTATACTGAATCAGGCAGAAATAATAAAGTCTGATTAATTAAAGATAATGAGGATATCGTCGAGTGTATGTATACTTTATAATATCTGTGTGCAAGAAACAAGTAAAATAATTATGCACAGATATATAGACTCTTTATATATTTATTTCATTTTTATGTGTAAATAATCTATTTCAATGGGATAGTTTATTGTAATCACTTTGAAGAGTACAAAATGAATTTTACTTATTATTTTTATTACTTTCATTGCAAATAAATAAACTTGTTTCATTAAGTAATTAGTGTACTGTTTATTATTTGTTTGATAAAAGAAATGATGGGTATACTTCCGATAATGTCAAAATTATTCTTGTATATTAACAGGCTCATTACTAACTAGGGTAAAAATAGATATAAAAATTCGTATTCAGCTTTAAGATATATAATAGAAAAATATGGTAAACCAATAAATTTCTAACAGAATTTATTTACAAATATGACTATAAGTAAATAAATTTAGTGATAGATAGATGAATGTTTCCTCTTTAGATTTTGTATGGAGATATATATATATAGTCAATTTTTTAATTTTCATCAATGTGCCCCTCATTTTAAATTTTATTGAATCACAACTATCCAATAGCATTGATATTCATGGAACATGTTCTTTCACTATATATGCATTTGTAAACAATCTTTGTGTATCAGGATAGTTAAAAGCATTAAACACATGGGTTTGCTTGTCTGTGTTATCAATTTGACCTTTTTATGTTAAGCTAATCTTTTGTAAAGTGGTTGTCAAGTGAATAAGATTGATTATGTTAAATATTATTTAAACAAAAATAGAAAGTATATTTTTTATATGAAAATGCATGTGTGTATGTATGTATGTATGTATGTATGTATGTATATCATGACCTCTCCAAACTCAATTTCATTTTTTTAATATGAATTTTTCTTCTGCACATGATTTCAAGTTTATATTGTTGAGAGCAATTGTAAAGTAGTAGATTTTAGAGATCAAAGTCTATGATTATAGTTTAGCACTGTTTTTTTCTAATGTTTGAACTCTATGTAAATCTTCATGTGAACTCTCAGGTAATAAACTATTAAACTATTTGAATATTTTTCATTTCAACAAACGATCTTTTAATCCTCTAGAATCCATGTTAGAACTTATTTGTTCATCTTTGATTTCTCATTGTTAATTTCCATTTTTTCTTATTTTGCTTTTTAGGCTGTCAAATATGAACTGGTAGTAGCCCATTTCTTTAAAAAACCTTTTACTTAAAATTCTACAGGAAGTTTGAATGAAATTAATTGCTATTTCTAATAAGCTAAGCTTAACCAATAGTCAAAAGTCAATAAACTATGAAACGAATGAAATTGTACTATCTATTTTTCTAGCTTTGTTATTATTTAAGCTTAATCTATTGACATTCTTAGAAATCAGAGAGTAAAATCTGTATATTAGTTTCATTTATATATAATGAAAATGCTCTGAAATCCTATTTAAATATTCAAAAGTTCAAAGCAGTTATTTAGGCTTAACAACCAACAAATCCCAAATATAATTTCAGTTTAATTAATAACTATAACTGTAAACAATCATGAATAAAAGATATGATATCCAAACAGAAGTAACTGTTACTCCCATTGAGTTATACTTAATCAATATTCAAATGTCAATAAACTACAATAGAATGAAATGACACTTTTCTTTTTAATATTTGATGCTTTCTGACAAAAGAAAATTTACTTAATTTTAATTCCATATTAATTTTATTCCGTTATATTTCTATTCATACTAATTATTTGACTAAAGTTTTATGGTTGTTAACTTCTCATAATTACTATTATTCTTTGTTTTTAAATTTTTTAAAATTGTTCTTAGCATTTTTCTTCAGATTTATAGTTTACTTTAAAGCATAGTTGGTTAAACCAGACACATAATATGCAGAACCTATTTGATTTAATTTATTTTTATTCTCTCTACAGCTGTTATTTATTCACTTAGTGTATGATGTCAGCATATTGAAATTCTACACCAATACTTCTTAACCAATCAAGAGTTGATTTCTTCATGTAGAGCAAAGATGCCAAAAGGGACCAGGTAAATTGAACACTCCTTGAAAATATGTACCATAATTTGTGATCTTCAACATTCACAGTTTGGAAAGTCTATAAATTCCCACTTGTGAAACATATAATATCTATCCTGACCTGTTCTTATGCTATTAATATTCAAGATTTCTTGGAAAGGGAGAAATCAGGTACTCAGAGAGTATATTTTAGTTATTATAGTCATGTGTCTACATGCTGTTGATATCCAAGTGGGTTGCTACTGAAAATTACCAATAATACAGAAAGGCTGCCTTGATTTTATCCTGGGTTTTGGAGAGCTGATCAGAGTGGGACTGAATGAATTATGTGGTAGTTTAACATAGTTGTTGAATTTATTGATAGTTACCAATCTATGTCAGGTTAGCTGGAGGGATATTTGTAAATACAAATAACCATTATATTGGTATTGATTTAAGACTGCCAGAAATAATATACAAGGTGTTGATATGAGTATTCATAAGATTAGAATGTGTACTTCTGTAGCAAAATTGAGAGCAGTATTCAGCCAAAGATTAAACAAGTACTAGTCTAGAAGTTCTAAGGATGTCAACATTAAAACTCCATTTGATGTCTACAAGCTTAGAGATAATATTATTGATAGTTTTTATATATATTTGTAATATGGGGTTTAAACAGGCAAAACTCACTATACATATTGCCACATACAGCAAAAAGTGGTCATGTGATGTTTATTGGCTTAATATGGGGTTTAAAGGAAAGAGTTATTTTCAAGCATTTTGGGTGTGATAGATTAATATAATTACAGAAATCAACATTAAGATTTTTGTTGGCTAGATTGCCTTTTTTTTAAGGTTTTGCCAAAACCAATTGGGATATCTTGAATTCTTCAATTTCAGGTCTAACCCTGATGGAATTGATATTCCTTCAATATCCATGTTTGGTGCCCTGTTGACTAAATCCATTTTTCATCATCTTCTCACATCGCAACTGGGTTTTTTTCCATTCCTTATATATTTTTAATGTTGGGATGGGTTGTAAGATGCAAAAGAGAAAATAATATCTTTGGAAACTTCAATTCATGGATTCACATCAGCATATCTTCATGTTACTTCACAACTTATTTTAATCCATAAAATATTTTATACAAAACTGCATTTAATGATTTTAATATCTATTTTCAAAATTTAAACAATAGTCTGACACTATATCATGGGTGCTCCAAAGTTTTAATCTCAACAGTAATGTTTTGGTAACCAACTCATTTTTATAATCTTAAAAATTTGATAAATGATTGAATGGGTAGTCAGTTTTCTGGTAAGTCATAAGACTGCCAATCATCAGAAATAACAAATTGAGCTTTATTTCAAGTATTTTTTAGTTCTTGTTATTGCACCGCTCTATAATTTCCCTTAATATCTGTTTGTAATCAATTGGTCTGTAAATAATTTACTCTAGTTTTTTTTAATAGCTTAAATTCAGTTTTCTGGGTATAAAATTTGTAATGCTATTTATGTAAAAAAATGGTGATAGCATTTTATTTATAGTTATATATGTTTGACTATTTTTACCATTTAGTTGATTTTTCTAATGTTTTTAGAAAAAAATGTAAATTTTATCTTTTCTAAATACTATCAGCTGTTAGTAATAATATACAATTTAGTATAAAATTCAACATTTCAAGTAGTATTATTCTCCTTTCTTTTTCCATTGTTGTAAGTCTGATGAATGATAATCTAGTGTAGTAGTTAAATCAGCATCATTTAGAATCAAGAATACTGAATTTAAAATGACAACTTTACCTACCTATTCTATCAAGGGTATTCTATCAAAAGCAATAGTTAATAAAAAATTTATATGATTATTTATTAGAATTTTACTGATGTATTTTTTATTTTATAAATAAAATTAATAAATAATTTCAAAACATTATAATTTATCACATTATACTGACTTAAAAAATTATTTGCCATATTTATTTTTGATTTTCCCCCCCGAATATTCTTGGGTTTTACTAATTGAATATACAATTAATGCTATGTGCATCGCCTGTTACTTCAGCTTAAAAAGAAAAATTCGAATGTCCTTAAAAAACAGACCATGAATGTGTCGATAAACGTGTAATTAATTAATAAGTCACAAAAGTATTAAGCAAAGAGAGAAAAAAATTAAATACAAAATTTCAAGAAGCTATAAACATGACAATAACAAATCATTAGATCAACTTAGTGTGATTATCTCTAATGTTTGAAGAAAACTAAAAAGGAAATAATGGTGAAATTGGAAGAACCTTCACAGGTAAGTATATCATGTTTTTTCTCACTGTTACTTTTGGTAAAATAGCCTAATTAGTTACAGTGCCATGACTCTAGTTACAGTTTCAAATTCCAAAATATATTATTAATTGTCAGGTAAAAGCACCTGAAGAAGAAAGAAAAAGAATACTACTAAAATGTTTGTGTTCTATACTAATCTATGTGTTATTATTAATGAAAAATGAATGAATTTGAAAAATATAAAGGTTTAAATTTATCTATTTTCACTGGACGATGAAATTAGTCTAACATATAATTACAACTTTGTAATAATTTATATAGCAACAGATAAAATCCGAGACTGGTCTGAGGTTTGTTTTTATCTTTTTCACAATTTCATATCATTATTATACAATCATAATCACCTAGTATCTCCTTAGCATTTAGATATATGGTGTGTATTTTAAACAAAACCGTTTTTTTGTAAAACTTTTTTTAAACAAAATACCTAATAATGGTATCCTCTTAGATATACATCAATCTCCACAGTATTGTTTAAAACAGGCAAAACTCACCATAGGTATTGCCACACACAGCTAGTTAGAGTAATCGATGGATGCCAGAAGGCTTGTGCATAAAATCCCCATCTAGTGCCTACTCATCCAATATCCCCAGACTAGTTTCTGGCTTATGGCCTTTGTCAGTAAGGAGCCTTGGATCTGAGAGCACTTCATCTAGATCTTGGGATCTAATGCAACCCTCCAGCAACCACCTTTTATCTCCATTTAACTACAAAACCATGAGTCTTAAACTGAAAACACCTTAATGTTTTCAATCCAAGCCCATTAGCTTATATAGTCATATGGGTCTGAACCCAGTTCAGTACCCATACATTTTGGTGTCTTTGGTTCTTTAATAACCATACCCACCACTATCCTATTAGGCAGGATTGATTTTAATCCAATAAACATCACATAAACACCACCTTTTATGCTTGTGTATAACTGTTGTTAAAACAGGCAAAACTCAACATACATATTGCCACATATGCAAGCTAGAGTAATCAATGGATGCCAGAAGGCTTGTGCATAAAATCCCCATCTAGTGCCTACTCATCCAATATCCCCAGACTAGTTTCTGGCTTATGTGTGGGTACTGAACTGGATTCAGACCCATGTGACTATTTAAGCTAATAGGCTTGGATTGAAAACATTAAGGTGTTTTCAGTTTAAGTCTCATAGTTTTGTAGTTAAATGGAAATAAAAGGTGGTTGCTGGAGGGTTGCATTAGATCCTAAGATCTAGATGCAGTGCTCTTAGATCCAAGACTCCTCACTGATGAAGGCCATAATCCAGAAACTAGTCTGGGGATATTGAATGAGTAGGCACTAGATGGGATTTTATGCACAAGCCTTCTGGCATCCATTGATTACTATAGCTTGCTGTGTGTGGCAATACATATGGTGAGTTTTGCCTGTTTTAACAACAGTTATACACAAGTATAAAAGGTGGAGGTCATGTGATAGTATTGTTTAAGCATCATTTTTTATTATTAATACTATTATATTTCTTCTTTTAATGTTTATGATTTATAGTAACAACATGTTAACTTTTCAAATCAATTGCCTATTAAGTTTTTTTCTAATTTCACAAAATTCTACACATTTTTCCTTCACTTTAAAATAATGTATATCATATGATCGCCTTTACTTATGCTTACACAAGCTGTTGCCACAGTAGCACAAACCTTCTTGTATCCATTGTTTATTAAGACTTGCTCTGGGTGGTACTATTGTATGGAGAATTGCTACTGTAAAATGGTGTATACTCATATATATATACACACATATATATATATTGCTGAATGACAACCTACATTAGTTAATCTGATAATTCTTAGAACCCCTGTTGAAATTTCATTGATTTATGACTTTATAGTATTAATAGTTTATTTTTGTTCATTATAAGTTTAAATATGAAAAAGAGCACGAAAATTTATGAACCCAGACATTTATAAATAACATGATCTCATCAATTTAACAAATATCTCACATGTGCAGTCTATTTAATCTTTTTACCATGTAACAAATCATATAGTAATAACAATTGTAAAAAAAGTATTGAGTTAATATAAAATTTAGCCTACTCCCTCAAAATAGAATCAAAAAATCTCTCAGTTAATACTAAAATCTTTATTATACTTATATATAATTCTTTGATTCTGCATATTACAATGTTGATATCAAATAAATACATTAATGATTATGAGATTCATTTGTCTTTTTTAGATATTTTTATTTATGTGTTTTAAAAATTAATAACAGAGTATATGTTTTAAATATATGTAATATAATATTGTAATAACAATAAATATAGCAGTGATTACTATTAAACACAGTCTTTCAATCTGCAGGTTTAAATTAAAAAAAACACAACTGAAGCAGATGTAATCAATTCAAATCTCAAAATTCCCAAATTTTAATATTAGTGGCTTGTTTATTAATTATATTTATTTATTTTTATTTAGGAAAATTGCCTCCTTAATTTTGCTTTTATTATGGTTTCTCTTTTCATTACATTTTTTGCTTGACAGATATAAAATTTTTAGAATTGTTTACTAACTGATTAACATTATTTGTTAATTTGCAAGTGAACATTTTAAAGATATATATAAGGATATGTTAAATGTTTCATTTTCTGTTACAAATAATGTTAATAAGTTTATTCTAAAAATGTCATACCTGTCAAGCAAAATGGTAATATTTATTAATTTTTTTGTTGATGTATGTTATCATATGTAAGTGAATCAAAGTGCAGTATAGAGAAAAGATTAAAGGAGAATGAATTGTTATACAAGCATGTAATAAGTAAAAATAATGATTTAATGACTGCTTCAGTTTTCTTGGATCATGAAGGGACATGTAAATATAAATTTAAGTTTGACGTTGAAAATGTTAAATTTCTTCATGAAGAGAGAAACAATAATAAAAAAAAATTAAGGAGGCAATTTTTATAAATAAAAATAAAATAAATATATTTAATAGACAAGCAGTGTAACATTAAAATTTGGGAATCCTGGGATTTAAGGTGATGAAGTTTCCTTCCATTATGATTTTTTTTAAAAATTTACATGGTAGTTGAAGAGAGTTAAGTAATTAACTGAAAGTACTCCTGTGAATTGAAAGACTGTATAACAGTTAATCACTGTTATATTTATTATTTTTTATTATTATATAACTTAATTAATTAACAGATATTTTATTTGTATTATATATATATATATAAATATGAAAGTTGGTTGTTCATTTGTTATTTTATAATTCAACAAATATTGCATCAATCTTTAAAAATCTTGCACGATTTTCTTTCTTTTTGTATTAGCATTGTATTAGCTTTGTTTTTTAAAAAATTGTAAGTTGCAATATAGTGGAAAATTAATATTGTAATTGCTTTCAAATAATGACATTAAAAATCAAAAAACGGCAATTTAGATTAAAAGATTACAGAATTGGAAATTTTTTTGAATAAAAAGTATAGTTTTTGGTAAAGCAAAGTAAAATTTGATTTTGTAAATATATTTTAAACTAATTAAATTGCATTTGCAACAACTTATTTAATTTTTCATCTAAATAATTACAATTTAGATCAGTTAAAATAATGACTTTGATAAACTTTTAAAATTTTACTTTATTTAATTTAATACATTTTATCTAACATAAGAAAAGGTAAATTTTAAAATACCATGGGTACATCAAGGGAAATACTGAATTTGATCAACTTTTATGATTTCTCTTTAAGTACATTCTCGCATGATAAAGTAAGATGTTATGACCTGTATATTGAAATATATATTAGAGAAATGAAGTGATATTACTTTTTGGTAATTCAGGCAAAATTTTATTGAATAAACATATTTTAAATTATTTAAACTTCATTTGGACTCCATATTTAATTTTTTCTTTTCATATATTATGATAATGTTAAAATTTTATAGCCATTTAAAAAATTATCACATATGAAATATAAAATAATTTATTTTATAAGTATTCTTTAAGCACTTAAAGTAATAAAACTATGATTTAAGAATAATTAGTTTTTCAGTCTGTCTCTTTGTTCCTGCACTAAACTAACTCATGAGCAGTACCAAAAGTACAAAGTTATGATTGTGATTTCAAATAAATCAATGCAATATAATCAATATCATTATTATAATTGTAAATCATACTATTTTTTAAATTAAGAAAATAATATTAAATTCATGAATATAAAATAGTATTTTTTTATGATTACATTTATTAATACATACTTTACTAAAACAGGCAAAACTCTCCATACAGTAGTGCTACCCAGTGCCAGCCAGAGTAATTAATGGATACCAGAAGGCTTGTGCATAAAATCCCTATCTAGTGCCTACTCATCCAATATCCCCAGACTAATTTCTGGCTTGTGGCCTTCATCAGTGAGGAGCTCTGGATCTGAAAGCATTGCACCTATCTTAGGATCTAATGCAACCCTTCAGCAGCCACCTTTTATCTCTACTTAACTACAAAACTATGAGAATAAAATTAAAAACACAATATTTTCAATCTAAGCTCAATAGCTTATATAGTCATATGGTTCTGAAGCCAGTTTAGTACCCAGAAACTAGTATGGAGATTTTGGATGAGTTGGCTCTAGATAGGGATTTTATGTACAAGCCATATGGCATCCATTGATTACTCTAGTTGGCACTGAGTGGCACTACTGTATGGAGAGTTTTGCCTGTTTTAATAACAGTAATGTGCTAGCATAAGAAATAGTGATCATGTGATGTTTAGTGGTCTAACATACTTTACTAATATTAATAATTAATCATTAAGCTAATACACATGCACTTTGTGGATGTTAACTATAAATGAATACTCTCACTTTCCAAACACAAAATAAAGTCTTTGTGAAAAGATAGAATGAATCCATCTATCTTTTCGACCCAAACATTTATGTATGGGCAAATCTTAAGCATTTGGAAATGAGAGCATGAAGATAGTTAAGTGACCACTTTAAATTACTTTTACTATGCCTGAATGAATGATGCTTGTGAAAATTTTCTAGAATTTACGATATGTCATTCTTATTTAAAATTAAACATATGTAAATAAGATATTTATTATATATAGTGCTATGTTGTATAAACTGTAATATTAATAATTAATCATTAAGCTAATGTACATGTGCTTTGTGGATTTTAACTATAAATGAATAGTCTCACTTTCCAAACACAAGATAGTCTTTGTGAAAAGATAAAATGAATCTGTCTATCTTTTCGACCCAAACATTTATGTATGGGCAAATCTTAAGTGTTTGGAAATGAGAACATGAAGATGTTCAGCAATCACTTTAAATTACTTTTACTATGCCTGAATGAATGACGCTTGTGAAGTTTTTCTAGAATTTACAATACATCATTCTTATTTAAAGTGATCGCTTAACATCTTCATGCTCTCATTTCCAAATGCTTAAGATTTGCCCCATACATAAAGAAACGTTTGGGTCGAAAAAATAGAGGGATTCATTCTATTTTTTTACAAAGACATTATCTTGTGTTTGGAAAGTGAGACTATTCATTTATAGTTAAAATCCGCAAAGCGCATGTGCATTAGCTTAATGACTAATTATTAATATTACAGTTTATACAACATAACGCTATATAAAATAAATATCTTACTTACGTACTTTACTAATATAAATTTAGAAATAAATACATTCATCCTGTAGTTCAGATATGAAAAAGATTATAACAACAAAATAATTACTACAGCAGATTTATTTAAAAAATCAAGATCTATGGTAAGTACATCTTTATATGAAAAACATAAATTCATTAACAATAACAGGATTATAATTAAGCCATACTCTCTCTCTATATAGATATTTATTTATTCATATATATATAACTATAAAATCTTTATTATAATACATATGGATTGTCTAAGTGGTGACTGGTTTTTTATATATATATGTATGCAAATATTATTATATATTAAATCAAAATACGCTTAAATATATGTAACAAAATACATTAATTAAATCCCATATAAGTGTGTAAATAAATAAATTGCTAAATACTCATATCAAAACATACAGAAAAACAACATTCACTATGAATTTCATTAAGTGATTATTTACATAAGTCAAAACAGTTTTAAGTAATTTATTGTAAATCATAGGTCTTTCCAGAATCTTTTCTATTGATGAATACTTTAGAAGAATACATTACTCATAAATTTGCAGCAACTTTTGATTGGTCAAAGTTTTTATAGTTCTTCTTGTTTGCATAATCTTCTAGCTAAAACTAATTAGATACACATTTCTCAATATAAAACTGAATGGTAAGTTGATTACATCCAGTCAGAAAAATATTCTAAGTATTTGCTGAGAACTTCTCAGATACCTTAAAAAAAATGGAAGTTTTAACCAGATTTAAAACCCAAATTATCATCTTATTAAAAATTTCACACATAAATTCCAATTATTTTTTTAAAAAAATAAGTTTAACTTCACTACAGAAAAAAAAAATCGATGATATTAAAATATTAAAATCTTTGGCACTTTAAAAAAAAAAAAATGTTATAAAATTATTGTTTCTTCAAAGTTTAAAAGTAACAAAAATATTACATTAATGTAATGCTATTAATAAATAAATAAAAATATTGAAACGTGACAATATGTATAGTATATAATATTAAGTAGCCACTTTAACCTTCAAATTAAATAAATATTTTATAAAAAAAAAAAAAAATACTAGAGTAATTAAAAAATTTTATTCGCGGATAATTTCCTTAATAATTTTAAATTAAGAGTAAGATTTAAATTATTTAATTTATTATTGTTATTGGTTAAAATACTAATTTATTATTTTTTTAAAAAAGTTACACTTCAATTGATTTTTATATTTTATTTATAACTTTAAATATCAAATTTGAAAATATTTTTTGCTTCGTAAAATAATAACATATATATATAAGAATTGAGAATTTTTAGATTTTTATTTTATAATTTAAAATAATAACACACTCTCTATTAGATAACTTAGAGCATCTTACCACGTTTTTCCACACCATGTTATGTCTATATTCCCAGCCTGTAAAATGTTTATGTTTTGGACAGACGTTATCTTATGAATCTCATCCTGTGGGTCAAGAACGCATGAAAGTGCATTGACATTAAAAACAAAATGTTGCACTGAAATAATAAACCCACCGGCAAATTAAAAAAAAAATAATCTACTGATATTTTCCCTTTTTTCCTTCAGCAATATGAGCTGTCTTTCATTCAGCGCATAGCATTTTTTTTTTTTACTAAGTTCCGACATTTATTTTTGTATACACAATTTATTAAATAAGAAAAGTTTTAGACTGTTAATAAACTGCTGAAGATTTTGAGTAATCTTTGACCTTAATACAACATCTTTTCACTTTCGTTACAATTTCTTAAGATAATTTAATTCTTATAACAGGTTAGGTCAGTGAAAAATTTTGTCATATTGCCTCAAGACTTTTGTAGTGTTTTTAATGAAATTAATGTTAAAATGATGAGTGAATTATTTGTTTGTAATCATATCTTGGATTCCTTTAATTTGCAAATGAGTAATATAATTCATTAAAAAGATTTTTTAATTCAGTAATTATATATATATTTCTAAATGACTTTTGAAGAATTTAGTTATTAATTATAACATGAAAAAACATGAAATGGAAACATTAATTTGAATATGTTGTTACCCTATAAGCAAAAAATAGCAAGAGTAAAATATAATATTTTTAATTTTAGTATTTATTTATTTATTTAAAAAATAAAATTTATGAAAGGTTTCAGAATGATCCGATTGCATCAAAATGAAAAGATTAGTATCTATTAAGAAAATATTGATTTACGTCTTTTTTTTATTTTAAAAAAGTGCTTTCACACCCTGTTTGCTTGATTTATTTATGTCTATTAGAACTGTAGTTCAAAGATATGTTTGGCCATAAGAGAATCTTTGAATATGAAACCATTTTAAAAAATATTTTGAATGCTGCCACAAAACTATAATGAATAATTAAAAAGTTCAGATTTTAAGTATATCTGCAGTAAGGTATATTGACACGTCAATTTAAGGTTAATTATCATCACCATTTTAACAGTTATTAGTTCATTGCAACACAAATTTTTTTCCAAGTTTAATTCAATTTCCCTTATTCATAGTTTTTTTGCTTCACATTATACAGGCTATTTTTTTATCTTACTCATTTAACTCACACAAAGTCTTTTTTAAAATCTATTATACCACTTGGAGAAATAAATTTCCAAGTATTAATGTTGTTAAATTAATGTGCAGCTCGAATATCAAAATTCCTCACAGTACAAATGAATACAAATTCACTCCTGTTCAAAACTCTCATATGATTAACACATTAGAACTATGATAACTACAAGAGTAAATTTTAAATCATCTGTAATATTTTACAGATTTTTTTTAATCATCCAATCTATTATATTTAAATAACTTTGCAACAAATCACCAAATATCAAATATGTATCAATAGAATTATGCAATCCTAGTAAATGCATAGCATTTGGTGAAATGTACATCAGAGAATTGAGTAAATTAATACAATATCTCATAGTATCAAAATACATCATTTTTACTTGTTATCATTGTTTTAATTTACAACACGTACAAAAACTTGGAAAACACTGTAAAAATGGATTGATTTTTCGTTTGCAACAAAATGGATTCTAGCACAAAGAAACATTGCATTAATTTAGCCAATGTTCAGAGGTTTATCTCTATAAGTCAATATATTTTAAAATACATAATATTATATATAGAGTTCTCAAAACAAACTCTTAACAAGCTTTGAGAATACTCTCAACCCCAGACCAGTTTCTGCATCTAGCGTCATCAGTGAGGTGTTAGGATCTAATGTATAACTATTGAGAAGAAAATCTGAAACTTTCAGACATCTATATGTCTAAAAATCCAGCTATCTAACTATATATAACATTTGTAAACACGAGCTTTATTAACATTAGGTCATGTGACATCTGACTTGATTTTTTTATCAAAATACATAATAATAATAGTTGTTCTTTACAGTATTTTATTTGCATATAAAAAATATGTTTATTATGTATATATTAAAGTGAAGGTTTCATGAGATGAAAAAAGTAGCTTAATTTACTTTAATTCCCAGGATCATCTGAAGCAAATAAATTTTTTTAAAAAAAAAATGTTTGGTAAAATAACACACACAAATGTTATTTGACTAGAAATTTTCATAATCTTTAAATATTTAAACCCAACATAGATAATACCATGAATTAAAAAGGATTATGCCATATATAACTACAAAACTAAAACTAACGTGTATGTAGAAATTAAAATATAAAGAAATCAACCATTTGCAGTAATTATATATATATGTAATTAAACTTTGTGAATAATTCGTAAATAATAAAAAAATGACAATGTTCAAAATAGAGTAAATGTAATACAAAATATTAACAGACATTAGCAGGTGGGCTATTAATTTTTCATACTTATTGTACACAATGTTCAGTTGACTGTTTTGTTATGTATATATAATATCTTTGTTCTTAGTCATTATTAACAATAAGGTACTATGAAAATACTACAATAGCAATTAAATATGTTAAAGCTATTAATATTTCATACATATGTTGCACAATGTTCAGTTATGTGTTTATATACACATATATATATAGTATCAGTCACCACTTCCTCTTGGATATTTATTATCAGAGATTGGGGTAAATTATTCGAACCTCATGTATTAAATGACAATATTGATCTATTTATATAAACGTGTGAATTATTTCATAGTTCGATATTAAAACAATATTACCCCATTATTTCTCAATTTTATTTAATGAAGATGACTGAACTAATGTTATTTAATTATATTTCACAGTCACCTTATATGTACCTAATATTATATAGACCCTAAGTCAGTGTTTTGACTGCCTCAAGACATATTTATAAGTGCTAATATTGATTATCAGTCTTAAGTGACAATTCTTATATAATGAGAGATGACAAATAAGGAAAGTACAAATAGACCACCAGTATAGCATTTTCCTACATTAGCTCAATTTTATAGAAGTAAAATAATAATTCTAAATTTGAGTGGTAGTTATACTTCATTAGAGATAGACACAGACTGGTATTAATTTTATTAATATTTACTTGTTCTTTTTTTAATAAATAATTTAATGAAATAATTGAGGACTAACTAGGTAATTTTAAGAACAAATCTATTTATTTTATATAAGTGAAATAATAATAATATCATAAAATCGATCATTATCTCCATTACATATTATATAAAGTTCTCTCCACCAAATTCAAATAATAAGAATACGAAAAAAATACTAATACAATAATACAAAACAAGAAAAACTATCTATATAATTAATCCCATAGAGTTCTTTTTTTTTTCATGTCTAGGTTAAGGGTTAGATCTAATCTTTATACATTTACTCAATTATATCTCCTTTTTTATTCATTTGGCTTTTGCATTTAGATGTCTGTGTCTGTGAATCACAATATACATGCACATATATGAATGTGCTTTCCCACATTCATTAACAAGAAAAGAGAAAAAAGGAACAAGTAAAAAAAATTATAATTTGTCAAAATAAAAAAATATATAAAAATATATTTGAAATAAAATAATAATAAAAAAATAAACAAGCTATTTGCCTTAATTCCTGGAATGTAACTATAAAATAAGCAAGCTTTCTGATAGATGTGTAAATTCAAAGTCTATATTGTCTTCCATTATGTTCTCATTGAACTTTCAGACACAGACAATTCATATGTAAATATGTTTTCATTTCCTTTATGGGGAACTCCATTTGGCAAATCTATAATCTTGCAACAGAGAGATGGCAATAAAAACCACATGATTAAATGGTTATCATGAATGACAAGTCTAATATACTCTAGTGATCTCTACTCCATAATTATTATTTTGCACTTAAGATTATGTAGTTTATTGACAATAGATACTTTGTTGCACACAGAATACTTATTACAACTTTTTGGTTTTCAAATCAACCACACTGGTTAACTCTTTCCAAACTCCATATCACTCAAGGTTTTACTTTTACTGTCCAGTTTAAGAACATCACATAAAGCAGTTCAGGCAATCTCCAGACTATGCAAACAGGATATAAGATCATTCAAATCCAAACTTTTCTTCTTATATCTCATTCTTATAAAAGAAAATGCTGACTTATTGTGCAGGTGGCCAGTATTCTCCCCCCATGTCTTACCTTCACTTCAATCTTGTACTTAAAAAAAAACTAATAACACAAAAAAACTCCATTCTATTCATACTACTTTTGAATAGCCTGTAATTATTATTTTTTTAACAAGCCCACAGCTGGATAAGATTTAAAAAAAAGGAAAATCTTGTACCTGGAATCAGTACAAGATTTATTTTCCTTGAATATATATATATATATAATCTATTCTTGGATACTTATATGCCTTTTTTCACTTTTCTTTCAAAAAAAGACATTTTATTGTTTCTTAACATTCCATCTACTATTTAATAACCAAAAAAAAAAATCTTATGTAATTACTATTACTAATCAATATATTGCTATGTAATTACATGTAGTATGTGACATAATGACTTTCTAAAAATAACAAAAAATTACATCATTTTTTCTTTTTTGAAAAAAATTAAATATTTCAAAGTTTAATTTTAAATGACAGTTTTGTTTTACATTAACAAAAAATACATATCTAATTTATATGATGCCTATATACCTCTTTTGATCCACAATTACATTTATACTTACTTTAAACCATTTTTCCATTTCGTTATTAAAGTTTGTCTTATTTTAATTTTTGTGAAGGGATTGAAAGTTTAGTCCCCATCACAATATGCCTCTGGTGGGAAGTTGTTACAATAGAGATATTCATTTTATGACTCATTTGTCTTAAACATTCTTATATTTTTTTCCTTTTCAATTTTATTAAACTTTATTGCAGATTAGTGATACATAACTACTGGTTTTAAGGATTGTGTGTTATAAGTACCTTTGATTTCTTGGTCAGTATCTACTCAGAAAGTATTATTATCCTGGCACCTTATTATAGAAAAAGGGCCTTCATATACATTGCAAAACTTCTTGCAAATAAATTTCCCTGGGTTACTCAGATGACATTTTATCATCACTTTATCACCTATCTTGAAATGAGGACTGGAGACTATCACTCTCTTACTTATCTTTTTACTCATTTTATTTAACATGGCATATGCAACAGCACAATCTGCCTCTTGGTTTATGGGCTGCTCTTTAATCATGAGCAAAACTGTTTTGAATCATTTTGGCTATGTTGGCCCAAATGTAAACAAATAGGTAAATATTCTTTTGGCTCATTTATGAACCAATTAATATAATTCAACATCTGCTTGACTTGTTTGATCCAACCTCAATGATTAGTTGATAAATATGTCCTGAATAAGCTTCCTAGCTCCCACATTATCTGTTTGCAGAAGATTTCTGATGGAAGTTAAACATGCTTAATTCCCTGATTATTATTCTACTTATTTCATTCTTCTGATACAAATGGTGTATCATGATCAGAAATGAAAATTTCCAGTTTGCCTATAATTGTAAAATCCAATATGTTCATAGTATAATGGCCATATGCTTGAGGCACGAATATGCCACCACAAATGTCAAGAAAAGGTTGTATATTACAAGTAAATCTTTTTTCCTATTAAAGTAATGGGACATATAAATTAATGGCCATTATTTCTCAAGGTTTCTTTGATATAATAGATGCCATTGGGCTGATGTAACTTTTATTTACTGTTTTGTCTTGCTGACAAAATTTCACACTTATTGAGCATGGAGATGATTTCATTACACATCCCAGGCCAATAAAACCAATTATTGATTAGATGTTCAGTTTTAGGGGTTCTGTAAGGGCAATATAAACAATGAATATGTAGAGATAACTGTATCTCTCATATGATAAAGAATGACCAACTTCCACTCATTTTTTCTCTCATAGATTTTATATTGAAGTATTGATTTATCCAGTTTATATTGATCAGTTTGCCTTCCTACCCATCCAATTGGAGTTTTAGTTTCATTTTCTTACTGATCAACCAGTAGTTTTAATTGTTCATTTTTCTACTGTCATATTGCTAACTGTTCAAGTCTTTCTTCACGGTTTCATCAGTTCACAATGCAATACTTATATATATATATATATATTAACCCTCACCTATAACCTCCATCTTCTTCACTAATTTACTTTATTATATTTATAATTGCCCAGACATCAATTCTATGCAAAATAGAATAAAATTTATAATTATATATTATATTTAAACTTATTTAAAAGGTTTTATATTGCAACCACTTCATGGCCTAGCTCAGTTGAGATTATAGGATATGGTCTTTATATATGAGGCCAACAAGGATGATAAAAACGTCTATAAACAATAATACTATAAGGTTAATTTAAATATGTTCAGAGCATCTATTCAATACTAAAACTGTTGCAAAATTGACAATTATTACATTTATTACGGTATAGACAATGATGAGGATTGGGTATCTTTTTATCCAAATCACCACCTATTCCAAGCAAAGTAAAATATATTATTAGCATTGTAATACTGAGATTTATTACCACCAGACAAATTAAATAAATTGACTTCTACTGGCAAATCTATATATTTTAGGGCTATGCTATGTTAACTATATATGTGTGTGTGTGTGGAAATGGAGAATCGAACGTAAATAGTCAAGCAATTCATTTGGACTTTTAATTCATTAAAATATTTATTAAAAAAAAAAAAGACAAAAGAAATAATTATAATAAAAAAAATATTATTTATGCACCTTTCTAATCAATTATATTTCTTCTACAGTAAACCAAAATTGATTAATATCTAATATACGAATCATATACTTTCGAATGTGTGTGCTTTTATAATATCCCAAACACGATGTATTTTTAAAACATACTTTTATTAGCTTATTTATAAAACTTGGATGATGCCACAAATCAATCATCCTTTACATATTATAAAAATTTATATAACACTTATCTGTTATAATCGGTGTAAATCATCTAACAGTAACTATACAAAATAAATAAAGGCAGGGAAAAATAATAACCAAACACTTATACCTATATACTTAAGGGTTAAAGAATATCTCCAAACTTAATCTAAATAATCTAATCATCCCTTGACTATTTCTACCTTCTACTCACATTCAATATACTTCCTATATACCAAACTTATAACAGATAAGGTTTTAATTCTTTATTTTTTTAAATATATTTCATTAACTAAATTGAAGCATAATAAATACAAGATCTTTAAAATAATAATCTATAGCATCACGCACACATCCGAATATCTAGAATCACCTATAATATAATTTCTACATCATACAAAATAATAAATTATCATATTATAATGACAATGAAATTATATTGTTTTGTTTTGTTTTCTTTTTTTAAAGAAAAAAAAAATTGGCTATACATTTATCATAAGTAATAACAAAAAAAAATACTTGTCAATATCTCATCATTACATGTTAAGTTTTTTTTTAAAAAAAATTGGAAGTTGAAAGAAATATACATATCAGTTTAAAAAAAAAACAACAGTAAATTATAACATAAAAAAAAATGTCTGTCCATTGTTAAAGCATAATTTGTTAAGAATGACAAGAGTTTTTTTTTTTTATCCTAGAATTCCGTGACGGGCGTTAAAAATGACATTTGCATGCATTGGAATTATTTGTTATATATATATACGCGCGAATAGCGAAGTTATACAATATAAAATTATCTTCTTAATATAAAATTAAATAGATAAACTTTTTCATTTTGAATTTTGTTTTGTAGAATATTGATAGCCAATTCTTTAAGTTGAAAATCAAGCATTTAATTTTAGCGTCTAATGAAAGAATTTGAGCTAGCTTTATTTTACACAATTTTGCCATTTTAATATTATTCAGCTTTAGTGATATTTTAAAATAAATCATAATAATTTAGCTTACATATCATCCAGGTATTTTGAAGGTAGTGAATGGACCATTGCTTTGGCAGAAATTTGAAGGCTGGTATCCCTCTGGGGGGTTGTTTATTTCCTCATTTTATATCATTCCAGTAGTATAATAACAAAAAAAATTCTTCATAGGTGTATTCTTAGAATCCTTGCGATGTTTCTTATATAATACTCTTAGAGAGTTATTGATTCCTTTAAGTTTTTTTTATCTTCTTCCTCGGAGCTTTTTTTTTTTTACTTTCAAGTTTTAAACTCTATGTCTTTCTCCACTTATGCCCTCTGTGTTTCTATGACAATCAACTTTGGAAGCTTGCCAGAAATATTATTTATAAAAATTTTAACAATACAATGTTTGAATATAATAAACATAGTAATAAAAAAATATTAAATATTAATTATTAATTTTAGAAATGTTATTTACTATTACAAATAATCTTTATCATTTTTAAAACATAAGATTCTAAGACAATATATAATCAGTAACTTATAAATAAAATATAGAAAAGAAAATTCTAATTAATAATATATTTATGCATCTGCCTATTATGACATGTAAATCCTCTACTATACACAAACATCTACCACTAAACATATAGTCCAAAACTCCACCAATCAATATACCCATTTAAAATTTTAATTTTGTTAAAATCCTAATTTTAACTAGCAAATTACATCACAATTTAAGTTTAGTTTTCCTAAAAACTCAATTTTAAATATTAAATTATATCACAATTCATTTTTCTCAACTAATTACTTTCAGCCATTGTTAGCACAAATGTGACCTTCCCACATTTCTTTCTGGTGCCAACCTGGAAGGTTACAACCCTTCCCCCTTATGAAAGAAAAATGAATTGGATAAACAACAATCAATATTAATAACACATTAAATTTTACATTAAGATCATTCCTCAATAGAACATTATGTTTGTCGAATAAACATAAAACAATAAAAAAACATTTAATGCTTTTATAAACACATGTTTATATTATACTTTAGCAACATTATATAAGCAAAATAAATAAATAATAATAATTAAATTCTATATTGAACAATATGTATAACTTTTATTAATCATGTCTTGCAGGATACGGAATCAAACTGCGAGCATTATAGGTTATTTTAAACCTTGCTCGATTATTCTTTATTTCCTTTCTTCTGACAAGTTTATCTCTACAAGATTTCATTTTCACTTTACTAGATTTAACTCTAATCGTTTTAATATATCTTACTTTATTCTTCACTTTCTTAAGATGATTTATATTAAATAATTCTTCCTTTACTCCTTTGAGTTTGATCTTAGCCTTTCCAACTTCTTTTTCTTCATCAACAATCTTTCTGCCAAGATTCAAATTAACTATCTTTTCATTTATTAATTTAAATTTGACTTTTGCTTTCACAATATCTCTTATACAATCTATACCTTTATTAAGGTAACTTATCTTAGCCTTCTCTTTACTCATCTCTTTGAACTTTACTTTAATTTTCTTCATATGTTCATTGTGATTAGTTATCTTTCTCATAAAATCTACTTTAGTTTTCTTCTTACTTTTACATTTAAGCTTTACTTTGGCTTTACCTAAATCTCTTTCTGGATTACTAACTTTTCTAAGAAAATTTAAATCAAACTTTTCTGTATTCTTAATTTTACATTTTATTTTCACTTTACCGACTTCTCTGGCATGACTAACGCTTTCGATTAAACATTTCATACTACATATTACATGTTTAGTATCTCCATAAACTATTTTTTTGAAAACATTCGCCTTCACCTTATGTTCTAAATAATCAAGAACACACTTTGGAATTATGTCTTCATTTTTATTTTTAAATTTATTACCTGTAATATCAGTAACCTTAAGCAATTTGTTCTCCAAAATTTCTAAATACTTCATATCTAAAGAGATTATTTCTTTCTTCATTAATTTATCAACTTCTTTCTGTTTATCAAGATTCTTCTTGAACTCCTTAAGCATGTCTATATCTTTAATTTTCTCTAATTTTGAATCCTGATTAACTATTTCTTTAAGTTCTTTGTATACATCTATTTCATCACTGGCTAAACTAACATTCTTATTCATCTGCATAACTTGGTCATTAATATTCTCTTGCATTTCTAGCTTCATTTTGGGTATTTCTAACCTTGCTTCTAGCTTTGTCTCTAGTTTCACTTCTAATTTTATCTCTGACATTTCTGACTTTATTTCAACTATCAACTCCTCTGATTTCTTTTGACTCAATTTTATTTCTATTGCTATCTCTGATTCCTGACCTTTTACTTTCTTTTCCACAACTTGCATCTGCCTAACTATACTAGCGTTTATTTCTACCATGTCTGATTTTATTCCTAACATTTCCAATTTTATTTCTGCCATCCTCTCCTCTGACTTATCTTGATTCAATTTTATTTCTTTTAGTTCTGACTTCAATTCTACAAACATCTCTTCTGACTTTTGTCTATCTTCTACTTGACCAGACTCTAATTTGGCAAACATCTCTTCTGATTTTTCTCTATCGTCTATTCAACCAGACTCTAATCTTACTTGACCAGACTTTAGTTCTTTTAGTCCTGCAAAAAACGGTTTGGCCCACATCAGCATCTCATCATCTGTGGTTTTAGAGATAGTATCTCTCATCTTACTAGACTCTCCATATGACATATCTATAGCTTCATTTCCTGATTCAAGATCAGGGAATATCGCAACAATGTCTGGAGATCGTGTCTCTTGAGACCCACCCCAAACTATTGTATAAACTAAACTCTTTCATTTTATAATCTCTTAAAAAATTTATTAATACTATTTAATTCATTCCAATATCAGCTTTTCAAGCTAATTGAGCACGCGCCTTTGATAGTGTTAAATAAATGAATACTCTCTTCTTCATTCAAGATATAGCATTTATGCAGGAATAAAAAGAATCCCTCTTATTCCTACAACTCAAATTCTTTTATATGAGCAAATCTGAAGAACTTCTGAAGAGAGCGTGAGTATATTCTCACTTTAAATTACTATTTACGATGTTTTTTGACTGAATGATGCCGGTGTAATTACTTAGAATTTACTAGACGTCATTCTTACTGAAACTTAATTATGAGAAAATAAGCAAATATTTTATCTAGCTTGAGTCATAGGAATAAGAGGGATTCTTTTTATTCATGCATAAATGCTATATCTTGAATGAAGAAGAGAGTATTCATTTATTTAACACTATCAAAGGCGCGTGCTCAATTAGCTTGAAAGGCTGATATTGGAATGAAATATAATTGCAAGCATGGCACTAGATAAAATATTTGCTTAATACTATTTAAGAAAACAAGGTTTACCAGCCCCAACCTCCACCAAACCAACAATTCAAATACCATCACTACCTAAAATGTCATAAAATTTCCACAATTTTATTTTCCCATATAATGTTCGATTTTCCACACACACATAGGCAAGAAGACATTAAGCTTTAACTGGATAACACTAATCTAAACATAGCTGGAATTATAAATTAAATTTTATAGGATCCACTATAGTTATATTGCAAACTACACCAATTCAAATAACTGATAAAAGACCAAAATAATTTAAACATATTCATTTATCTTTATGCTGTATTGAGTGCATTAAAATATTATAACCAGCATTTATAACAAAAAAAAAATTCATAACCAAAATCAAATTAATAATGACATGCATTTATTATGATGACTGATATACAATTTTTACTTAAATATGGTAAATGCCAACCTTTGCATAAGAATATAGAAAATAGGCTGTTACGAATGAGCTATATATTCAAGTTATATATTTATCCATTCTTCTAAAGATCCAACAGATACTGACAGCCAAAATAATTAACAGCAGTTCACAATTTTGAGATGGATAGAAGAATTCCATCACTGCTCTCAAAACATACAATGCTCCATGAACACTCTGATGATCATCTCACTTTAACCACTCTAAGCTACCACAACCCATAATATTCTACTATAAACACTATCACAATGTCCTGTTTACATCCAAGTCTTAGGGGATATTTATAAAATATTGTCTTGCTCATCTTTGGGAGTCTTAGAGACAAATATTACATATATATTAGAAAGAACTATGCCTTGTTCTCTCTGGAGTCTTAGAGGCAAAATCATGGCAGGACTACTGTTAACTGCTTCATGATAACTAACAACTGATACCATAATTTGGGTTGGAGCAGTGAATGAGAACAATCAGTCACCAGTGACATGAATACACCACATATGACATGAATACACCATATACTTAAGACAATAACAAAAATTCTCCATCCATCACCAAAATGTGCAACACAACCAACAAAACTCCAACAATCAAGTATTCTATTTAACCTTCAAAATTGTAGACTTTCTATAACAGAAGTGTTTCAAATATAAACAATATTAACACTTTATAATTTAATACTATCAATAATTCTATGTTTATCTAGTATCAGTACCATATTTAATTGATAAGCAAAAGATATATATATATATATATATATATATATATATATATAAATGTTATCAACTTTAACATTTACTATAAGTTGTGATATTTATATAGCTTTATAATTAAAACTAAGCTGTCTCATGGCTGTATTTATTTATTTCACCTAAAAATATATATATATTTTTAAACTATATATCTGACATTCATATATCTACTACACATCTTTCAGGTATGGGCTTATTTCAAACTCCAATTGGCTTATTTTAAACCTTAGTTAATGCTCCATTTACCCCTATTTCCATTTTACTCTTACTACCTTTCTAACACTTTAATTTTCTTCCTCCTTATTGTCATGAACACATTAACAAACGTATAGTATGTATACACTGAGATAATACAAGCTACACATATTATTAATTTATATATATCAAAACTATCATTCTTTTTAAATATTTTGACTAACAATACTGTTTTACTCATATAGCTTATGGTATTTAACCAACAAAATTAATTAATGAACCTAGGTTTAGATAATCCTGGAGACATTAAAACATAAGCCACCAAAAAAACATAGACACTTTACAAGGTCTGGTATTTAATTAATATAGACCCCGATGATTGAGCCAACAACAAGATAGGCAGTCTACAGGGTGTGAGATTTAATTAATCGAAGCCCCAAATGTTTGGGTCGTCACTTTACCCTAAATATATAATCAAGATCCCAGGATTGCCAGGCCCCACAATTGGGCGGCCACTTTAACCCTCACCTATAACCTCCATCTTCTTCACTAATTTACTTTATTATATTTATAATTGCCCAGGCACCAAATCTATGCAAAATAGAATAAAATTTATAATTATAAATTATATTTAAACTTATTTAAAATTTTTTATATTGCAACCACTTCATGGCCTAGCTCAGTTGAGATTATAGGATATGGTCTTTATATATGAGGCCAACAAGGATGATAAAAACGTCTATAAACAATAATACTATAAGGTTAATTTAAATATGTTCAGAGCATCTATTCAATACTAAAACTGTTGCAAAATTGACAATTCTTACATTTATTACGGTATACACAATGATGAGGATTGGGTATCTTTTTATCCATATCACCACCTATTCCAAGCAAAGTAAAATATATTATTAGCATTGTAATACTGAGATTTATTACCACCAGACAAATTAAATAAATTGACTTCTACTGGCAAATCTATATATTTTAGGGCTATGCTATGTTAACTATATATGTGTGTGTGTGGAAATGGAGAATCGAATGTAAATAGTCAAGCAATTCATTTGGACTTTTACTTCATTAAAATATTTATTAAAAAAAAAAAGACAAAAGAAATAATTATAATAAAAAAAATATTATTTATGCACCTTTCTAATCAATTATATTTCTTCTACAGTAAACCAAAATTGATTAATATCTAATATACGAATCATAGACCTTCGAATGTGTGTGCTTTTATAATATCCCAAACATGATGTATTTTAAAACTTACTTTTATTAGCTTATTAATAAAACTTGGATGATGCCACAAATCAATCATCCTTTACATATTATAATAATTTATATAACACTTATCTGTTATAATCGGTGTAAATCATCTAACAATAACTATACAAAATAAATAAAGGCAGGAAAAAATAATAACCAAACACTTATACCTATATACTTCAGGGTTAAAGAATATCTCCAAACTTAATCTAAATAATATAATCATCCCTTGACTATTTCTACCTTCTATTCACATCCAATATACTTCCTATATACCGAACTTATAACAGATAAGGTTTTAATTCTTTATTTTTTAAATATATTTCAGTAACTAAATTGAAGCATAATAAATACAAGATCTTTAAAATAATAATCTATAGCATCACGCACACATCCGAATATCTAGAATCACCTATAATATAATCTCTAAATCATACAAAATAATAAATTATCATACTCTAATGACAATGAAATTATATTGTTTTTGTTTTTTATTTTTTTAAAGAAAAAAAAATGGCTATACATTTATCATAAGTAATTACAAAAAAAATACTTGTCAATATCTCATCATTACATGTTAAGTTTTTTTTAAAAAAAAATTGGAAGTTGAAAGAAATATACATATCAGTTTTTTAAAAAAAAAACAACAGTAAATTATAACATAAAAAAAAAATGTCTGTCCATTGTTAAAGCATAAAAAGAGGTTTTTTTTTATCCTAGAATTCCGTGACGGGCATTAAAAATGACATTTGCATGCATTGGAATTATTTGTTATATATTATAACGTTTTCTGTTTTGCTAGGCCTCTACACGCTAATATAAACTGTGCGTGAGTTGATCAAGCTATGTCAAAAAAGAAGAAAGTTATATTTCTATTCTAAAAACATAGCTATATTTCCTGATCAACTCGGCCTATTAATTGTTGAGAATTGTGCTATTGACAAAATCAGCTTTTAATTTATTAATTCCTAAGAATTCACTGAAATTGTCATATAACATCTCACAAATAAAAAAAAAACTTTTAAACTAATTGGTATTACATAATACCATAACGAGAATTATTTTTTTAAGATTATTATTCCTGGGCTTATTCAAACATATTGGCAAAGGTAAATTACATTTTTAAATCTTATTAAACTACTAATAGATTTAATAATAAAAAATAATAACTATTATTAATAACGCACAAATGAAAATTGGTATTAGAAATATTTTTTATTATTATAACAGATTAAAAATCTGTTTAAGTTAAAATGAGAATTCCTAATCAAGTAAATCAGAGAAAACACATATTAATTCAAATATGATGCAATCAATAAAATAAAATAATTAATTAAAAAGTTCTGGTATAAACAAGTCTCTTGTACAGAAAAAATGAAAGTCTCTATCGGGATTATTTTAAGACTTGTTTGCAAACACTTAATTTTGTCACAATCAGGAATAAGTAGTCTTAACTTACCGGTAAGTTTTGTGAATTCACGAATGTTGTAGATAACTATGCATAGTTTTTTGGGGTTGAATTGAGCTCACAGCCTTTGATTATTAGTTGATCTTGGTGCTGGTTCCATAGGCTAGTCGCGTAAGCTTCTCTGGTGTCCATCGGTAATGATGTCAGCTAAAGCTCCAGTCTACTCTCGTATGAATAACTTTTTCATCATAGAGTGGTCTGGATTCTCTAATCCAAAACCAACCATAAGAATATCAGCTAAACCAAGACATTTCTCCAACCGAATCCCTCCTTTTTATACTAGAGGTCCAGTTGTTGGACTTCTGCGCATGCTAATATCATGGCATTTTGTGTTTATAATCTTATACAGTCTTTATCCTTTTTCAATTACTAAGTTCTCATTTTTTTTTATCAAGTTTTTCGGCCATGTTTAATTAGCTAAAATACTTTTCTTTTAGCTTATCTTTTTACTTGCCTTTGGAATTCTTTTGTTCTCTCTAATTCTACTTTTATTTCCAGTTAAGTAAAAAAAAATATGAAAAAAAAATTTAACTTTCATTGTACATTATTTTTTTTAAAAAAAATTATAGTCAAAAAAAATAATCTAAATTTACTTTTTTTTTTTTTTTTTTAGCTTTTGCCAAATGTCAATATATTTGCAATGTATATAAATAAACGTTACAATACCACCAGTTCCAGGATATGAGAATAAAATAGGGGTTTACACTAATTTTATTCATAAGTTTTTAAATTCATATTCGTGTTTTTTTTTGTAGTAGCGTGCTGATATATTCCGTAGACTCATTCAACAAGCGACATTTGGCTTTAATGCCCACTTTTAGGTCTAACATGGCAGGAATGGAAAATATTTCAACATTCATCTGTGTCCTTTCCACTTAAGTGTAATAGTAATGATAAGAATCCCAAGTTATAAGCACTAACGAGCATTGCTCATCATTTTGAGTCTTACAGGCTCACGGCAACTTGGTCTGCCTTCCCCTTTATTGGGATCCCTGCTAGAAATAGTCTGATGGGCATATAAAAGTGGTATTATGTTAATATACTGCGTACTAGGACTCGGGGCTATGTTTTTCCTCTCTTTAGTAACCACCTACCCAGTCAAATACTTGTGACTTATGTCTACATCAGCCATGATCGTGTTTTATTTTAGACATATCAAAAAAAATATACATACATTTTTTTCTTTCTGGAAGTCATATTAAAAAAAATATTTTTTTTATATTTTAATAATCAGGGTTTAATTAGTTCGTTAGTTTATATAATTTTTTTTTTTAAAAAAAAATTACTATTTATTTTCCAGCTGTGAGTTTCTTTGGGTCATCGTTGTAATGTTCTTTATCATTACAACTTATCTCAGGTTGTAGTTGTTAAATCAAAGCCCCATGTTGGGCACCATTATAATGTTTTCCATTTTGCTAGGCCTCTACATGCTAATATAAACTGCACATGAGTTGATCAAGCTATGTCAAAAAAGAAGAAAGTTATATTTCTATTCTAAATCATAGCTATATTTCCTTATCAACTCGGCCTATTAATTGTTGAGAATTGTGCTATTGACGAAATCAGCTTTTAATTTATTTAATCTGAGCACCAGAATTCCTAAGAATTCGCTAAAATCATCATATAACATCTCACAAATAAAAAAAATACTTTTAAACTATTTGGTATTACATCATACCGTACGAGAATTATTTTTTTAAGATTATTATTCCTGGGCTTATTCAAACATATTGGCAAAGGTGAAATACATTTTTAAATCTTATTAAACTACTAATAGATTTAATAATAAAAAATAATAACTATTATTAATAATGCACAAATGAAAATTGGTATTAGAAATATTTTTATTATTATAACAGATTAAAAATCTGTTTAAGTTAAAATGAGAATTCCTAATCAAGTAAATCAGAGAAAACACATATTAATTCAAATATGATGCAATCAATAAAATAAAATAATTAATTAAAAAGTTCTGGTATAAACAAAAGTCTCTTGTACAGAAAAAATGAAAGTCTCTATCGGGATTATTTTAAGACTTGTTTGCAAACACTTAATTTTGTCACAATCAGGAATAAGTAGTCTTAACTTACCGGTAAGTTTTGTGAATTCACGAAGGTTGTAGATAACTATGCATAGTTTTTCGGGGTTGAATTGAGCTCACGGCCTTTGATTATTAGTTGATCTTGGTGCTGGTTCCATAGGCTAGTCACGTAAGCTTCTCTGGTGTCCATCGGTAATGATGTCAGCTAAAGCTCCAGTCTACTCTCGTATGAATAACTTTTTCATCGTAGAGTGGTCTGGATTCTCTAATCCAAAACCAACCAAAAGAATATCAGCTAAACCAAGACATTCCTCCAACTGAATCCCTCCTTTTTATACTAGAGGTCCAGTTGTCAGACTTCTGCGCATGCTAATATCATGGCATTTTGTGTTTATAATCTTATACAGTCTTTGTCATTTTTCAATTACTAAGTTCTCATTTTTTTTTATCAAGTTTTTCGGCCATGTTTAATTAGCTAAAATATTTTTCTTTTAGCTTATCTTTTTACTTGCTTTTGGAATTCTTTTGTTCTCTCTAATTCTACTTTTATTTCCAGTTAAGTAAAAAAAAATACGAAAAAAAAATTTAAATTTCATTGTACGTTATTTTTTTTAAAAAAAATTATAGTCAAAAAAAAAAATCTAAATTTACTTTTTTTTTTTTAGCTTTTACCAAATGCCAATATATTTGCAATGTATATAAATAAACGTTACAATATATACGCGCGAATAGTGAAGTTATACAATATAAAATTATCTTCTTAATATAAAATTAAATAGATAAACTTTTTCATTTTGAATTTTGTTTTGTAGAATATTGATAACCAATTCTTTAAGTTGAAAATCAAGCATTTAATTTTAGCATCTAATGAAAGAATTTGGGCTAGCTTTATTTTACACAATTTTGCCATTTTAATATTATTCAGCTTTAGTGATATTTTAAAATAAATCATAATAATTTAGCTTACATATCATCTAGGTATCTTGAAGATAGTGAATGGACCATTGCCTTGGCAGAAATTTGAAGGCTGGTATCCCTCTGGGGTGTTGTTTATTTCCTCATTTTATATCCTTCCAGTAGTATAATAACAAAAAAAATTCTTCATAGGTGTATTCTTAAAATCCTTGCGATGTTTCTTATATAATACTTTTAGAGAGTTATTGATTCCTTTAAGTTTTTTTTTATCTTCTTCCTCGGAGCTTTTTTTTTTTACTTTTAAGTTTTAAACTCTATGTCTTTCTCCACTTACACCCTCTGTGTTTCTATGACAATCAACTTTGGAAGCTTGCCAGAAATATTATTTATAAAAATTTTAACATTACAATATTTGAATATAATAAACATAGTAATAAAAAAATATTAAATATTAATTATTAATTTTAGAAATGTTATTTACTATTACAAATAATCTTTATCATTTTTTAAAACATAAGATTCTAAGACAATATATAATCAGTAACTTATAAATAAAATATAGAAAAGAAAATTCTAATTAATAATATATTTATGCATCTGCCTATTATGACATGTAAATCCTCTACTATACACAAACATCTACCACTAAACATATAGTCCAAAACTCCACCGATCAATATACCCATTTAAAATTTTAATTTTGTTAAAATCCTAATTTTAACTAGCAAATTACATCATGATTTAAGTTTAGTTTTCCTAAAAACTCAATTTTAAATATTAACTTATATCACAATTCATTTTTCTCAACTAATTACTTTCAGCCATTGTTAGCACAAATGTGACCTTCCCATATTGTTTTTGGTGCCAACCTGGAAGGTTACTATATATATATATTCATTGTTTAGAAATTGAGAAAAGTGAACAGAATTATGACTGAAAAATGTTAGTGACAATATTCTCAGATCCATTGCAGTATTGTATAGTATAATTAAATTTCTGCAAAAATAAATCCCACCAAATTAACCTGCTGTTTGTTAAATAACTATGATTAGGAAAGTCCAAACTTTTCTACAGTAATGATGATTACTTATGGATGGAGTAACAAAGGCCTAAATTTTTGGAATGCCTCCACTATTGCAAAACCTTTTCAGTCACAATATGATTAATTTCAGGACCATTGAGCAAACCAGATTATGAACTATAAGACTGCTATTAGCTTGTCATCCTGAATTTGTGATAAGGTTATCCCTAGGCCAAACCCACTATTAGCAGCCTGAACAATGAATGGTTTTGTAAACTCTGGGAAAGAAAGCATCACATGCTTCATGAAACTCTTTTTGATTTTCTCAATTGTCTCTAACTGTTACACAGTCCATTTTCATTAGGTATATTTCCTTAATAATTTCAACATGGACTCCATATATTCCACAAATCCATTATAGAATTTACTGTAAAAATTACATAATCCCCCAAAAAGAGCAGATCTGGGTTTAGATCTAGGTACAGAAAATACTTTAATCACAGGTATTTTATCAGGATAAATCTAATTTCCTGAGAACAATTTCATCCATGAACAGTGCACTTTTTTTAAGTTGACTTTAATTTCTTTTTTTAAACATTTGGAGGGGAATTATTCCACATGTTGCATGTGTTCTTCTACCATAGATAATGACATGATTACATCATCTAAATACATTGTCACAAGTTGTTTGTCTTCCAGAGATAGGATCTGATCTAAACATTGCAATAATCCCACTCTGCTATTTATTAAACCAAAAGGTATCAAATTAAATTGATATGAATACTCTCCATATCTAAATATCATATACTGGCAGTCTTCTGGATAAAGTTTGATCTGCCAGTAACTTGATATTAAATCAAAAGTAGAAAACATTTTTTTGCCTTTATACTTCTCTAACAAATCCTACATGAGTGGAGGAATATTACAATCATGACCATTGTTTTTTTAACTGACTTGCAATAAGACATAGCCAGACCATCATCTTTCTTTTTTGCTACTACCATGGAATTACAATATCGTGAAGAGCATTTTGAAATCATACCCCACTCAATTATTTGTTTGAGATGCTTCTCAACATTTTTTTTATACTGGTGGGAAAGGTTGAACTTGAGTGAATCTAATTCTTTATTGCAAAATCTTTGATAACTCTAAGTATATCTGAAAATGTATATTTTTTCTAAATTAGACTTCAATGTTCTTCCCCATTCATCAATGACCACTTTGGACTCATTAACCCTTTTGGGAATTGTGGTATATAAAGTTATTTTTATGCAACATACTCCTATGGAATTATACAACTGAGGTGATAAAAACAGTAATACTTCATTGCTGTATGTAATTTGTCTTATTTGCATAATTTAAAATACATTTGTATCTATGTAGAAAATCACCCCCTAATATTACATCATGTATAAGACCTTTCATGATAAAATACATGTGATATTGATCCCCATTTATTTGCAATTCTAGTCCACATTTTTTGGTCCCAGTTTAGCTTTCTGGTTATTTGCCATAGTCACTTGGATAAAATTATGGGTCAGAGTTTGTATATCAAGTTGATGATTTTATATTTGATGATATAGGCATTCTATTAGAATTGGGATTTGGTTGCTAAAATCCACTATTGATTTCACCATTATTCCTTTGAACAATATTTCTAGGTTAGAATATATTTGCTGAGCATAACATCACATAGCACTTTATCATCCCATGAGCAGATTAAATTCATCACTTCTTTCACAGCATTCACATTTTGACTCTTCTTATTACTCTTGTTTCAGCTTTGAAACAATGAATGATTTGTCATCTCTTTTCTTCCCATTTACTTGTGAATTCTTTCTTATATTTTTGCTTTGGATCATTTTCACAATATTTTTTCTTTATGTTTTTATGTCCATTTGGAACCTTTCTTATTATTTCTAACTTCTATAATGTTTACACATAATGTCTTTCACTTTGTCCCATAATTTAAACTGCCAATTCTGCCTGCTTAGGTGTCTACTGCACTTAATATTTTAACCACCTTTTCTGCCGACCACCCACACTTAACAACATGTGCTTTATCTCTAAAGATACATTTCAACATCCAGTTTGAACAATTTGACATTGTGTCATATTGCATGCATTCAGTGTCATTAGTATGGCCACTTAACACCTGAAAAAATGTGAATAATTCTCACTGCCATCATTTCTATATTTCTCTTGCATGATGTGTATCTTAAAATTTTTTTGTCATCTTCCATCCAAAAAATATTTATTACCACTTTTCTGTATTTTAGAAATGCTTCAGGCTAGTCAAATAGCAAATCCCACCACAATTATGTATTTCATTGGGGGTAATTTCATGCTATTGCTAATTTTCTTTCTTCTGATATAGGATTTAACTGGAAATATTTTTACAAGGTCTTCACATGTTCCATTGGAGCTTCTGTGACTTGGCCTTTAAAGTGTTTATCTTTAAGAATTGATTCACACTAATATAAGCTTGAGGGTAATTTTCTATTGATCCCTCCCAAGTTAACATCCATTTAAGACTTTGAGCAACACACTTTCCATTCTGAATCTCATAAAATCATCTTCTATCATCTGTTGTAGTTTGATATCTCAACTATTTTGGAATTTTACATTCAATCTTTGATCCTTTCTTCCCATACTTTAAAACTTAGCATCTAAGTCTTTCTGTAATTGTAGCAGCTTTTTTATATCTGTCCCATCATGCATGTTTCTTTCTGCATTTCTTGCTGCTCACTTACTTCTTTCTGCTGTTCAATGCACTGATACATCTGTCTTGATTGAGCCCTAGTTCTCATTCAGCTATTTACTTTTATTTTGCTTTTGAGTTTATTAATGCAAAACCAAAAAAAAATTTTCTTGCCATTTTTATACTGATTTATATTTTGCCTCTAACCATTATATTTTACTTATTTTTTATAATCATATAGTAGTATACCAGATGTACATCCTAACCAAGCAATTAGTTAAACTATCATCTGCCATGACTGCACTGTTTTGATTTACCTTCTATTTATTTGAATAGTTATATATACTCCATACATATATTTATTTATCTAGCTTATAATTCAGCATCAACCTTTCCAATCTCTAATATATATATATATATCACACAAACAATATGCATTATCAAAACTAAATATTCTATTATGCATCCACAAATTATTCTGCTCACCTTTCAAAGAAATTTGTGCAAAACATGATGTGCACAATTTCTTGATCTGTCTCACTTTCAAAGTTATTTGAGCCCAAACACATTGGGTGACATTTCTTGCTGTGTCCTATGTTTCAAGTTATTCAAGTCCAATCACATTGTGTGTGACATTTTGCTGTACCAGTCACAGCTCTCTCATGGGTTAGTCATTATCAGAGATTGGCAAATTATACAAACATCATATGCTAAATAATGATACTAGTCTATTTATATAAACATATGGATTATTTCATAGTTCGTTATTAAAATAAAATTTCCAACTACTCCACAATTTTATTTAATGAAGATGACTGAACTAACATTATTTAGTTATATTTCACACTCAACTTACATGTGCCTAATATCATATGGAACCTAAGTTCATGATTTGATTCGCTCAAGGCATATTTATAAGTGCTGATATTGATCATCAGCCTTAAACACCAATTCTTATATAATGAGTAAAGAATTATGCAATAACAGAGTACAAATAAAAAAAGTACAAATAGATTATTTGTATAGCAATTCCCTATACTAGCTCAGCATTATAGAAGTAAAATAATAATTCTTAGGATGAGTGATAGTTATACTTCATTAGAGATAGACATAGAATGCTATTAATTTTAATAATATTCCCATTATTTTTTTAATAAATATTTAGTGAAATGATTGATCGCCAACTAGGTAATTTTAAGAACAAATCAATTTATTTTATACAAGTGAAATAATAATAATATCACAAAATTGATCATTATCGCCCTTACGTATTATAACTTTTCCTTCACTAAATATGAATAATAAGATTACGAAAAATTACTAATAACACAATAATACAAAACAAGAAAAATTATCTATATAATTAATCCCATAGAGTTCTTTTTGTTTTCATAACTTGGCTATGGGTTAAACCCTAATCTTTATGCATCTATTCAATTATATCCTCTTCCCTTTTATTCATTTGGCTTTCACATTAGACATCTATATCTGTGAATCAGCATATACACGTGCACACATAAGCACTTTCACATCCATTAACAAGGAAAAAGAAAAAAATAAATGAAAAAAATTCCTAATTTGTCATACAATTAATACTTTAAACAAAAACAAAATATAAAAAAATGCATTTATAATAAAATATTAAAAAACAAACAAACAAACAAACAAATTGTTTACCTTAATTTTTTTGAATATAACTACAAAATAAGTAAGCTTACTGATAGATAGGTAAATTTAAAGTCTATCTTGTATTCCATTTTGTTCTCATCAAATTTTCAGGAACAGGCAATTCATACATGTTTTTTCATTTCTTTTATGGAGAATTTCATTTGGAAAACCAATAATCTTTTGCAGACAGATGGCAATAGGAACCACACAATTATAATTATTGCAGATGATGAGTCTGGTATACTCTGGTGATCTCTATTTCATAGTTATTATTTTGTAATCAAGATTATATAGTTTATCTGTGATACATACTTTGTATTGCACAGAATACTTATTACAACTCTTTCAGTTTTCTAAGTAACCATCTTGGTTATCTCTTTCCAAACTCTGGATGATTTAAGGTTTTACTTTTACTGTCTGTTTAAAAACAACATGAGCAATTCAGGTGGCCAGTATCCCCCCCCCCTTTTTCTTATCCTCGCTTCAATCTTGCACCAAGAAAAAAAGTAATAACATAAAAAAATTCTATTCTATCCAGATTATTTTTAAATAACCTGTAATTAAAATTTTAACAAATTGAAAGTCGGGTCCAATTAAAACAAAAGGAAAATCTTGTATCTGGAATCAATAGAAGAATGATTAGAATGATTGTTTGTCCCAGCCAGTTTGTATATCAGATTGATGATTTAATATTTGATAACTCAGCTGCTCTGATATAATGGAGATTTGGCTGCCAGAATCCACTAATGTCTCCACCATGATTCCTTTGAACATTATTTCTATTCTAAGAAATGTTTGCTGAGAATAACATGGCACATTATCTTCCCATTACCATACTAAATTCATCACTTCTTTCACTTCATTCACATTTTGACTCTTCTTATTACTCTTGTTTCAATTTTGAAACAATGAATGATTTGTCATGTCTTCTTCCCATTTACTTATATATTCTTTCTTATAATTTTGCATGGGATCTTTTTATGGTATTTTTTTCTTTGTTTATTTTTCCATTTTTCTTATTAACTTCTATAGCATTTACACCTGTAATTTCTTTCACTAGGTCCCATGGTTTTGACTGATGACTCTGCATGCTTAGATCCACTGCACTTAATATTTTATCCACTCCTCGTGTCGATCTTTTAACCACATGTAACACACTGTGCTCTATCTGAAAAAGTAAATTTCAACACTCAATTTGAACAATTTGATTATCTGTCCCATTAATTGCATATATTCAGTGTACTTAGATGGGCCATTTGACACCTGAAAAATTGTGAATAATTTTCACTACCAGTAATTTTTAAATTTCTCTTGCATGATGTAGTATCTTATAATTTCTTGACATTCTTCCATCCAAAAAGTATCTATTACCACTTCTCTGTATTTTTGAAATGTTTCAGGTTGGTGAAATAGTAAACCCACCAGATATTGTGCATTTTCTTGCATGTGATTGCATGCTATTGCTAATTTACTCTCCTCTGACATGGGATTTAACTGGAAATGTTTTTGCAAACTCTTCACATGTTTTATCGGAGCTTCATCAACTTGGCCTTTAAAGGTCTTTATCCTTAAGATTTGATTCATACTAATGTAAGCTTGAGAGTATTTTTCTTTTGAAATATACATGTTTAATCTTCTCTCATTTCATAATAAGATCTAGTTGAAACATTATTGACATGCTTTTAAATTATTCAATATATATATACTTAATGAAATAAATCACTCTCCCTTTCAAATTAAGAATAAATAACACTGTTGACAAACTTTTTGCTTTTTATATAGGGTAGGTTCATTAGTATGTATTTACTTAAAATAAGGTAGGTACATCAATATGTGTACATCTTATATAATATAGATACATTAATATTTGTGTATTTTATATAAATTAGTAAACATAACATAATGTAGATAGGTAGATTGATATCATTGTATATATTGTAGGTACATTTGTATGTGTGTAACTTGTATAACATAGGCACATTAACATGTGTATATTTATATAATGTAAATACACACTAATATATGTACATCTTATATAAGCTAGATATCTTAATATGATGTATGTATCTTATATAATGTATTATTCTACGTGTTTATTATAAATAATAATGATACTAATGCAATTATAAATAGCATCAATTGGATTTGAATTAATTAAAAGCCAATAGCAAATACAATTGCATTTGAATTAATTAAAAGTCAGTAGGAAATAAATAAACACCTACAAAATTAAATTTAAAAAAAGATAAAATAATCTGGCAGTGTTCCAACAAATACTAATGACTGTTGTAGATATAAATAATTTTAAAAAATTATAATATATTAGGAAACATAAAAAAGTTATAAAATATCCCAAATAACATTAAATTGAATCATGTTTATATTTTACTTCTGACATTCAGCTGTTTTGTGTACACGCACATATATATAAAATCATAATCTCATTTTGTATTTTATACTTAAGGCAATATAAATACATTGCATATTAATGATATAAAAAGATCTAAAAATAAATCAAACTGAAAAACACGTATATGCACTATGCACTAAGCAATCTGTTGTCATGTTATAGAGAGAGTCTGTTGAAAATAGTCATTATGTTTAGGTCTAAATATTAAGAGTTAATTTAATAGACTTCAGTAATAGTTTGCGAATGCTTTCTACCAATGTTAATACATATGCGCGCGCGTGTGCTTAATATAATTAAGTTATAAAACAAAACTTAAGTATATCTATTTTTAGCACAAACTTAACATTAAATGAATAAAAAAAATATGCATAATTTTTTTAAAAAGTATATGATTAAAATAAAATAGATCATTTAATTGAAAGCTGTATGTAATTAGCTTATACTGAATATTTCCTATAAATGTAATTTAGAGAGATTTGCATTCAGGAGTTTTTATTCTATTCATCCTCCCTCCATCTCAAGAAACCGATACATATGACCACGTACATGTAAAAAAAATGCACGATCCTCAATAAACGTATTTCATGCAAAACTAGTACTCATCAATTGAGTCAGATCATAATCTCCCAACACATATATATAATCATTTCTGATATGACTATTGCTCATACCTATATAAGAAACTTTACAAATGCCACATAAAATTTCATAAACTCCACGAAGAATTGAATCTTTAGGATTGGTAATGATGCTACTATTTTTTTTGATAAGTAGTATATTCTGTTTTTATGTTATAGTATTTAATAATACTTTCAACAAACCTTATTTCATATATCCATCTCATATACAATAACTTTCTAAAGTTTTTATAATCTCATGAGACCCACCTTAAAATTTCAATTGTCCTTTTATTATTATTATTATCTCTTCAAACAATATGTCCAGCCCAATTCCATTTATTTTCTTAATTTTTTAAGTGATGTTATACATCTCTCCATACTCCATTCAGTGAGCTGAAAATACTAATTGCTCTTCTGTTAAGTGTCCAAGTTTTATATCTATAAGTAGAAATTGGTAAAACAAACATATTAAAAAAATTTATTTTCAAACTTATAGGCATATATTTTTCTTTTAATACTAAATTATTTTTATCAAAAGAGTACCATCAAAAAGTTTAAAACTATGATTAATTTCATCAGTTATGGTTCCATCTACATTAATAATGTGACCAGGATAATTGCAACTGTTAACTTTTTCTAATTCATGATTATCCATTTTGTTTTTGTCTTCTGAGAAAATTTTTTGAACATTATTTTAGCATTTTTATCATTTATTTTTAACTCTGTTTTTTTATTTTCATCTCATAATTCTTGCAAAATTTTCTGAAACTATGAACCATTATTGTGAAAAAACAATATATGATCTGCAAAAGATAGATGACTTAATCAAATGCCTTTTTATAATCTAAAAATCTAAAGCAAGATGACAATTCATATTCAATGATTTTTTCTATAACTTCTTCCAATATTTGCATATGATCCATTGCACTAATACTACTTAAAACCCAACATGAATTGTAATTATCTTGATAAAGATTTTGCATAGAACTGTCAGAAGACATTTTTATCGCCTTTCTGAGATATCAATATCTTCATTATTATTAAAATATTTGGTATATAACTTTGCCAACATTCTTTCTATTTCTTCACTTGTTCCTTTTAAAATATTAATAATAATTCTATTACTCACTGAAGCCTTTATTTTCTTTGCAGATATAATTGCATACCTTACCTCTTCATTTAAAATACTTAAATTTAAAAGTTGTAATAATTGTAAAGAATACTTTATTTTTTGTTTTCTACTATATAATTTTTTATAGAATTCTTGCTCATATTTCATGATGTCATCTTTTTTTTTTTAATAGTAGTTGCATCTTTTCTTATTATTGTAGAAATAATTTGGCTTCCAATACCAAATATCATTTTACAATTTCAAAGTTTATTTTCTTTTATAAATTTTGTGGTTGACTCACAATTATATTTTTTATATCATTATTTACCATTTCATAAAACGTTTAGATAACCAACTTTTTTTAATGAATTATTTTTAAAAATTTTCATCTTTTCTATTTTATATACATTGTTTTTTTTTTCAGCAGAAAACTTACTTGTGTATCACAATCTCTTGTATTAGCTCTCTTTGTTATAGTTCTTAACTGAATATCCCTTACCTCTTATTGTTTCAATCAAATCTGAAAACATCCTTGGTATCTATTAATATTTCAAAATGATTTACAAATTTGCATTTAACCTGATAGGGCTGCAATATGGTTTATACATGTATTGACTAAAAGCAGTACCTCATATCACTCCTAAAATAATACTTGTGTAATATAAATATTATTTAAATTTGATTTTTTTTATTATAAGCATTATTTATAATATATATTAAAATGTTCATATAAAAAATTAAAAAATATAGCCATAAAATTACAAAAGTGAAATTAATTTATTTTTGTTTAATTGAATTCAGTTGACTGCTTTTTTATAATCAATTATTATAATGAAATAAATTTGTTTTTTCTTATTTCTTGCCATTAGTTATAGTCAGTGCTATATTAGTCTTAAAAAGTATGAAAAGATTGATAATTAAAAAGTTGAAAAAATTTCCAGCAATTTAGATTACAAAAAAGTATAAAATACCACTAAAAGAGTGCATAAAATTTATACTTTGTCAGCTAATTTCAAACTAATTTGATTTTTCAATTTAAAAGGATCCTTAGGAAGGCACTGTTTGGACTTCTATTCAATTTTTAAAAAATATAAAAAATTAGGATATTTGAATATTGATAGCAGTGTCACACATCACTTGTAGCCATTTAGGGTTTTAATTCATTGGAGTGTTTTTGAAGGTTTAGAAAAATTAACTTATACAGTTTTTCTTAATAGATTTCATTTTCATTATTTTACACATCTGATTAATAAATGATAACTTCCTGCAATAAATGTATTAAAAGCCTTACAATCTTGAAATAAATATTTTATTTTATTCAAAATATAATTCAATTCTGTTGTACATTCATTTGAATGCTTTCATGTCTGTTCTGGCTTAACATTTTTTTAAGAAAGAATTTATAATATATATTTTTTCTTTCTCTGTAAACACCATGATTTAATATATCTCATTTCTATCACCATAAACAAATGACTCCAACCACACTTGCATCTTTCAATCATATACCAATTCTAGCAGTAAGATCTCTGAATAAGAATTTTAAAATGTTGCTTTATCTGATCAAATCATTTTATACATTAGTATAAAATTCCTCCACTTATTCATTGCAAAGGAAACTTGTTAAAGCATACACTTGAATTATCTATATTTAGTATATTCCAATAATTTGAATGACTAATGTTACCATTTTATCTGATATACAATGAATATCCATAATGTTGTTCTTCCATTTCTTATTTATATGGAAACATGCTCCACTTCTGTATCCAATATTTGTGTCTCTATAGCAAAATATATGTCCACTTTTAAAATCAATTGTTTTTCATCTTTTCTTCTAATTCTGTCATCAACACTGCCCCATTTAATCTATATCTATTGTAATGGTATAATAAGAAATTTAGATTATCAAACAACATGAATTTGGGCAAGCTAATTTTTGTAAATGGTATAGTAATATACAAAATTAAACAAATAATTTTCTCAAGACCTATTTGGGTTACAAAATTTTACTAATAGAAAGTAATTATAAACTAATGATTAAATAAATAAAAATTATAAAAATACAAATAATGTTAAGCACCTATTTATATCAGTTTAAATGAAAATAAACATATAAACTTAACCAATTAGTGTTTAATAAGACATTATCTTAACTTTTAATAATTATTTATTCATTGTAATCACTAAAATGTAAATGAAAAAATACTAAAATAATATAATAAGTTATTAAAATATGTAAAAGTTTAATTTAATATTTTGGCTAGATGAATATTTAATATGCAAATAAAATATGTAGAGACTTATAGATGTTATTAAATTATAATGTGATTAATATACTACGGATAATTATGAGATTCAATTTTAATTAATAGAAAATAAATATTTATTGATATAAAAACACAGTAAATAAATATTAAAATATATAAGTTAATAATTAATCTTCATTAGGATATTTGATTATGAATTAATTTTCAATAGTATGATTGCATATATTATATATTGTGAAAAACAGTACACTAATAAACCAAAAAGAAAATATATTTGCATAAACACTATAAATAAATCCTTAAAGTATATTTTAAAAAAAATTACCTAAGTCTATTTATATATACAATTCATAAATACTTATATTTAAAATAGATTTTATTTTGTTACAATAGAACTCATTAAAACTTTTTAATTAATTTATTAAATATATTAGCTAATAATAAAAGAAACTTGTTTTTTGTTTTTTTGAACAATCTTTTTCGAAATGTAAGAATTGATTGTGTTTACCAAATATTCTGAGATCTGATATTTAAAAAGTAATATCAAATTATTTTACTTTTATTGACAAGACAATTCATTCATAATTAAAATGTTTAATTTTTCAAAACTTTCTGTCAGAGTTTATTAGAACATTATTGTCAATTTTTTTATAAGGTCAGAGCATCTATTAAGATAACAGTAGAAGTTTTGCTATTCTTGGGGTCATTAATCTATTACCTAGTAATAATCATTAGTTAGATATTTTTGAATCATCTAATGATCTGTTTTGATAATCAATTTAAGTTATTATAATAATAAAAAATAACCATCTCAATTTAAAATTAATAGTAAAAGAAAGCCTCTGGGGTTTTTCATGGAGAACATTTTTTTGAATCAGTAACAGAAAATTTGGAAACCATTTATGCTGAAAGTCAGCTTAGTTAATTACATCAAGTTAAATACAAAGATTAAACCAACAACTTATAATTTCTAAAAAATTTCATAGGAGAAAATTTCTTTAATACATATTAAATAAGTGTTTTATTTCACAAAATGTTTGGGTGAGAAAAAACAAGCATTTTAAAATATATTTTCTTAATTAAAATATTTGTATAATTTCATTATATTTAAAATTTGTGAATATTAAAGCAAATGTATTTAATTTTCATAATGTATTCAGTTATATTTTGAAAAATAATATTTTCAAACATGTTTATTATTTTTTTCCAATCATGTAACTGTTTAAAGCAATCAGAAGCATATTATACTATTTTACATATGGTCAAACTTGTAATTATTTTAATATTTTATTTTAGTTACTTAAAATACAGTTTTAATTGTTTATTATAAATTTAATATTTTTACTAAATATATGTTCTGTGATTGATTAATATATTCAATTTTATTTCATAAAGTAAAAAAATTAATTGCTTACACTGACTTCTGTAGCCTGTTTATATAGAATGTAAATTTATATAAATGCTATAGAGTAGTTGCTGGCATGTCTGTAGTATAGATGATTTCTCAAATATAAATTTTTTTTTTCAGCAGAGATGTTTATATTGTTAAATTAATATTTCAATTCTTATTATATTCAAATATCAGCCTTTCAAGCTAATTGAGCATGTCCCTTTTGATATTTGAATTTAATATAATTGTAAACACAGTGCTAGATAAAATAATTGCTTATTTAATCCTTACTATAGATATATTTATGCACATATCTAGAATCATTTTAATATTTTTTACTGTAATCATCACATGTTTGGGTCTCCAATATGTAGAATGACTATCATCATCATCTGATAAATTATTCTGCAATTTGTTACATTTTTAGCAGCAACAACATATGGCTTTATATAGGGAATGATTTCACATTGTAAAAATTTTATTCCATTACTTTTTTGGACAATGTAATGAACTTATTTAGATTTTTTTATCTAGGATAAAAAAACACAAGAGGTTTATATATATATATTATAATGGTCAGGGTGTGGGTGATCAAAGAGTCTTATCGTATCTTCACTACAAGGGCGCCATCTAGGCATTTGAACTTAGAAAATTTATATAGTAGGCAGTTACGTAAGTTAAAAAATTTTTTTTATATATATTTTATTCTGACCGTTAGCCCAATGTCACTAGCCCAGCAGAGTAGCAGAGATTTATAGTTATAAATTCTTATCTAAGACTATTTTTAATATTAAAAAAAGAATAAAATAAGCCACTGCCAGTAATTAACACACAAACAATATTTATTTATGCACATATATAATCATTTAAACCTGAGAAATAACATTTATTACTTTAGATTTTAATATTAACATTTAATTTATATTATTTTAAAATTTTAAGATTGTCCGTACAAATGAATTTTTTTTTTTTTATTATTAAGATTGTCAAGTATGAATAGACTACATAGATTGTATTTGAAAAGAAAATATTCTATCCCTTATTTAACCTTAGGCCAAAAGTTCGCAGTCAAACTGGCATCAATCCATCTGATACATTGATGTATTCAATGTAGCATGAAAATACGACAACACAAATATATATACCATTCTGTCAGGAATGTACATCTGAACAGCATGGTTAGAGAAGACATTGACTCTTGTCTAATACAGGAATGTTACATCTGTATGGCAAGAACACTAAAAAAAACTCCATAGGAAGAAACTGCATCCTTTCCGTCTTACTATTCCCTTCCATAGGAAAAACAGGAGTGCGCGGCATATACAGCGATTCTGCACATAGTGAACCTCATACTACATCTGCTAATTACACCAATATATCCAATCCATTGACCCAATTTAACTACAAAACAAATAACCTAAGATTACCCTCCCCTAATTAATATAACTTTACAAATCTATATAGCCATTCATGCCCAACTTAAATTTAGCATTTATATAAATTCGCACAGATGGATTTTATAAAAGTTTGTTGTTTAATGTTGAGTATAGGTCAACTACACAGATTGCATGCTCAAAAACATTTCAACATAAACATAAATGATCAAAATATAAAGTCATTGATGTAATTGCAGAGGGAATTCACTAGAAACCCAATGGCATTCATCATAAGATGCTGCATTGACACCAATAACTAAAAAGACATCCGAATAAATACATTTATATATTCAATATAAGATATCATTATTTACTGAATGTCTATATATTCTAATCAAATATGAAAACAAAAACATAATTAAACGTGAACGAATCCATGCAAGCGTCAATACTCAACTTAAATTTAATGCATTTAAATAATTTATACAATATTAATAAAAATAAAAAATGGAAATTATTTTTTTTGTAGCAAACTCAAATATATATAATTTAAACATTAATTATCAATTTGAAAATCAGATAAGAGTTCATTTTTAAATTTAGGTTAGCTAAATCTTAAAAATTTGAATGAAAGTTCTTAATTATTTTTAAATTTGATAGTTCATGTCTTACAGAAGGAGAATCACGGTTTCTGGTGCCAATTCCCATGACATCTCTATTTGAAGTCCGGTCTGTTGTTCTGGAGGAGGCCTAAGCTGGTTAAATCCTGGTGTTACAGTCATTTTATTTGAAATAAGTGAGAGTGACAAGTGTGTCTTATCGCTCTTCTCACAAAAATCAAGCTGGATCTGTGTGGAACTCAATTTTTTTCTTTTATATTCATCTTCTGGATTCAACAAACAAAACATCACTAATCCATCATTTTCATTAGGGTCTGAGCTGAGGCTTGGTGCTTCCATTGGTCAAGCTAATTCTTTTTTTCTCATATCCATATCTTTCAACTGACCTTTTTTTTTATAAGAGCCCCAAGGGCTAGTTTGCTTTTCAATTAATTTATAAAACAATCATTTCCATTTACAAAAATATTTTATCTTTAGATCTTGTACTTTTTTCTAAAAAAGTACGTTCAAATATATGTTTTTTTAAAAAGAAAATAATTTTTAAAGTTTTGCATCTGTGCGAATATATATACAAATACACATTTAACAACTCTTTAATTTTTTTAGCTTTTAATTTTTAATAAATTTATTTTTATTTGCGAACTTAAAGTTTTTATTTTAAATTAATGTAATGGCATAGTTATATATCGTTACAATATATTGTAATAAGATAATTGATCTTCTATCCCATTATCTTTCTATATTGTTTTGGTCAGCATTTGTCATGAAACAAAAGAAATTTTCCCTACAGGTTTTTACAAAACCATTTATTACTGACACAAAATTAAATAAAAGGTAATGAAGAAAAGCCTTATGGTTTAAATATTATTTATAACAGAGCAAATCATGTACTAATATATAGTAACTGTTATAACCTGTATAAAGTATCTAGCTCAGTCATTAGTTACACTATGCAACAACGTTTCCAATAAATAATTATTTAGATTGTCCACACACTAAATTAAAATACTGATGACAATTTTTATTAAAATATCATTTAAAACAAAAGAAAACAAACAATATCATCACTTCAGATATCACCAAAATCTATTCATTATCCCAAAATAAACTACAGTAAGCAGTGAAATCATATGTCATTGTCCTAAGCAATGATGTATGCCTAAGATATCCATTTAATTTATAACTGAATGAAATCAAAATCAAATCAGTAAGCAACTAAGTTCTGGTATACTTTACTAATCAAATATTACATATAGCAATATAAATTTATGATGAAATTTAATGATATTCCTAATTAAATAAACTTCTTTATAAATAATTATGATAAGATTTAGAGAATGTTTTATAAACTTACAAAATTTCTAATGTTTAAATAAAATAAAACCATTAATCAGCTTTATATTAAGTTTAATAAAATGTTATATAATATTAATATTTTATCTGTAGTATACTTTACATTAATCTACTATTATTACTTAAATTATATATTAAAATAAAATGCTTAACAAGAAACATTACCAATGAACCTATTAGATAATCTTGCACTTTCGACATCCAATCATATCATTATATTCAACATGAAGTCGGTTCCTATTAAATATTTACTGAATCATAACTAACAAATCCTACCCATCTAATTAAATTTTCTGCCAGTCAATTATTAAAATGGATTTTATGACAATTAAACCATATAAAACAATATTTGCCCTTTTTTATTTAAGTCAGGCATTAAAATTTAGTAATTAATTAAATTTACAAACCAACTCAAAGAAAAATAATGATGTTTCATAGAATTTATAAATTAAATGTTGTGTAGAATTGTCAAAATCAGAAAATAAAATATGGATGCAATTTCTAAGAAATGGACTAATAATTATTACAACAGAAAGAAGAAAAAGTAAAAAAGTAAAGTAAATAAAAAAATATTAGTCCAAAAAAATTGTAGATATTGAGAAAATGGAAATAAAAAAATTAAAAATTACTAGAAAATAAAAATGATGTAAAATTTTGAAAAGAATTTTGGAAAAAGTTTTATTAAGAACAATTAAAAACTGTGCAACCAAAAATATTCACAAGATTTAAGATTCTAAAAGTAGTGAAGACATTATATTAAAATATAAAATTGTTATCAGAGATATTGCAGAAGTTAAAACTGATGTGATTAGTATATTAAAATCTGAAACTGATATAGATAATATAAAATATTATAAAATGTACAAAACAATATAGATGAACTTAAAAAACATAATAAAGTGGAGAATGAAGTTTAATATTAAACTGATTTAGTAGCTGTGGAAAACCACAAATTGAGGCAAATGGAAAAATAATATAGAAAGTGGCATCAAGGCATCATTCACAGATAATTCTAAGATATACATTTTTATTTAAACCTGCTTTTGGTACTGCAAAAAATGGAGTTTATTTCAACAGTAGAAATCTATTTAGTATATAAACTTTACTTAAAGCAAGGCTTGAATGATTTAATAATTATTTGTGATAAGATTTTAATCCTAATCAATGATAAAAAACAATAAAGAAAATATTCTATATAGAAGAGAAAGCACATTTGTGTTCTTGTGCATCATAACCTTCTATTGATGATATAAAAATAAAAAAATAAATTTACTCCTAATTTGTTTACTTATTTATTCAATTTTTTTTGTAAAAGTATTAAATATTTGTTCCTTAATAGTAGAGTAATATTTACATTTATATTTTAATTTCATTTATTAACACAATTGTAGTTAGTTTAAATATAGTTCAGTAGGGGTTTTCAGTAGCTTCTGCAAAAAAATTATCTATATTTGAGCTATAATAATTGATATTAGTATAAATAAAAAATATTATTGTCAATAAATTTCTTATTATATTTATTGGTTTTTTTTTTTGCAATTAAAAGTTGAATTCTAATTTTTCACTGAAAATAATACTTATTTGAACTTATGCTTTAATGAAATTTATTTTAAATATATAGATCTTTGGAATAATAATATTTTTCTTATATATATTACATTTTCTGGAAAATATTTTTAATAAAATTTATTTTTTTAGCCTGAAGGCTGAAATAAGAGTCATTTTATTTGGATTACTTATTATTATTATTATTATTATTATTATTATTATTATTATTATTATTATTATTATTATTATTATTATTATTATTATTATTATTATTATTATTATTATTATTATTATTATTATTATTATTATTATTATTATTATTATTATTATTATTATTATTATTATTATTATTATTATTATTATTATTATTATTATTATTATTATTATTATTATTATTATTATTATTATTATTATTATTATTATTATTATTATTATTATTATTATTATTATTATTATTATTATTATTATTATTATTATTATTATTATTTGCAAAACTACTATTTTATTTTTAAATTAATTGTATTTTTTGAATTTAATTTTTTAACCAAATTTCTAAACAGAAAATAGGGAATAAGTTTTTTTTTTGGTAATTAAAAACTCCAACCAATTAAAAAAAATATTTATCTAAGAACTTATTTAAAAAAAAACAATTAGAAAGTTAATTTTAAACTGTATTTTAATTAAAAAAATATTAGATAAGAAACATGAAGTGATAAAAAGTAAAAGTATAAAAGTTATAAAATTTGGAATAATAATAATGTATTAGGCTGTACAAAGAATATTGCGGTCTTGTTATTTTAATATTTGTCATTTCATATAGGTAAGGCCAAAGTCTAATTGGAATAAGTTAACTAACATTTAGAAAATGTATGTGTTTTAAGCCCTGTCCTTTATGGAAGTAAAATGTTTCCAAGTGATTATGTAATAATCATGGCATGCCTATTATGAAATATTCTCATCATAAACAATGATAAAAACAAAAAAATAAATTAAATTGTAAAATGAAATCTTAAAAGATAATTAAAAGGACACTTATAAATAATCCTTATAAATGAAGTGTGTAGAATTTATTGTTGTCAAAAGTAAAGATGATATATAGGTTTAATAATTCTGTCACTTTTTACGATAATTGCTAAGGAAAGGTATATAAATATATTTGTTAGAAGTGTTTTTCAGTCAATTAATCATCATCATAAGTGACAACTTTTAGTATTCATGCTAATGTTTTATAGGTACTTGAGAAATTCTGAAATTCTTATCATATGTTTCAATATCTAATTTTTTATATTCACTGAAATTACCAGATATTCTTTAACTGATCTTCCTTATAAATTATTTGCCAGATAATAAAATTCCTGGTCATTCACTGCATTTTATTAGTACATTAATTTTTCATTTTTTATATACTTAATGAGATGGATATTTCCTGATTATTTTCACCTTATTTACTACTTTTGTGATCTCAATTTATGATTATTAAATATTGTCAAATATCATGGAAAACATAAACATCAAATATATATATATCACAATATTACATCTAACAATAGCCTAGTTCTAAAGGAGAGTAGCTGTTATAGAAGTATCAACATAATCAACAATTGTTTTGCTGATTATAAAATAAAAGTAAAATTCTAAAATATACTGCTCCCAAAATGATTTTTATATATCTCAGAAGGAAAATTATGCCTCATAGTTATATTTAAACTAAAGTTAATTTGCACCATTTATAATCTGCCTGAGAAGAAAGTAGAGATAAAAAGATGAACCGATAATTATAAAAGATGTGAAGCTATCATTAAATGTATATAAATTCTTGTAAATTATTAAATTTTAAATTGGCCAAAATGTAATATTTTTATTTATTTTAAAGAATTTTTTAAAAAATGAAGTATATATTTTTAAATTTTTAATTTAAATTTTAAAAAATTTGTTAACAGATTTGTTTTGTAATGTTAATTTATATATATAAAATATAAATTAAAACTTTTGCGATTAATTTATGAGACCATTTTGTTAATGATATTGGGAAAGGTTTTTGTAAAATATATGAATTAATTAGTTGCAGATATTTCAAATTGTTTTTTTGTTGATAAGCCAAATATTTTATTTTTAAATTAAACCAATATATAAAGCAAAATCAGATTAAATAAGTTTAATTTTTCATTCAGAATATCTATTAAACAGGAGTAAAACACATAGTTTTTGAATCTATTGGCATGTTCTTAATATCTTAACAAAAATGATCAGATAGATATTTTGAGGTCATCTACTGACTTGTATTGGATAAATGACGTAAACATACTATTAAAAAGTGGCCTCATCTCAATTAAAAACTACATGCTAAAGAAATATTCCTAAATATTATCATTTAATACTTCAAACATGAAAAAAATTGATATTTAATAACTCCAAAAATTAGATTTATCTTTTTTGAATTGTTAATAACAAATTTGGGGACTTGAACAAATAAACTAAAAGTCAATATTTTTATTTGGAAAGCAAAGTATTAGGTCAAATTATTCGCAATGTTTATATCAAACTCTCAAAAATTGCTTTGAAAAAAACTTTTTAATACACACTGAATAATTGATTTATTTCATAAAATGCCCAAAGTAAAAAAAGTAAACACTTTTAATATTTTTTAAAATTAAAACATTTGTGCAAATACTTTATATTAGTTAATTTTGAATATTAAATCAATATTTGCTAAATAATATTTTAAAAACAACCATTTACTAATCGTATAACTATTTAATTTAATCTAATCAACATGTTATTTATTAAATACTTTTTAATTTTAAATAGTTTTATCTCTATTTTTCATTAAATATTTATTTTCTACATATCGTGTATATGTGCTGTGACTAATTAAATTTATATATTGAAAGTATAAACTAGTCAATAAATAATCAAAATGATCCCAAATTCACAACTCAATCAAACTATCCAAAAAAATAATCCCAAAACATGACCAATGGTTTCACCATTATAGGCAGAATTCTCAAGTGTAAATAACTACAATATCCCCACAATTATCTCCCATCCACCCTTGATATTAAAAATTTTTTAAAATAAGTTAACTGCTTCAGAATCATAAACTTTTAACAATAAATATTATTTCATTCTTTTTTTAATTTCATTTCTCTCAAAGAAGACAACCTTAGCTTCATCAAAATTAATAATGTGGCCTGTATCTTTTACATGGATATATAAGGAAAAACTAAGATATTTATTTTGAACCTTACTTTCATGCACCTTTATTTTTTCATTTAAGCTCAAACTATTTTTACAAAAACAAGGAATAATATACACTATTTCAGGAATACTCTTTCTATCAAAAATTTCTTTTGTATTATTTAATAAATTATTCAAAGCAATATCCCTTTTCCAAGCAATTTTTTTTATTTACATATTACGATTTTTACATACAATTTTATAGGAAGACAATTTAAATAGCAAAAAAATAAAAACATATTTTTCTTTACCCTTTATATCATTACAAATATTATTACTATTAAATAAAATATTTTTAACAAATTTATCTGGGAAGCCAACACTTAAAATTGACCTTTTTGAAACAAAGCTACTTCACTATAATTATTTATTTTCATATTTCTATAACAATAATTTCTTAAAGCAGCTACTTTATGAGATAACAGATTGATAGTTATCAGGTTTAATTAGAGACCTTAATTCTGTACTCTTAACATAATGTCTACATATTCTTTACATTTCTAATCACTAAAAGATTTAAAAATTTTGACTTAAAAAATCTAACTCCACACCTTCTACTACATATCTTATAGAAGAATCAATGCAAATAAATTCATTTCCCAATTCTTCCAATTTACCATTCTCGACTGAAAACAAACAATCATGTATATATTTAACAAATAACTTTACATATAAACAATTTTTTAATAATAATTTCTCTTTTCAATACTTAATATAAACTAAACAAATTAAGGGAGAAATAATATAACCTATATATAACCTACATTCCATCCTTCCTTAATTGTATAAAAATTACTTATATAAAATAAAATACATAGAATCTTCCAATAATAAACACAAATCTTTAATAATTTTAATTTTATTCTTTGACAAAGATCCATGTTTTACCAACACAGGCATAAGAACATCAATACTGTTCAATCTATTAACAGATTGATATGTATATTCAATATCCAAACTACTAAATAACCAATTACTTTTCATCTTAAAGTTATTAATCCTATCAAAACAAAAGCCTCAAAAGAAGAAAAAACTGTGTAAAGACCAAAATCAACAAATTGTTTTAAAAAATTATTCAAGAATCTAGAAATACCCTCCATAAAACAAATCTTAAAGGAGAACGACTTTGTGAGTCTTAATATTCATAAACATCTTAGCTGATATGAAATCACTAGAGTAATATTTTAAACAATCTACTTTATCAAAAAAATTTAAAATTTATCAGTTTTTAATAATATCTATTAACCTTATTTTAAACACATTACCAGGATCTTTTTCTAAAAACATATATTCACCATTTACTAGGTTCAATAGATTCTTTTGACAGACTATAACCTGTATCAAATGTGCCTTAAAATTTATAATAGTCAAGCAATATCTTTATTTTGCTGATAGAGGGATCTCTGAAACCATGACACAAGATAGCAACTTTTATAAAGATAAGAGTGGCCATCTTATCTTTAACCTAACTTTCCACTTATATAGGCCAATCTGAAGCATCTTGATTTGGGAGCATAAGCTGCTGTTCTCTCCACTGTTTAAGTTCACTATTTTCTATACAAATTACCATTCACAAAATCTTGCAATTTATGAGTTAATATTATATAGAGAGCTCACAAAACAAGCTCTTAACAAGCTTTGAGAATATCCTCAACCCCAGACCAGTTTCTGCTTCTGGCATTATCAGTGAGGTACCAGAATATTTATTAGATTAAAAATACTAGGACAAGCCAATCAGTTTATCTCATGTATAACTATTGAGAAGACAATCTGAAATTTTTAGACATCCATATGCCTAAAAATCCAGCTATCTAACTCATTTAGCCATATGGGACTGAACTAAGTTCAGATATACCATATACTAATAGCTTTAGCAATATAAAATCACCAAAGTCTTAATAGCAAAAAATAAAATGATAAAAAAATCAAGTCAGATGTCATATGACTTAATTTTAATAAAGCTCGTATTTACAAATGTTATATATAGAGCTCACAAAACAAGCTCTTAACAAGCTTTGAGAATATCCTCAACCCCAGACTGGTTTCTACTTCTGATGTCAGTGAGATGCCAGAATATTCATTAGATTAAAAATAATAGGACAAGCCCAGCACTTTATCTAATGTATAACTATTGAGAAGAAAATCTGAAATTTTCAGACATACATATGTCTAAAGTCCAGGTATCTAACTCAAATAGCCATATGGAACTGAACTACGGTAAGATATACCATATATTAATAGCTTTAGCAATATAAAATTGCCAAAGTCATAATAGCAAAAAATAAAATAACATTTGTAAATATGAGCTTTATTAAAATTAAGTCATGTGACATCTGACTTGATTTTTTTTATCATTTTATTTTTTGCTATTAAGGCTTTGGCGATTTTATATTGCTAAAGTTATTAATATATGATGTATCTGAACTTAGTTCAATCCCATGTGGCTATTTGAGTTAGATAGCTGGATTTTTAGACATATGAATATCTGAAAATTTCAGATTTTCTTCTCAATAGTTATACATTAGATAAAGTGCTGGGCTTGTCTTGGAATTTTTAATCTAATAAATATCCTGGCACCTCACTGATGACACCAGAAGTAGAAACTGGTCTGGGGTTGAGGATATTCTCAAAGCTTGTTAAGAGCTTGTTTTGTGAGTTCTATATATAACATTTGTAACTATGAGCTTTATTAAAATCAAGTAATGTGACATCTGACTTGATATTTTTATCATTTTATTTTGAGTTAATATTATAATCTTTATACTGGAAATATATAAACTATTGCAGAGTTATAATTATTTATTAACCACACAGGCAGTATATGTAAATACTTTTAAGACAGGATATAAGCTGTATCAAATGCACCTTAAAATTTGTAATAGTCAAACAATATCTTTATTTTGCCAATAGAGGGACCTCTCAATACTATGACACAAGATAGCAATTTTTATAAAGATAAGAGTGGCCATCTTATCTTTAACCTAACTTTCCACTTATATAGGCCAAACTAAAGCATCTTGATTTGGGAGCATGAAGTTGTTGTTTTCTCCACTGTTTACATCCACTATTTCCTATACAAATTAACATTCATGTAATCTTGCGATTTACAATGAGATTTCATGAATGTTAATTTTTATAGGAAATAGTGAATTTAAACAACGGAGAGAACAACAGCTTCATGCTCCCAAATCAAGATGTTTCAGATTGGCCTATATAAGTGAAAAGTTAGGTTAATGATAAGTGGGCTGCTCTTATATTTATAAAAGCCACTATCTTGTGTCATGATTTGAGAAGTCAATCTATCGGCAAAATAAAGATATTGCTTGACTATTATAAATTTTAAGGCACATTTGATACAGGTTATAGCTTGTCTTAAAAGTATTTACATATACTTGCTGTGCTTTTAATAAATAATTATAACTCTACAATGGTTTATATATTTCCAGTATAAAAATCATAATATTAACTCGTTGTAAATTGCAAGATTTCACTAATGTTAATTGGTATAGGAAATAGGGAACTTATACAGTGGAGAGAACAACAGCTTCATGCTCCCAAATCAAGATGTTTCAGTTTGGCCTATATAAGTGGAAAGTTATGTTAAAGATAAGACAGCTGCTCTTATCTTTATAAAAGTCACTACCTGGTGTCGTGGTTTGAGAGATTCCTCTATCGGCAAAATAAAGATATTGCTTGGCTATTATAAATTTTAAAATGCACTTGATACAAGTTATAGCCTGTCTTAAAAGTATTTTCATATGTTTCCTGTGTGTTTAATAAATAATTATAACTCTACAATAGCTTCAATAGACAAAATTGTATCAAAACTATTTTTTTAATGAAAAGGAATAAAATTAGGACCTTTACCAAGAATCTATAATTCTCTATTATTTAATTTAATATTAGAAAGATTAACAACATTATTAATAAAAATATTACTTTCAAATAACCTATCACTACAATAAACTCTATTCAGTTTTCTAAACAATCATTTTAATTTTCTTTCATACTTCCTACAATAAAAATTTGACTATTGTGAATTGCCTTATGAACACATTTAAAATCAAATAATTGAAATTTTGCCTCTTATTTAAACAATACCTATTTATTTTATATTCATAAATACATTTCTAAAACTTAATAAAAAAAATTTCAAAAAACTATTCAAAATATACTTTCTAAATTCAAAACTAAGTTCTAGTTTTTAAACAACTTTCTATTCTTTTTAAAATTAATAATAAAAAATCCTAGGAAAACATTAAATTCCCTATATTTTTAAGAAAATAAATTTGTCATCTTAAAGATTCTATTCTATCACTCATTCTAGATAAATTTTTAATTCTCCTAATATCAGTCTGTATCTCATAAAGTAGCTGCTTTAAGAAAGTATTGTTATAAAAATAAAAGGATAAATAACTCTAGTGAAGTATCTGTAAAACAGTAAAAAATCTGAAGACTAAAAAGATAACAGAAAAATATTAAATATTCAACATGAATACTCTACAAAATAAAGATTCAGTAAGTGAGAAAATGGAAGACCAGATGAGGAAGCAAGAAATTATAACATTTAGCACTTATATGATGAAATTGTTTGTGCAAAATTGAGAAAATGAAAGGCCAGATAATGAAGTAAGAAACTGTAAAATTTAACTCTAATATGATGAAAATGTTGATGCAAAATTTTATTTATATGTCAAACCAAAATATAAAATATGGATCATAAATTTGGAGAAATAAGATAGAAGTAAAGTGGAAATCAAAATTATTGAATGATCATAAATGCCTAAAGAACAATAATAACAAATAAAAAAAGATTGAAGAAAGATTTGAAAAGATAGAATAAATATAAAACAGAAACACCATGTGTTAAAAAAAGAGTGACAAATTAAAGAGAAATTAAAACAGAATTTAGAAAAAAAAATACAAAAAAAACTAAAAAATAAAAGCTGATAACACTGAATAAAAGTGAAAATATACTGTATGGTTCCATCAACAGACCAAAATCTATAGATATTATAAAGGAAGCATTGGCTCACAGGAATATAGACCAAACCCGAATTACATTTATAATTGAGTTCTTAAGTTGGCTACATAATAATAAAATGGCAATGTTTAATGGGGAGTGGTATTATATGAAGGATGGATCACCTATGGGTCTTCCAATTAGTGGGATCATTGCCAGTATTGTAATTGACCATGATGAACAACATATCTTGCCAAAATATGACAACTTATCAGATTTTAAAATCTACACTAGATATGTGGATGATTTGATTATAGCTGCCAACACTGATGTCATTAATGAAATCAAAAATGAATTCCAGAACAACCCTTTTTTTGACTTTAAACATGGAATGGGAAGATCTTAACAAGCAAGTAAAATATCTAGATTTGTTGGTTCAACGTGAACACACACACTTGACATACAAAATTTTGGTGAAGCCATTTGAAGTAAGAGGCCATATCCAACCCAGTTCCACCACACCCACCAGCCATAAATTAGCTGGGCTCACATCTTTTCTGCACAGGAACCAACAGCTGTGTAAGTTGGATGCAGACAGGAAGACAAATTTAATATTATACAGGAAAGATTTACTGAAGATGGGGTTCAAACACAGGCTGATTGACAGAAAGATCATACATTTCAACAATAAAGTAACCAACAATATACCCAATGTGCAGACACATAGGCTGCTGCTGCCATACATTCCTAATTTACATAATAAATTTTATAAAATTTTTAACAGACAGTTTCAACTAACTTTTCGTATCCCCCCCCCCCATTGCTTAACAACACTAAAGATAAACTAGCACTGTTTCAAACACCTCAAGCCATTTATAATATTGCATGTACTCATGAAAATTGTAGAGCCTCATATTATGGGGAGACCAAGGCAGCAATAGAAACCAGATTACAACAACACAAATATGCATATATTAAAGCTGTCAGATTCATCATGTTATTCCATTTTTGCAATTCATCAAAAAATAACAGGACATCAGTGTGGACCTCAAGATGTCAGCCTGGTCTGCAAAGAAAGGCATGATGTAAAAAGAAAAGTGAAGGAGGCCTGTTTCATAGCGATGGATTGCAACACCATCAACCACAAGGACACCTGCTTCACGATCTCAAGAAAATGGAACAATTAACCTTGATTTGCATAATTGCATATAATTAATTCACTTAGAGCTATGAAGATGAGAGCACATCTCTTGAAAGCACTTGCAGAATAGTAGAATTTTATTTTGTTTTAAATATAAAGTAGCTTTGCGTTCAGGTGCAATAGTGCCTATATTATTTTACAAGTATATTTTCGCTCGCAAAGTTTTCGAGATAGATTTGAATTACAATGTTAATAAAATAGAAGAAATGAAAGTGATTATAGAAAGCAAATAAAAACAGTAGATCAATTAAATAATGAAATAGTGAAATAATCATCCAGTGATAAAAAAAAACAGTAAAGGGTTTATTAATGAGCAAATACAATTTATTAATAAACAAATAAATTTGTTGAATCCTTATAAATTCAAAGAAATAATTGGGAAAATAATTGTAGTAATGAACAGCACTTAATAATTGTTAGATATATATGCATGGAAAGTAAAAATATGTGTATGATTGAAAAAGCACATGTACATGATCTAGGTCATGGTTTGCCAATCTGGTCCCTACTTTCCACTAGTGGGCGTTTTAAGTATTTGCCAGATTTGAAATGAAAAATCATAGACTACTATAGATGCACAACAGGCATTTAAATTTTTTTTTGCAGAGTTGCTGCCTTAAATAAATTAATATTTTCAAGTTTAAAATAAATAAAATACATTTTATGCTTTCAAATTGATTTAAATTTGTTACTCACTTTGTATTGTTATATATCTACTAATATACTATTATAAAATATTTTTTGTGTAGCTATTTTCATAAGCAATAAATTAAATTATTTGGATATCAGTGGGCAGTAGAGAAATTATACTGAAATTATACTGTTAACAAAAGTACAAATATGTGGTAGACAAAAAAAAAATGATGGCCCCTGAATTTAGGTAAACAACAAAGAGAAATATAGAAACATAGAAAACAATGGAAATGATGCAAGATGTGAGATATAGAAAAGTAAAAAAATAATTATAATAAAAAAAAAGTAATGATGAAGAAAATAAATACCATTTAAGTTTAACACATTTAAAAAAGCAAATAAAAACAAATAAACTTAATTTGATACCTGATGTTGAGAAATACAAAGTTAAATCAATTAAATCTGTTAATAATATAAAGCAATTACTATAATTAATTCATTTTCTACCACATATAGTCATCTTACATCATTCATGAATGAAGGTGGACACTAGTATGGCAATCCAATAGCAAAATTTATTATATTAAAAATATTTCAAAGTGATGTTGGAGTATATCCTTTAGAACATTTACAAGGATTAGAGGAGTTATTTTTATTTCATACAATGAGTGATCTGAAACTAGTAATTAACCAACAATTATTTATAAGCTTCTATTTAGGACTTGTAGAAATCATTATTTAATAAGCTAAATAATTTTTGTGAATGTAAGATATTCCAAACAATTTTTGGAATGAAAAAAAGCAATATGACATCATTACAAGGTATCTTAGAGAGACCCAAATTTAATACTAAACTTTAGTTTTTAAACTTTTAATAATAGAAATATGTCTACCCACATTTAATATAATATATACTGTATATTATTTTATATAAAAGTAAAATATACATTTATGAAATTTTATATTTGTATTATTCTTTTTATTATTATTATTTAAATCAACTACTTGATTCAAAGTAACTAAAATAGTCAAAATATTTTTACTCTTAGTGTTAAGTTCTTTGTGTATATTTTTTTACTATGATTTTTTTTTATTCTTTAGACTCAATTATCTGTAAATCCAAATTACCAGTTAATAAATAAAGTTTATATCCAAAGTTACAATTGTTCTTTGCTTATATTACAGTTTAGACATTTGTAATGTGGCTGAATGAGAAATTCATGAAAAGTTTTAATTATTCACCAGTTTCTTAAAAACGCGGTTGATAAAAAAAAAAAAAGGAAATCATTCACATTTCCTATTGCTGGTTCTAACCCGCCATAAGGATGATGATTACCAAATAAATAAAATATTTAAAATCTCTTGCAATAAAAAAAAAATAGAAGCTATATTAATTACTAATTTATTTTCTTTCACTGTTTTACTTTGCATTTACCCTTTTTTTTCAATTGATTATTAGGGATGTTGTAAACCATTATTTAATACATCAAATTGTTTATATTGTTATTAATTTTAAAAATAACAAAAACTCATTAGCTGGATTTATGATTATTATTATTTTCATAATAACTTCATTAGTTAAGCAAATATTTTATTATTATTACTGCTACTACTCTGGCTGCAGATGCCTCTGCTACTGCTATTACTATTGCTACTATAAATAAATGTATAAAATTGTTTTATATAAATGTAGATAATTGTTGATGGGTGTGTATACTTTCACTGATATATTACTATGAATATTTTCATATATTCTACAATCATTTTGATTTTTCTGTTAAGGATTAATGTAGTGCCTTTATATTTTATCATTGTATAACAATATTTGCATTGGGTTTTGATAAATTGCTGTCATTAACAAGATTAATGAACAAAGCAAAACTCTCCATACAGTATTGCTACCCTGTGCCAACCAGAGTAATCAATGAATGCCAGAAGGCTTGTGCATAAAATCCCTATCCAATGCCTACTCATCCAATATCCCCAGACTAGTTTCTGGCTTGTGGCCATTGTCAGTGAGGAGCTTTGGATCTGAGAGCACGGCACCTAGATCTTAGGATGTAATGCAACCCTCCAGCACCCACCTTTTATCTCTACTTAACTACACAACTATGAGAATAAAATTGAAAACACACAAAATATTTTCAATCTAAGCTCTATAGCTTATATAGACATATGGGTCTGAACTCAGTTCAGCACCCATATATTTTGGTGTCTTTGGCTCTTTAACAACTATAGCCACCACTATCCTATTAGACAGGATTGGTGTTAAACCATTAAGCACCACATGATCACAATCTTATACTAGCACATAATTGGTTATAAACAAAGCAAAACTCTCCATACAGTATTGCCACCCTGTGCCAATCAGAGTAATCAATGAATGCCAGAAGGCTTGTGCATAAAATCCCTATCTAATGCCTACTCATCCAATATCCCCAGACTAGTTTCTGGCTTGTGGCCATTGTCAGTGAGGAGCTTTGGATCTGAGAGCACTGCACCTAGATCTTAGGATCTAATGCAACCCTCCAGCACCCACCTTTTATCTCTACTTAACTTCTGGCATTCATTGATTACTCTGGTTGGCACAGGGTGGCAATACTGTATGGAGAGTTTTGCTTTGTTTATAAACAATTATGTGCTAGTATAAGATTGTGATCATGTGAAGATTAATGAACTAAAAGAACCATTTTATTAGTGATTTTTATTTTTTTACCATTTTTTTTATAATTATTTATTTACTTTAATAAAGTATTCGACTAAGGTTGTCTGCCTCATACATTATATTATGACCCAAATACAAGATATAATTTAGAACACATTTTTTTTAATAATTTAAATAGTTTATAACCAATTTAAAGAATGCATTGAATTATATATATATATATTGTAAGTACCCAGATTAGTGCTGTATGTCACAGTATTTTAAAAAAATAATAAAGAAGTTTGTTGATCTTGTTTAATTTTCATTTCACTTGATCTATAGATAATGGGGATATGGAGGTATTAATGTTAACTAGATAACCATGGCAACCTAATATTTTAAAATAATATTATTTACTATTAATTCTAGCATCAAATCATAAATCTGTTGTCAATTTCAGGAAAAACAAGTAAATAAGTGAATAAATAAATAGATTCTGTAACAATGATTAAGTGAATCACAAAAAGATCACTTGAATAAAATCAATATTATTATTAAGTATGACACATTTCAATTTCTGTTGCTACAATCACTATAGCAACACACATTACAAAATTAATTGTTTTATGTTTCATATATGTTTGTTCATAAATCAGTTTACTGGAAAATATATTAATTAAAAATATATTGAAAATGTAATATGATTTTTTTATTTTGGTTTAAATTGAAAAATAATATTGAACTTGCAGAACAAGATTTTATTTTCACTGTATCCAATTGTTTTAAAATCTTCATTTCACTTACTAATTGGAGACAAACGTTCCTAAATAATTTTCTTCTATTAGCAAGCAAAATTTGAGTGATATTTAAGTCATCCTGACAACCTTAGCATCAACATGGATATATTATAAATAGAACCAAAATGCTGCAATTTGAGTTCTTGTAACTTCATCATTGCCTAGAATGGACTCAGTTATATTCATCTTTAAAAACTTATTTAAAATTTTATATTTTTAAGTGATTAATTTCTCAAATCATGGATGGATAAACTCAACCATCTGCCCATTCAATTTGAGCAGATTGCTGGTGAATTAGGGAATATTGCAAAATGTAAGACAAAACAAAACCATCAAAATGCATTGTAGCACAGGTCAGCTATAAAAAAATATTCCATTGTTTAAATCTAAAATGTCATCTATTTATTTGTGATGAATACAAACCCCATTATGTGTATATGGATATCATATTTCTGATCAACGAAGTTCACAAGATTGATTAACTTAACTTACGAGTGATATTAAGCAATTTAAATTTCGTATTCTTAATTTGGAAAGAAAAAGCTAGCATTTATTATTCACTTGGATATAACTGAATTTCACCAATAATAAAAATTCCCTTTATACATTATTACCAATGAAGAAGGAAAATAAAACCAGTGATGTGTGATTTTGCATGGACTAAGTACCTGTTGTTTTAAAAGCTTGGATACATTTATAGGCTTAAAAGAAAATATCAGAATTTAAATGCCAAAGTAATTGGATTCATCCATGATAATTAACATTCATGCTTGTCTTCTCTACTTGAAGGAAAATCATCTCTATGCATTAGGATTAGAAATGAAGAACGAGAAGTTCCAGTGTGCGAAAATGGACCGGTTTTTACTTAGATGGTATGATATCTCTGTATATATTTTTTTTTGTTAAAAGAAAAAGAGTGTTAACATTTGTTAATATTTTATTTTAAAACATAGGGCTAAATGATATATATATATGTTATTATAGGATTCACATGATAAAAAAGGTTAGAGAGATTTATTTTTGTTACTATTATTTAAACTCTTACTAATGATGCAAGTTAATTTACAATGTTTTCAAGTGTTTAAATTTTTTTATATTCCAGCTTTAACTTGGAGATATTTAGATAGAGAAGAGTTTAAAATGTAATGGGTTTGATATTAGTTTAATTATTTATAAATTACATTAATGAATGAATAGAAATCAATTTTATTTGATTACATTTTTTTTATCGTTGTATATTCTATTTAAAGTCTCAGGAAGATATTTAAAATCTTTCCTTCAATGTTATATAGTATTATTGTCATGCAACACACTTTTGGAGTTTCATATACAAATTTTATTATTATTTTTATTGACTCTATACAATAATAATCTATCAATTATTTATACAATAAAGAATCTTAGTATTGTATTTTTTTTTAATTGGCTACGATTTTAGTCTATTGCATATATCACTTGTTATTGTTCTTTTATATATTTTTATTATTACTATTATAGATTTTTAATGATTAACCAATAAATTTAGAGTTGACTAAAATCTGGTGAATCTGTCTAATTATTTCTTTTGAATGTGCAAGTTAGTTTTGGTACTTGAAGTTTGATCCAAGATCAAACCCATCTCGGTAAGTGAAATAGATTTAGATACATGTATATTTTCTTATATATTACCATTACTATTACGTCTGACTAGATATAAATGTTATATTATTACACTGGAATATTTGTTTACTTATCTAAGTCAATATTACTGGTAGAAATAATTTCATTAACTCATGATTGATTATTAATGAGCTTATACAGTTACACATATTTTAATAGATTTTGTTCAAAATGATTTGTCTTAATTATTTCTAAATTTCTTTGAAGTGGGGAGCATAAATTTTATTAACTAGCATAACTTAATAGTATCTTTGGCTTGGATAACTGCCAAGAATTGTCTTATGTATTTTAATTGTTATAGAATCCATTTTTGTAATCGATTGGCTGGATATTCAAGTAGATGATTAATATCAGTGATTGTAATTGAGTAAATATCCAATAGAAACTCTCTGTATATTTTATGTATAATGTGATTGGGTACGGCAAAATACAAGATTGTCTAATAGATTTATTGATGATGAATTCTCGAAGAGTGTTTCATTTTAAAACATAATTTAAGCAATAATTGCATATCAGTATAATGTAAAGTATGAATGAAGTATTGATATTATATTTTTATTAAATTAGATAAAAAACTGAGTAAGGTTTTATTTTACTTAAACATTATAAATATTGTGTAGGTTTAAAAAACGTTCTCAAAATGTTATTATAATTATTTAGAAACTAGTTGAGCCAAGTAGAATATCATTAAATCTTAATATAGATTCACATTATTATGTGTAGTGGTTGATTAGTAAAAGTATATCAGAACTTAGTGATTTACTGATTTAAATTTGGTTTCATCCAATAATAAATTAAATCAATATATATATATCATTGTTTAGGATAGATATATGATTTCACTGCTTATTGCAGTTTACTTTGGAATAGTGAATAGATTTGATGATGTCTGAAGTGATGATCTTGTTTGTTTTCTTTTGTTTTAAATACTATCTGAATTAGATTTTAATAGAGATTGTTAGTATTTTATGATAGTGTGGTCAACAATCTAAATAATTATGTATGGGAAATATTGATATTGCCTAGTGTGACCAATGACTGAATTAGATAATTTTACAGAGGTTCTAACAGAGTTACTATTTGTTGATGCATGTTTTGCTCTATTATAAATAATATAAATCTTAAGGGCATTTCTTCATGATCTTTTATTCCCATATAGTGTCAGTAATAAATGGTTTTCTAAAAATCTATAGGTCAATTTCTTTTGTTTTATGACAAATGTTGACTGAACAAATGTAGAGATGTAGTGAGGTAGAAGATCCATTATTATTGTTACAAGGTAGCTACCCAATGCTAGCTGATGATGATCATGTATATGTGGCAATTATTACAAAATGCCAAATTCACTTGGGTTGCCTGTTATAAAATGGGACTCTGTATTTAGTCTAGATCTATATTATTATAAATGACATCTCACTTCTGAGACATACTAAATTTTTTATATTATCATCCCATATTATAATCAATATTTCATTACAAAATGATGGCCAATGATTGGATTATAGTGATCATTTTCTTAGCATCATCATTTTTATCATGTAAAAATGGTACAGCAACTCAGGCTTGATTAATTGATTAAAAACCCAAGTTTGCATCTCAGATACATGCTAAAACATAATATTGTATTTATATACCTTAAGAGTGTTTTATATCTGATTGTGTTATATCAAGGGATTTAAGTAAGATAATCAGAGATTTATTATTGTTGTTGTTCTTTATGGATTTTGTTAGTGGATGGAAGGTTGAATGGGTAGGTATATTTTATGAAAAAATGAAACAAAGTATTTTATAATTTATTCTGATAACTAAAAAAAAAAAAGAGAAATTTTATTTGATATAAAATAATAAGTAAAGATGGAAATCAATAAGATATCAGCATTATCAGAACCTGTGTGAAGTCTTTATCAAATGCTGAGAGAATTAATGAAAAATATGAACAATAAATTTGGTGATATAAATAATAAGTTTGTTGTTATGAGTAGAGATATGGATAATAAACTTGGAAATATAAGAGAAGATATATGTAGGATATGAGTAGAGGAAATCAAGAACTATGAGAAGACATGAATAATAAATTTGGTGATATGAATAATAAATTGGGGATATGAGTAGAGATATGGATAATAAATTTAGAGATATAAGTAAAGAAAATAAAGAACTAAGAAAAGATGTAAATATTAAAATTGATTTATGTAAATTGAATTGAAAATGCAAGGTTTAATGAATTTAAATATAATTTGGATGCTCAGTTGAAGAAAACTGATGATAAGTACAATCATAGATTCAATGAATTGAGTGATCAAATAGATAAGTCACGTATGCTTAGAAGTCAGAAAACATTTTAGATGATGAAGTTAAAAACTGTAACATTGAGTATCAAAATTTGGAGAAAAGGTATTCAAAAATCAAACAAACTCATGAGGAGGCTCATAAAGCATTGACATTAGAGATAAATGATATTAGAAGGGAGTTAAAATATATTCAGAGTTATATGAAGGTAGAATGTAAACAAGAAAAATTAGGAAATTATAAAGTGTCAGTTCAAGTGCCTTTAGAAATAGTAACTATGGTTGAAAGGTTTGAAAAGATAAAAGTAAATGGTTCTGATGATTTAGTAGAAATGAAATATATAAGTGGGCAGAAAAGCTTAAATATAAAGCTGTCAAAGGTTGAGCAGTCACAATAAAATTAAAAAGTGAAGACTGAAGATAGTCAGAGAACTATAGATAAGGTGTGATTGAGAAATAAACCTAAGTCCCAAGGAGTTGAAAATTTGGAAGGTAAATTTAGGGACAATATAAATTATAAATGTGTAACACAAGGATATACAAACTTATATCATAGGACAAAGGAAAGGTGGAAAATAAGTATTGAAGGAGGTGGCTATAATAATGGAGAAAGGGAATTTATATTATAGGAAACAAATTAAGCAATCATTCTGAGGAGAAGTTTACATTAATACAGTAAAAGGAAGGGAGATAAACCATCTGAAGAACATATTAAGGCTTTGTTTTATGAGAAAACTTATAGTAAGAATAACTATACAGTAGATAATAATGGGAATAGTGACATTTCTTTGTCATTTTATTTAGAAATATGAAAAATAGTTGAAAATTACATGGAGAGAGGGAAAACTTAGTTCCAAGATGCTAAATTTGGGTGGTATTATTTCCTCACAGACCCATGATTTGATTAATGAATTAATGAATTTGTGTTTGATTGGAAAATAAAAGATGATTATATAGGAACATTTTTTTTCAAATTAGGGACAATATAATGAGATAGATAATAACTTTGAAAAAAAGGATGAGAAATATTCATAATGAAAATACTTTTAAAATTATAATTAGATTATGATGCAAATACTATTTGCTATTAAACTTATGAAACTGACTGTGGTGATAAGTGGGTGATTGGATGCTTTAGAGATACAGAATGTAAGATTTTAGTATTTGTGCTAATTATAAATTGGGATTATTTGTATGATGGAGTCTCTTTTTTTGTTGGTATTGGCAGAACTATTGGATGTATATTGTGGCTCAAAACTCTATGTGAGTTAATATTGAACACCCAAGTTGACAGATGCCTGGGGATTATTATGGAGTAGCAAGTAGAAAGGAATTCCTGATGACATGATGAATACGTAATTATGAATTATAAGTTTAAGAAAAGAATATTCAAAGTTTTCCTGACCTGCACAGAAAAAAAAGCTATTCAAACACAAATATTCCTGATTAGCAACCATGTAGTGCACAATTTAACTCATAAGGTAGTTGCCACATCTGTAAGAAATTAAAATTAGATAGATTTGATTAACATTTAATCAGTTTGTTTTAGTATTAGAAGTTATTTTAAATAGGATATTTCTACTATTTTGGATCTCCATCTCACTATAGAGGTAAATTTGCATTTATTTAGTTTATCTCATAAACCTATTATTATAAAGTGCTGAAAACTTTGAAATTATTCAAATGGAATCTGATAATGCACTATTTCTTAAATATTATAAATCTCCACACACTCTTTCACCGGTAAGAATTTAAAATACTTAAGTGAATCACTTAAGTTTAGAGCATACAATTTAGAGCATACCTTCTATATACACCATCTCTTACAGACCATACTTGAATCAGGGCTTGAGTTTATTGTATGCCTGATGTTATAATCAAATATTCAATTGTACAAATCTATAATTTATAATATTTAAGGCACATTATTGGAGATTGGCTAGTGTTTGAATAATTTCAAAGTTTTCAGTACTTTATAACGCATTATTAAAAAAATATATATATCTTATTACTTCTTATTATTATTAAAAATATTCTTTACTAACAAATTTATGTTTACAGTTTGATGCTAATCAGCAGTAGTTAAGTAATGATTCTTACTGAATTGATTTAATTATTATTAATTAAAAAGAACTCCCATTGAAAATTATAGAGTGTTATAATTTAACTCTAATTTTTTCTCACTACTTTAAACCCAGCTATACATAAGTATGTATATTATTCGAGTCGTTTTTGAACTATTAAAATGAAAATTCACAAAATAATGCAAATATTTTTTGTTTTTAATCATTTTTAAACCTCATATGATACAGGTGTATTGGAGCTAAGTCATCAAAAAAATTTAAATTATTTTATCTAAATTTGCACATGAACAATGCAAGTAATTATTAAATAAAATATGTAGAGATATATAACTTTTAATTAAATAGTAATTGGAAAGAAATAGGGTGTAAAAACCTTTTGTGATTTTATTCCAAACAAATTTTATGCACGATATGTATAAGATAAATAATTTAAAAAAAAGAATTGAAAAGAAGAAATAGGTTTAGTAGAATTGAAGAAAAATTAAATTTCGCAGTTATTATTAATTTTACAGGTAAAAAAAAGTGTCAATGTGAAATATAATACATTTTGGTAAAATATGGATAGACTGGGTTTGAAGACTTCTATTAAATATCTAAAGTTAATATAGATGGCAGAGGAAATAGAACATGGAAAATTATTTATGTCATATTAAAACAATATTTGGAATCATACAAGAAAAAAATAAATAAGTAAAACAAATTTACAGCCATGGAACCGAACTTTAAAACTTTCATGATTTGTTCAAGCCTTAGGGCGGAATTATTTCTGAAAGTTAGATTATTACAAACCGTTAATTTTTATTACAATTACATCACTATATCTCAACTATTAGTAGCTTACTCCTTTCACCGAAGAATTCCGGTAGTTTCTTATAGAGGAAACCAGTATTTTCTTTCTAATTACATCTATATATGTCACTTTTAGTAAGCTTACTCAGGTGAGAAAACTGTTTATTTGACACAATTGTGAACTTAATTTATTTTCTTTGCCCGGAGAGAGTCAGGAAACTATTTACTACGGAATTTACTAGTGTATAAATTAGTCCAATTAAATCTTCAGTGCAAAATACATATAATAGCATATTTGTGTGTGTGGGAGTTTTGGCAAAAAGAGAAAGAAGCAAACAAAGAAAAAAATAAAACTGATATAGATCTTTGATTTAAAAGAGACACTGATTTAACTTAAGTAAATAATATATATTTTTTTATACATACGTAAATATCATAGCTAATAAATGTATATAAAATGAATGGTGTTTTTTTTTGTTTTGTTTTTATGTTATGAGTTTTTTTTTTTTAAATAAAAAAAAGAGAGAGTTAGATCTACTGCCAGTAAATTTTACCACCAGCCCTGAGCAGAGCTAGTCCAGGGGCATTTCCATATTGGTATTCCAGTTCTCCCAGTATAATTCTTATAGAAATATGGGATTGGCACTTGAGGTCATAAATTGATGCTCATAAATATGCTGGGGCAATAAAATGGAATAATTTAAGAATAAATATTCTTTTAAACCATTATGCTTATACGTGTATCGTTATATATACATACATGCAATTGTACAAGACTATATATACGCGTAGAATATATATGGAAAACGGTAAATCCCGTTATAATGGCGACCCAATGAAAGGACATCGAAGAGAAGTAGGTCAATGAGGGAAAGAAAAATATGAAAGAATTTAGCATGATTTTTTTTTTCTCTTTCAAGATAATTTTATTTGACCTATAAGTGATTACAAAAAAAATAAAATTAAAATAGCAAGAAATAACTAGACGAGGTTGCAAGGTGGTATATACAAAGAAGAAATGATTCAAAAGTC